>CM031242.1:70096007-70696007 GCA_018340775.1 Taxus wallichiana var. yunnanensis
GATACCACACTCCTCAACAACCTCCAAGATTTCAACAAAAGAACATAATCAAAGCACTGCCCCATCAATGGGTGATGTCATCTCAATGTTGGTAGAAAAATTCAAAGAGCTAGAGCTTTCCCAAAATGCTCAAAGTTCATACATAGGGCAAGCAAGAACTTCTCCCTATCCACAAAATTACGGAAAAATACCTACTGTGTAGAATCCTCTAGTTTATACGAGTACTCAAAACCTTGGAGATTTCTGACTTAGACGGGCACCTTGGGTATGCCTTTCATGCCACATATGGATATCTACAAGAAGCACCATCTCGAAAGTGTGTTCTCAAAGGCCATACTAGCTGGAAATGCAACATTCCTTGGCTTCGTGCCTTCGATTCTTCGATTCCATATCAATATGGACACTTACCCAGGATGGATGCTATACGCCCAAAAAATGTTTACGTTGTTCCATTTTATATACCGATGCAACCTCTACCTCCATAATAAGGATATTCAATGGTGGAAACGTATGTAATGGGGACCTATTCTGAATATCTTAAGGAGCCTCTAGACTTATCCATCTGGACAGTCATGCTCCCAAGACCCTTGCTCAATATTTTGAAATTCAAAGGGGATGGCGACCCTAACACCCAAATCAAAGCTTATGCAACGACCATTCAAGAGTTGCTCCCATGGGATGCAGTTGTTGCGAAGATTTTCCCTAAGACGCTAGAAGGTATTGCTCTTGATTGGTATAATAGGATATTGAGGCTTCAATACACTCCTTCAAGAAACTCGTATCATAATTTTTAAGGCTTTTGATATGAACAAATTTTTGAGAATAGGAATCAGGGAATTCCTTCATATCAAGCAAGAGCACAATGAGTCCACAATCTAATTCATTCAAATGTGGTGAAAAGTTATCTAATCCTCTCTCTAAGCGCTCCAAACATGGATCGGGTGGAGCATTGTGATTTGTTCCTCCACTTCGTCAATAGGGAGACAAAAGAAGAAGTTCAAAAGTTCCCGCTAAGGAGCTACAAAGAGGTGCTAGAGGGTGCTCTTCAAATTGACAAAGTAACCATTAACAAGTGGTTGTAAGACTTATGGAGTAAATGGAAGGTTAGCCACCCCTAACTAGAATAACCCCTGTTACTCCAATAGTACAAACAATAATCAAGGGCCAAAGGTCCTTAATAAGAACCGTGGGGTCATGACGGATGGTGTCACTGACCAGCCCAAGAAGCCTAATGTTGTTACCCTCCCAATACGAATACTACCAATAACAACAACAATGACAACAATCAGAGAAACAATAAATTCTCACCCTCAGTCAATGCTGTAGATTTTAATCAAAAAAAAAAAAAACAATAACCTCACCGATTAAGACAAACACAGACCCAAGGCCCTAACCAATACCTGGTGCGTATCCAAACCAATTCCAAAACCAAGGGCAAGGGTTCCCAAATTTTAACTATAACAATCAACAACTGAACAATAATCATAATTTCGGACCACAACAAGGTGCAAACCAAAGGCCTCGAGATTATGATCTTGATTTATATTGTGGTTTCCATAGGGTTCATGGGCATGATATAAGAACATGCTATGATTGTAACAATTTTCTACAACATTTTCTAAAGGATCAAAGACAATTATTTGTTGACATGTTTTTGGCAAACCCAACAACACCAACTCAGAACACCTATATGGGACCGGTATCCCCATAGAACACACCACTCAAAATCTTTAACGATCCTCTCCCCATGCGTCCAAAGGATGGTAGAATAGATCCCAATGGTTCAAACAAAGGTATTGTAATAGGGACCCATGATCATGAAGCCTCAACTTCATCAAACCCACAAGTGGAACCTCCTTTGGATGGTCGCCAACAAACAAAAATTGTGGGGTTAGTGGAGTTGGACATTGAACCTCAGATTAACGCTGCCACTAGAACCAAATATTATTCTTCGTATCCAATCTCGATCTACCAAACTATATCAGATGACATTTATGATACGTTAGGTAAGTTAGTAGGAGCTTATGACTTGATTAGTGATCTAACCAAGACCTTCTCTCACATTTATTTCTTGGATATGTTGAAGAATTCCCTTACTCACAAAGTCGCTCTATTAGAAGTGCTAGGTCTTGGCCATTTGATTAACGTCACCCCTCCTCTAGAGGTGCAGATAAACCACATGGACTTTGATGTTTATCCTCCAGGGTAGCCTGAAAGAGATGTTGGATTCGTATTTGACATCGCAAGATGCCCACAGACACTGAAATATCTTGTAGAGGTGATTCGACATTATTTTTACAAGTTTGGATTTACAAATACTATGTAAAGTGTGCGATGATTGATGAAGGGGCAATGGTTAACATAGTCCCCTTCTCTTTCCTTCAAAAGCTAGGTTACAGAGAGACAAATTGCTCTTCAACATGAAATACACTGAGAGGCTATGATAGCCTCAAAGTGACATCGATTGGAACTATAGTGTTGTCAGTCACCCTCGAGCCTAAAATAATTTTAACTAAATTTAATATTATAGATCAGGAAACCAACTATAATATAATCCTTAGCCATCCTTGGATTCATCACATGAAGGTGATTTCCTCACTTTGTTTCAGAAGTCGTTCCTACATCTAGGAAGGTCTTTGTGGTGCAAGGTGATCCAAAACCCTTTGAAATAAACCTAGCTAACTTGAAAAAGAGGCTAGGGATCCACTCTGATTTTGAGCTTCCTAAAATCAGTTAAATAAATCTACACACTCAATGCTAGAGGAAAAGTTGGTTCCTACAATGGAATTAGAAGTACGAGTTTGATCGAAGGCATTCCGAAAGTCAAAGATGAAACTGTCATCATAGAGATAGTGTCGTTAGGAACCACAACGAAGATTGTCAAGCTATTAGAGAAGGATTTATCTATCCTCCTTCCTTTTGATTTTATGGGTATAAGACATACCTTAGGACTCTGTTCTCTTCCAGAGATGAAGTCTGTATGGTTGAAGTAATCGAGGTAAAAGAAGAGGATGCAAAGGATGATCTAACATCCATTTTTCCAAGTAACTGTTGGAATCTCCATTTTGATGGAGCCAAGTGTCATTTTGGTACCGAGGCAGGTGTAATTCTTACCTCTCCCAAGGGAAGGATTTTTCCTTTTTCCTTCAAGTTAAAATTTGAATGTACGAATAATGGGGCTGAATATGAAGCCCTTCTACTTAGTCTCATTATAGCCAAAAGAATGGGTGATCTTAATATTAGGGTGTTGGGTGATTCACAACTTGTTGCAAATTAGATATCCGAGGTATATGAGACTAGAGCTGAGCATTTATAACTCTACAAAACAACAATGTTGAATCTAACAAAGAGGTTTGACTTCATATCGATTGAAGCAATTCCATGAGAGTAGAACCTCCTCACAGACTCAATAGAAACTTCCACTTCTCACTTTACTCCAAGTAGTGAGTTGGAAGATACAAACTTCACGGTCTCGGTTCGTGTTGAACCTTTGGTTCGTAAGACACCGATAACTCCAATGTTGACATACATAGAAATTGAGAGTGAGTCTATCATTGTAGATCATGTTGAAATTGACAAAACAACTCTAGGATATCTAAACACTCTTGCAGAGAATTACATCTTACTCATCACAAGGTTGATCTTTCCCTAATTCCACACTCTTCTTCCTATTTTGGAAATCCCATGATAGAATCTTCCCCTAGGAAGGAACTCAAAATTTATGAGGTAGGAGAAGAGGGGGATTTAGAGTTACCTCTGGCCCCACCTGAGTTTGAGGAAGGCAATGCCTCCTTAATCGAGGGAATAATCGATATAAACATCGGGACCAGGAAGAACCAAAAATCTTGAAACTAGGATCCTCTTTAACTCCTGAGGAAGTTGAAATACACAACCATATCCTCAAAGATCATCAAAGAGCTTTCACATTTATCTAAAAGGAAATAGAAGGAATTGCATCACACATTGCAATGCATAATCTTGTCACTAAGACAAATGCTAAGCCAATAAAGCAAAATTCAAGGTCCATAAATCCAAAGGGCCCTCATGGTAAAGGAAGAAGTGATGAAACTCCTCCGGTAGGATTCATCAAACCAATTGACTACTCACAATGGGTATCTAATATCATCCCTCTTCTCAAGAAGAATGGAAAGATTTGTATTTGTATAGACTTTCAGGATATAAACAAGGCTTAACCCAAGGATGATTTCTCATTACCATCCATCGATGTTATTATCGACGTAACATCTAGTTTTGAGTTGTTGTCTCTCATGGATGGGTTTTCTGGTACAATCAAATCGAAGCTCTACAGGAAGATCAGGCCAAAACTACATTCATAACTCATTGGGAACTTACTTTGCATACGTTGTTATGTGTTCGGGCTTAAGAACACTGGTGCCACATACCAACGGGCACGATGACATATATTTCATGATCTTATACACAAGATTGTAGAATCCTACGTGGATGACCTTCTAGCTAAGGCCAGAAAATGCTGCGATCACCCAGAGGTGATTCATATAATCATTTCTTTCTTAATCGAATATGACGTCATGTTGAATATAGAAAAATACGTGTTCGGTGTAATAGGAGGCAAGCTTTTGGGATACATCATATCTTCATGAGGGATTGATGTGGACCCAACTAAAATTTGAGTTGTACTGGAAATGACTCCACCGTTAGACGAGTTTGGCATCAGATATTTTCTTGGAAAACTTAGTACAATCCAAAGGTTTATCCCTGATTTGACCTTTGTTGTTCACCCAATCAACAATTTGTTGAAAAGGATTGCAACATTGATTGGATGGAAGAATGCAATGAGGCATTTGAGTCGATTAAATGGTTCTTGTTGTCTCCTCCCACACTCATGCCGCCTAGGTCAGATCACCCTTTGATCCTGTATTCACGAGCTATAAATGTCTCATTAGCTTGCATGTTGGCTCAAGAAGATGATGATAAAAGAGAGCGTGCAGTCTATTTCATTATTTAGAGACTGCTTGATTATGAGACACGTTATACACAAGCGGAGAAGGAATGCCTTACTATAGTCTTCGCGACAAAACGCTTAAGACATTACATGCTAAACTAAGAAACAAGGATTATTGTTAAATTAGATCACCTGCAGACGTTTCTCACGTAAGGATCCTTATCTAAGAAGGTTGGAAGCTTCATAAATTTGATGGGAAAGTTTGAGTTAACATTTGTTAATCAAAAATCATGTCAAAGGACAAATCATTATGGACTAGTTGGTTGATAACCCATTAGATGGAGGCAATCTAGTAAATTTAGACTTTCTCGACAAGTGTGTGTATTTCGTTGAAACTAAGTCACCCATTTTTGCGTGTTTGTGGTACACTAATATCATTAATTTCATAGTGGACCATACATATCCAGAAGGGGAAACCTCGCAACAAAGAAGACGGTTGTGTATAATAACCGCCAAGTATGTCATCTTGGAGCAAGTGCTCTATCATAGAGCCTTTGATGGAATGTTGCTAAGATGCATTGATGAAGAAGAATCTGAAAAGATTCTTTATGAATCACATAGTGGAGTATGTGGAGGTCACTTGATGGCCACGCCACTACTCGAAAAATACATCAGATGGGCTATTTATGGCCCACACTAGAACATGACATGGTAGATTTTGTGCATAAATGCCATAAATGTCAAGAGTTCTCCCATGAGATCCACATACCGACACAGGCTCTACAACCAATTGCAACACCATGGCCCTTTTCCACATGGGGACTAGATTTGATAGGGAAATTATCTCCCTCATCAACAGATGGTCATAACTTCATAATCATGGCCACAAAGTACTTTACCAAGTGGGTAGAAGCCATGCCTCTTACCACCGTGCCTAGATTAGTAATCGAAAAGTTCATTCTGAACCAATTATTTGTAGGTATGGGGTCCCACAAGTCATTATCTTAGATAATGGCACATCCTTTAAAAATGATGAGGTACATGAGCTATGTGAGAAATTCAAAATAAGTCACCACACGACCTCTCTTTATTATCCTTAGGCAACAGACAGGTTGAGGTTACGAACAAGACATTAAAGTCTATTTTCCTTAAGAACGTCAAGGAGAACAAGAAAGATTGGTATTTCAAGATTTTTCCAGCCTTATGGGCCTATCAGACATTAGTAAGAATACCGATAGGGGCAACCCCTTTTCTTTGGTATTTGGTGCAGAAGCGGTTTTACCACTTGAAGTCGAGATACCTAGTCTCCATATATCATTGCAAGGAATTCTGAGAGAAGAAGGCTATCGAGAAGCGTGACTCTCTCAACTAGAAAGTCTTGATGGGGCTAGACTCAACGTTGAAAAATGACATAACAGTTTATGCTTTGATTGGATGGCTCAAAAATACAACAAGAAAGTCTACGAGCGTGAAATATATGAGGGATATTTGGTTCTAAGACTTGACAACCGAATAGACAAAAAGAATGGCGAAGGAAGGAAATTCAGACCCAGGTGGTTGGGTCCATATCGAGTAATAAAAGACTACAAAAATGGGGCATTTTGCCTATGTACACTAGAGGGTGAGGAGTTTAACAAATTTGTGAACTCTCTTCACCTGAAGAGGTATTACACATGATCCATTAGCATTTTCATATGTACATTACTACATCTGCATTGCATTTTCATCTACTAGTTCATTTTGTAAAATTTGTGATCAAGGGACTTATTCTTATAGCGATTCTGAAAAACTTCTAAAACATTAGAAAAACATTCAAATCATACCTCTATAAATCCCACAAGTATCATCAATTGTCTCAAAATCATTTCATCAATTCAAATAGGATAAGACAGGTTTTGATTGTAACCATACCAAGGCCTACATACTTGGTTATGTTTATAGTCTCTTTCTAGATTAGGTGTCTTTGCCTATAGTCTGTTCTAGAAGCTTCATGGTGTCGCATCTATCCCATAAACACCTCTTTGAAAATAATAACATTTTAGCCATTTTGCCTAGATAAATAAGTCAAATTTAAATCCATAGAAAATTTTATTTTACACATTTCTTTACCCTACCAACCTTTGGTGTTGAGCATGCGTCTCTCACTAGTGATGTAGGGTTAGGAAAGGATGGAAATGCCCTTACTCGCCTATGCCTTGTCCATGGTGATAAGCCCATACTTCCTACTAGTAGCATGGGGCAAGATATAGGGGGTCTCTTTGAAAAACGTGAAAGTTAGAAACAATTCATCCAAATATTGTGAAAGCACAAGTCAAAACAAAGTTAGTTAGATGTCTAAAATTCCAAAAGAGCTTTAAACCTCAAAACCAGATTTTGTCAACCAAGTGGTCATCTACGGATCTAAGTCTAGAGAAAATGGAAAGCAATTCACATTCTAAACTATGAAGGAAACTCAAGTAGAATGAGGTTGTAGTGTCCCAATTTGGTTTTTTTAGAACCTTGTCTTTCTCTCATCATTACCATTCAACATTTTTTTATAACTTGTGCCCTTTCGACTCTTGGTGTTGAGCCCTCGCATCCTACTGGCCGTGTGTAGAGTCGGGAGTGGGGCAAGTTCATTTGCTTATCATATCACTGTATCACCATGTCTTGCCAAAACAATACGAAGTACAAAAAAATTGTTTAAGGAAACTAAAGTTCAACATCACAATGTGTTCGCATTATCATATATTAGCATTATAAAATAAAAAATAAATCATTATGTTATCATTCACATCCACTGCATACATTCTAAAAAGCATATAAAAGTGGAAATTCTAAACATCTAGAGTACACAAGTAAGATAAGCCAAAAGGAATTCAACTTAGATACAATGGATTACCGAACCAAAAAGAAGAGTATGTATATATCATGGTGAGTCAAGTTTGTATACAATTCCATCACGCACTAGGCATGGTCAAAACACTCTCAATGATCCCAAAATATTCAAAAAAATCATATAACGATTGGAAAAATCATGAAAAAGCAATAAAAGACCCAATGGCTTGTTAATCCCTATAGGATCCCTCGGATGGTGCATGGTCGTGTCCGGAACTCTTGATGCGGCTATGCCGATGATGAGAGTGAAATGAGTGGTGTGAGTGCCCATGGTGATGGTCGTTGGCCATGATCTCGCTATGAGAGTGGCTCCACCTCATAAATTGCTTGGCTGCCTCATACCCAACCACCTAAGTACGAAGGGAGGTCATCACCTCGCTATTCTCCAGACAGGTGAAAACACATCAGTATGTCTGCTTTGGTTACAAGTGGTTGGCTCGAATCCTCGCCAGTCATCTTGGCTTGGGTCTTCCTCGAGGGGATCAACAAGGTGTCCACGCACACCCGTCTAATAAGCTCTCACCACTCCTATGCAATCGTTGCAAGTAAGAAAATAAGAAGAAACGATGAGTTAGAAAATTCCAAAAAAAGAACAAGGCAAAAATAAGTACCAACTGACATTTCCAACTAACAAAGTCAAGAGAAGAGTGTTAACATTCTCGGATCTCCAGTATCTAGGTCAAATCGGTGGTCATTGTTGTTACATTCTGGGTGGCTGCGGTGCCTCCCCAAAGCTAGAGGCACGACATTGTCTTATCACGAGACTTGTTGTCTCCCTCTCCATCTTGAGGAAGTGATGTCTCTAAGACCAAAGGCTCTCTGACACTCGCCTCCTCATGTGTCGCTCTCAGAATATCCTGAGTGTCATGCCACTTAGGATTGCTCTCCTCCTCCTCCATGTGGGATGCCTTGCTAGCCTCACTACTTGACCCCTCATCCATTGTCCCCTCTTTGACTGAATCCTCCTCGGTCTCATCTCATGTGTACTCATCTGAATCAGAGTCTACATCTATAGGGTCATCCTCCTCACTTCCGTGAGTGGGAGCGGCCATAATACATAGTAAAGGTGCTCGAGGAGCACCAAATGCTCGTCGGGTGTGGAAAACACACCTAACTATGACGGGCACACCGAGAGTAACCACAGTCCAGCCAGGGTCCCCTCTAGGGCCCTTCTGAGACTCCTTAACAGTCCTATATACAAGTGCCACTGGAGGAAGCATAACTTCATAGGGGAGGCCAAATTGTTGAGGTACTGGTCAAATGGATGGATCTCAACTCTCCCTTCCTTGTCAACTAACTGCCTTGTGGTAGAGAAAGCCACCACTGTGGTCGCCTCCTACCCCCACAGTTCTACAATGTCCTGGTAGGGTATAACAACCATGTCTCCCGTGGTCAAACAAGGTACTAACTGGTGTGGGGTTATAAGTAATTACATCCCTGTCCACCTCGCTGCCCGAACAACCCCTAGATCCAACATTGATATTCTCCTTCCACAAGGGGCAATGTGCTCATAAACCTAACTCATGACTAAGGTAGGGGCTCAATGACTGCCTCTGCAACTCGACAACCCCAGTATAGGTCATGATGTGTGGTCCCCAATATGTTTTCTCCCCTGTGTGTAAATACGGCTATGTGCCTCAATCTAAGTAATAATGGGAGCCCAATAATACAGTAGTGTGTCACCTCCCTTGTCCCCAATTAATCGTGAGGCCAAGATACCCATGATGGCCTAGTGGATAGTGGGGATGGGAGCAATAGGAATGGATTGAACCTTGACCCCCTTCTTCGAACCGAAAGTGACCGTGACATCCCCATATAAGTAGCCCATAGAGTTATCATGGCTCGGATCTTGCTATCTCCAAGGTCAATCTCCTCTTAAGTATCGGTAGCTCCGAGAATGAAGTCTACGTCCTCCAGGGGTGATGGTCCACTCATCCCGACACTCCTGAAACCCGAAAAGTGTTTCGATCTACATCCTAATAAGAAAACAAGGCACACATTATGTGACCGACAGGAGTGAAGTGAGGCACCTATGTAATCCTCCAAATCCCGCCCTCTGAGAGTGTCCTCTCAGCCTAGGTCAACTGATCCAAAATCCCCTGAGGAGCCAATCACACTCCCACTCATGGCTCTAACAGATGTACTCCTCCTTTTGCATTCACCAAAACACAGAAAAAGAGCAAGTTAGTAACATATATCAAAAGATAAGCTCATAAAAAACATGACAAAACATCAAAAATCCAAAAAAATCAAGTTAACACGTGTTTTGGTCATTCTGTTTAGAACCACCACCCCGGTAGGGTGGCGGTCCTGGACCGATTTTTTGAAAATGTCTTTAACCCTAAAAATGCTCAAAAACACAAAAAATGACCATTTCGGGAAAAACAAAAGATTTCCCTATGGGCGCCCCTTAGAGATTCATTTAAGACAACAAATTTCAAAAATAACCCCCTTGGTAAAATTTTTAACACTTTTGGATTTTAGGTATGAAAAGACAAAAGTGAAAAAACCAACCTTAGAACACCCTGGTTGATCTCCCTCTCATGGAGGCATGATCACAATCTCGTAATAGTCATTTCAGCTATATTCTCATTGAAAATGGTCACCGTGAGTCCAGAGCTCCAAATTTACCAAATCAAGAATACACTAATGAACAGAAAAATGGGATTGTTTTATATATATACATTAATTTAACCTCGTTTTGAGTGTATGTGTTCACATGGCTGGAGCTTTAGCGCATGTATATCTCTATATCCTTGCGCAAATGGTAAGTCCTCTTGTTGTTTTAATTTAGTGTTTTTTTTCGACATTTTGTCTATCTCGCACTTGAGTCTTCTTTCCCTCTTGCAGTATCGAGAGCTTGGACGAAGATGTTTCGACATACGGGAGTGTCAGGTATAGCTTCTAACTCCCCATTTCGGGAATGCCATACTCAGACTGTACGCTTTTACGCATTTTCATGGCTAAGAGGCTTCTTCGAGGGGGCATTATGTACGCACCCAAAATTTCATGTGCTACATTGTCGAAAAATGATTACAAAAGTCCCCAATGATGATTCAATTCCTTTCAAGAAGGTGTTCAAGCTCCAAAACCCATTCGCAGTGTATATTTGTAGCCTAGAAATCCTTACTTAGCCTTCCCACACTTTTTCCCAACTTCCTGCTTCTTTCTATGCATGTTTTGGCCTTTATCGCCAGACCACCGCCCTACCTCAAGGCGGCGTTTCTAAAACCACCGCCCAAGCGGGTGGCGGTCCTCAGTGATTTTTCCAGATTCCATCATGCATGTTTTTAACATGCGACAATTCACTTAACTTCACTTTTAGGATGCGTTTATGAACCAATTTGTCTAAAAATAGTTTTGATTTCTTGGTTCTCCTTCCCTCTTCTATTTTTGCATGTGCTTTAGTTAGTTGAACTGCCTCTTCTTGCCTCATGCATGAAGGCATATCCCAGCCCCAATTCTTATATATTATATGCTTGTGTTCAAGAAAAAGGCCTGATAATTTTTGTGTATCTTGCATAGTATTGCTGCCACAATCCTGCTAGGAATTACATAGCCAAGCTCAGATCTCTTGTGCTATCTCTCTTCTACTTGCGTTACAACCAAACTACCTTCAAGCTTCTATTGCTCAAGTGTCTTCTTCTGTTGTTGTTCTTGCATTCCCAATTCCTTGGACTCATATTAACACACAAAGAAAGAAAGGATCAAATTGAGGGGACATACACATATATAACCAGATTTTCCAAAGCTTTTGTTTGTCTAGGTTGGAATTATTTGTTTGTTTGCTTCATTTGCTAATTTTTCAATTTTGAATTATTAGTTTCGATTGAATATCTACTAGAGTAGTAAAAATTTTCATTTCAATTAATTAGGCAATTACAAATAGATCAAATCATTAGAAATTTTGCTCTTTGACATTACTAGGGAAGTTGTGGGGAACAATAGCTCTTTCAGGGTCATGATTTGTTCTTCACCTTTGAGGTAGGGTTTGAAGGGTTTTGATTAGAGTAGGTTATTTGTTTTAGATTTAGATTCATATATTCGCATAAGTAACCAGCTACATCCGGCTGGTTACTTGTCTTTAGTTTTTTTATTAGATTTGAACGCATTGCTGAAAAACTAGAAAAGATTAAAAACATTTACTTCAATTAGATTAGTTTGCTTTCATTATTTTACTCTGATATATTGTGAAAACGCCAAAAACATAGATTATATTTCCTTTTATAGTTAGTTTGTTTTATCAGGATCATTTCAATTTCATTAAGTATGACCATCAATCCCACACAACAAGAAAATACGTACGATTGTGATTCTTTAGACCCATAACCCAAGGGTCGAAGTTGATAACAGATATTGATACAAGTTTACGTTTGACAATATTACACACACCTGCTACATTCTCTGAGAAAATAGAACAACTAAACACACTAAACATCGCTACTAATCAAGCCTACGATTATTGGACTTCTCTTGGCAACATGGTTTGATTACGCGCATGACCATAACAGGACCACAACCTCCACGAGTTTTCAGTTTTGATCCTCACGTCCCGTAACCCAATGGGCCTACTATCTAATTAGATATTGACGCTAGTTTACATGCATTAGTATTTAGGTCATCACCACTTCCACTTGATATCATTGCATAACTTTTATTATTGAACATAACAACCGATCAGGCTAAGACCTTTTGGACTAGACCAAAGAATCATCCATAGTCCTTGTAGCTTCATTACACCTCTCGTTCTTACTTCCATGACCTTGTCTGGAAATCTATATGAGGCGCCCATAGGTCAATTTCCACATGTTCAACAACCACTGAATAGAATCTTGGCAGAGCTCGATATTGACTGGAGTCTTCGAGTAACTATCATATCGGATCGATCAATCATGCCACTTCAGGTTAGGAGAGCATTCTTTGCCTTAGATTTATAAATATCGTTATTGCATGTTGAAGATATAAGGCTGCCTCATTATATTATCCATCACCACCACACACACACACATCCATTTCTATTCTACATTGGGTGTCTTGCACGACCTCGGGAAGTCAAGTGTGAAGAAGGTCACGTATTGATTTTCTTTCATACAATAACCTTAAGAAAATCATGATTCATACTTACCAAAACATCTTACATGAAGTCACTAACATCATCAACAATGCATTCCCATCCTTTTCACGTTATCATCAAGACATCTTACTATCATACTTATCTACCTCTAGCTTGGGTTTATCCTTACCACTTGAGTTTATGTGGCCATTACTTCCTCTCTTAGATACTTTAGTAATTCCTATCTATCTCCTTCTTGAGTTTATCCTTCCCACTTGGGTTTATATGGTCATGGCTTCCTACTTTGGATACTATGATCCTCATAGTCCTCTTATCTTACACTTGGGTTTATCTCCTAACACTTGGGCTAACCCTATCATTGGTCCCCATACCACCTCATCCACAATTATTACTCTATCAATCTTAAAACCTTTTATCATTTTATTTTTATTAATCATAATTTTCCATACTTTTGTGCCTACTTAAGAAAATGGAATTGTAAAATTAAATACATATCAACATCAATCCAAAACATATTGATGAAACAATGGTATCTCATCCATCCATACATACATACATACATACATACATACATACATATATATATATATATATATATATATATATATATATATATATATATCAAAAGGAATAATTTAATACATAGAATATCTCACAAAATCATACAATCAACTATCCCTTAAGCATCCTATCACTTAGATGGAGGTCTAACAATGCTTTGAGCTGATGGTGCTTAACAAGTCACACGTAGGGATCATGTAAGGATGTGGCTCTAGACTAAGCCCTTGGGTCCTCTCCCTCTAATCTAGCCACCCAAACCTTAAACACCACAATTCAGAAAAAATAATTTGTTTGGCTCATTATTGGCCCATATACATTTGAAAGTCTCACCTCATGCTCTCTTTTTAATGATATTTGTGCATAAAGAAGGACCTACACCAAGGATGACACATCTCCTAAACTCACCACTGCTAGAACGTCTATATGCCTCTATATCTTATGAGACACCTCTCACACAAGTCTAAAAGCACCTGTAAAATATTTGGCTTCCACTGATACTAGATCTGCCATCACTGTGACATTCATTAGCTCCAAGATACCATCTAAGATATCATGATGTGTATCCTTGATAATCCTATGCCAATCATCGAAAATACACCATGCAAAATAATCAATCCATACATTAGACATCTACCTACTCAACATCCAAAATATCACATATCCTATAAATCCAAATCTAATGGATTACCTAGTTGCACAAGCTGCTCTCCTAAAATAGCTTTATCTTCTTATCCTCTCAAAACTACACATGCCTCCTCATACCTCGGATGGTAGGATCCTACCAATTGTTTCCAACTATCTTTGGGCACAAATATCATTAGTGATCTCCTTAGAGTCTCTACCCTCTTCCCCACCATCCCAACATATGTCATTATCTCGGCCATGTATATGATAAATATCCCTCTAGGCCTCCATAATCAAGACTCACTGTGCCATCTATGTGGCCTCTCTAATCTCTCCTCCTCTTTGGTAACCTATCTCTTAGGGCTTTCCCCGTATCTCTACTATCCGAGGTCCCCCTACACCTCTAGTTCCTCTCGCATCATTTCGCCTAGCACCTAGTTGCGGAAGTGCCTCACTAGGCGTGGTCGTAATGGTGGTATACCCACCACAAGTATTGTTCTCCCTCCTCTCTCCTTATCATATCTCATTAGATACTCTAGGAGGGGTAGAGTCACTACATGAGTTATAAATCCAAACTATAATGGTACTCTATCCACTAGGTGTGTCTCCACCCACAACACATAATGAGTTGTAATATCTAATGTCCCCTCAACTACCACTATAGTCGACCAACCGGGCCACTAGTCCACTATCTCTTTATATGTCTCCCACACTAACTACTCCTGAATAACCTATGATAATATCCAAAATCCTACTACTAGCCTCACAAATGGGCCTCTCTCCCACTATATAATCCTTGAACATATCCTACTACCTACAATGGTGTACATGTAGGCTTATACATTAGGAACCACTCATATATATCTAGGATGAAAAAAATTATAATGGGCCCTATGGCCCTCTTTTATTTCACTTGAATCTTGTACATATCATGCACCGATTGTACCCATGTGGTTATACCCCAATTGAACTAAATCCTAGCCTCCAAAGCATCCCCACATGTCACTAACAAAAATAACAATACTGCTCCATATTCCTTATACCAAAAAAATTGTGCCACAACCATACCAATGATATCCTTCCAAATGTCTAGAATCCATGCAACATAAACAAAATACGCTTTAATCATTAACAAGCTTGGGTGATACTCCTAGTTACTTGTGGCCCATTGTGTACGTGATATCCTCTCCTCTGTCTCCATCGATACATCATAAAACATGTTTAATTCCTAAATTAATAGTCCTAGAATAACATGGACATCCTATTGGGTAAGTGCACCAAGTTGGGGGACAATTAAGTGGACATCAAATCCTGAATTTTACATTAAAAACAACAAAACATCAAATTTAGTCTTCCGGACTTGAACCATGCCGAAAATTAAAAACTATGTCATAAAAATCATACCATTACGTAGGGGAGACTATTAGCTTTGTAGAAATACTGATTTTAAAGTGAATAGAAGAGGATAAATATCATTTTATAATTTTTTACTAATAGTAGGTCTTTAAGACACTTTTTCCCGTGAATGTTTATGTCTACGTTTAAGACTGCAAAATTTGTTTCACTTATCAGAATGTGATAAAACTTATACCATCCCAACCATGGTGAAATTATATACATGTTCAAAAAAAAAAATTTTTGATTTCAATATTTTTTGATGAAGTTATGGCGGGCAAACGGAAAGTGCTCTGTTTTCTGTATGTTTTCATACCACTTTCATGGAAAAAATCATAAAAAATAAAATATTACTCAAAAAAATACAAAATAAAATCCATCCCAAGATAGATAGTGGCATATAACTTCTCACTAAAGGAAAAATATATATATCAATTTTTGGTCATCCAAATTGTGGGCAAACGGACTATAATCTTATCGGCGTTTTTAAAAAAAATACCAAGTCATTGAATTTTGAGTGTTTAATATAGCTAATCTTGTCCATTTTTTACAAAAATTAGTATTTTAGAAACTAGATTCCGGATGCTATGATTCATATGAATATAATTTTGTCTAATTTTGAGTTTATGTGTTGCTAATAATCCCTACAAGTTGATATTATGTTGTTATTTGCAATATGATGTCCACGGATGACCCTATATTTGTCCATCAACTTCCTGCACTTACCCTATTATGTCATTACAACCTCTACAATCAGTTCACTCGATCCTCCACCTAAAGGTGTTAGACTTAAAATCTTAGTGCATCAAGATCATTTAAATAAAGTTTACATCTAATGTGAAATGGTATGAGGAGTTAACTCACTGTAAAATTGATTAATTTGATTACGCAAAACTCATATAGCTATATATAAGAGACTAATCCTATTTTAAGGAGATTATCTCAACTACACATCCCTAAATTCGTACGTAGTTTTTTTAGATAGATAAACGGTTTTGATCGGAGCTAGTAACTGGAGTACATTCAACCAAGATATAACATTTTAAGCACAATAATTAGCAAACCAGATCCACCACACTTGAATCCATTTCTAGCATAGGAAATCTTGAACTAGAATCCACCTCTGTTAAATCAGCCTGTCAACCGCGCCACCTCAGACATTACCACCCCGAACGGGGATCGTGCCTAAGTGGGGTTTGAACCAGGGTGGAGCCAGATACAACCATCCTTCTTAACCACTCCACCCGCATCTTCTATCGACAATTCGTGAGTGGTTTTGAACACAACTTATTCACGTAATAATTACAATTATAAATACCTAATATATATTATTATTACATAACAATAATATTACTAAATAAATAACTATATTAACCAAATGACAACCAATAAATTACACAATAGTAAACATTATTTACGATATGGTAAATATAAAACCATAATCATCTAAACACTATAGAACATCCATAACACCCCCTCGGTGTGAACACGGGGAAAGGAACATTGCAAATAGAAAGGTATGTCACTACATACTTTTAGGTCTCTGCATACTACTATCCTGGATCTTCTTTGCACATGATCACCTACATATGAGAACTTATCTCACTTTAACTTCCAGTTGAATGTATTCACTGTCTCGACCATCTTCTAATGAAGTACAACAATCATAATACCTCCATAGTTAGAAGATCATTGTAGTCAATTGCCCTCCTATACGATTAATTTCATAGTTTTTCACCTTCCATGCCATATCACAACACATCAAGGTAAAATACAGGATTACAATCACATGAATAAGAAATAGCTTCGGTTCTTATTCTTCACATCACAACATAAAGAAAACACACAACCGAAAAGAGAATGCCACCAATGATGTATGCATCCCTATGACTAACAAATGATGAGAGGTCACCGATTGACCTCATTTTTCTCGTGCCTCGACCTCCAATTTAACACCGCTTACTCAACAAGTTTCACTTTGAGGCTCAATGGTTTCCACATCGTGTTTATTATCTTCCCTCCATAATATGAAAACGTTAGACTTTGGATGTCGGTTTCAATTGAAAATGCATCCAATTTACAAATAATTTATTAGCGCTTTTACAACTATAGGCGAAAATCTCTTTATTAACACTTAACCTAAACAAGATGATAAATATGACAAAAATTAATATTTAATTACTTTTTTAATATACATACATAATGACACAAATAGAATATTGTGACACTATATTATGATACACATTTACCATGGAAAACTATATTGAAAATACCCCTTTTATTTAAAATAGTGCAAACCTATAAAATAACAACATACACTATAGACTAAAAACTAAGCACATAAGCTAATAGACATAAATAATTAGTGACCCAATAAACATAATAAATAGTAAAATAACCCTTTTTAATGGATATTTAAGACTTTGGTTTTAAATGTGCATAAAGAAAATGTACCAATCATAAAAGACCCATACATTGCATTTTTTTCGCTAAATGTGAAATTCCACCTCAAAAACGCCTATTTGACAACAATTTCACCACATCTATATTACAATCCACGAAGATGATGTAAATAGATGAATTGTGTGTATCTTCTTTATCTTTCCAAAAAAATGAGACATTAATTTGATATCATATGAGTAAAATATGTCTATTTTATCACGTAATATCTTTTGGAATCTTTGTGACATGATTCTTTTAACCTCCTTTAATGTTGCACTTGCAAAAGCTTCTGATTATACACCACTCTTAAATATTTACACTCCATTTACTGAAAATTTAAAAATTATTATAATTATGAAATATATATTCTACAGACCTTAATGCTCCTTCTACACCAAAAAATAAAACTCCATGTACGAGGTAGCCAAGAGTAGAAATGGAGATGCCACCGCATCACTTAGAATCCCATAAAATCTCTCACAAATTTAACTAACTTTGATACCAAATGAAATGACATGAGAATATTTGAGCAATAAACTCACTATAAAATCGATTAATTTGATTACAAAACCTTATACAACTTTATAAGAGAGATTACTCCTATTTTTAAGGAGATTAGCTCAACTACACATCCCTAAATATGTGAGTTAGTTTAACCACCACTTAGTTACGTAATAATAACAATACCAAATACCTAATATATATTATTGCCACTTAACAATAATATTACTAACTAACTAACTATATTAACCATATAATAACTAACAAATTACACAATAGTAAACACTATTTACCATACGGTAAATATAAAGCCATAATCATATGAGCACTATAGAACATCCGTAACACAACAAGACCTACACCAACCGCACAAAGGCCTCTAAATATGAGGCTATATAACTATGCAATGTCTTATACAAACAACATGTTCAATAGCTATGATAGGCATGCCACATCCACTGATTTCCACATTCAGATCCTTTGTGGTACCTGCAAACAATCGAATAATAAGTACCGATTAAATCTCAATACAAACCCATCATCAAAAATCAACAAAATACATCCAAAACAATTAAAATTTCAAACTTTCCTATTACATCGTCCCTACTGGAAAAATGCCACTGACCGTTGAGAAATTTCCCCAACTTCCCTATGCCATCAACCCTGTTAGCAAGACACCATTAGTTATGGTATAAATTCCCCTTATCCAAACACCATCAACCCTACTATAATAGGTCATTTTAGCATTAGTGATCCCGTCTATTTTAGAGTCCCACATTTTTTTGCATTAATTACACAAACCCAACCTAATGAACTCAAAATTTAAAATGCTCCCAAACCCCTAGATTTCGACTCAATCTACACTTGAACTATCTTTGGGAAAAATTTCACTAGATAATTTTGCTCCAACATGCTTTTTACCATTTCTCCTAGCTACACATTCCCTATTAAAAAAATATCTACCATGGGATTTACATTCCATATGCCCTATCTCTATAACCTCATTCATTTTCTCACACTCTAGCCATCGTCACAAAAATCACTTGATTTGGGTTTTATTAGAGCTCGATTCTCTTAATCTCAAATTAGCAAAGTGACAAATGAATTCACCCTTTACTATTTATAGTAATTTTTATAACTGCTTTTTATCATGATTTCTTATAACCTTCAAACCTTCATATCTTTCAACTTACAAACCCTATTTTTTTTTTTTTCATAAATTGTGCCACACTCATCATGGAAAGCCTCTCATTTTGACATCTTACACTTCTTTATACCACCCTTTCACTAAAAACCAATTTTTTCCATAATTTCAACATTAGATATCATCCCTCCCACAACCCTCCTAACTAGGTGATTTATGTATTATTTTATTGATTATATTCTAGTGTTTCTTTTCAGTCTTTCTTATTTAGGGTTCTAAACAACCATTTTACCCACCACATGTAATCCGAATGACACCGACATGTAAGTATGAGGTAGGTATATTTCATTTAACATTCATTACTTCTTTATAACACTTCTATTTCTATGGTATTTCCTTTTGATTTCGTGTTACATACATATTTTCCTAAAGACCATCTCATGTTTCACTATTGTGACACATGATGATATTCAGTTGGGGAATATGTATACACCATATATTTTACACTTACTAACCATTTATTTTGTGTAGTGGCTATTGATGCATTGTCCTTTTGAGTGGGTGACTTAAGGGGCCTACCGCAATTGGGGTATGATCAAATTTGGTCACGTGGTCTAGACTACAAAATTTTAGAGATTTTGTTATTAGCCTTAATCACCCCATAATTTCCTCATTTTTTCCCTTAATTCAAAAATTACACTCATTATGTCCACTTGTCCCATTATGTAAACTTGCTTCTTCTTATCACACACTATTATCCTTGCTTTTGGTCACTCTGGACCTTTATCACCCACCTTCACTTATCACTTAGTTCCCACTCATGTTTGTCACCCTTTGACATGATGACTTCCCTCAAGGTTGGCACCATCACCCATAAGTGATTTCACATGCTTTTACCTTTCCATAGTTGATGTCATCGCCCACGGGTGATTACGTTGGGTATATATGTTGACCTTTATCCAATTAGTACCACCACTTTGACAACTACTTTCTTACATACAAATTACACATAATTACTCTTTCTCACAATATTTTGTAGTGATTAGTTAATTTTGGAGTCTCGAGCTTTGCCTCTTATGAATTTGGGTCACCTAGTGAGTTAGGATAGGAGATCTTCTTGTTGAGCTTTCCCCTTCTCCATACATAGTGATTCTCTCTCGGTGTTGTTGTCTCTGGGGAGGATTATGAACCAAAATCCATAAAAATACAAGTAAATATTTAAAACCCTCTTTAGTCTCTTATTTTGTATGTTTATGCTTGTTGTTGTTGGTCATTTATTGTTATATACTAGATTATATGTATGTTTACTTTGGTTATTACATTGTCTTATTTTTACTACACCCTTTAGATTTATCCACCTCTTGGTTGTTTCCCCTTTCTATTTTAGAATTTTAGCAGGATACCTATCTCTATCTTGGTTGTAGGCCTATGAAACCTATATATATCCTAGGGCCGGGCTATTATCCTCTAGATTTATGACATTACTAATCCTAGAAAACCTTTGTATTTATATGGTATGAATGGTATTAGATTGGATCCCTATATTTGAGAGCCTATTTTCTACTTGTCATACACACAATCACAATCAAATCATATGAAAATGTTGAGTGCTAATTTATAGGCACAATCACCTTTCCACTTGAAGGTGTGTTTACCACACTCAAAACATAGTTTCATGTCATTAATATATACCTCCCGTATAACATCCTTCTTGGTAGAACATGGATCCTCACCATGTAAATTGTCTCATCCATCTATCACTAGTGAATAAAATCCCCCTTTCAAGGACAAGAGTTCACAATCCTGGTAGAACCCTAACCCTTCTAATTCTATAAAATATTGG
This sequence comes from Taxus wallichiana var. yunnanensis, assembly GCA_018340775.1. Classification (NCBI taxonomy): domain Eukaryota; kingdom Viridiplantae; phylum Streptophyta; class Pinopsida; order Cupressales; family Taxaceae; genus Taxus; species Taxus wallichiana. The sequence continues at coordinate 70,117,393 of CM031242.1, forward strand.
AAGTAAAATATCATAATTCTTACATATTTTTGAGCACTAAATCGTCTCCTAACTAAAAATTGAATGAATCTTCATAATAAATCCATTTAGATGACCTTCCATCTTCATGTAACAATTTGTCTTTGAAATTCAAGTTTGGGATCATTGACAAAGGCTGTGGAGAATAAGAGCTTCAAAACTCTTTTTATGTCATAAACTTCCCCTTTCACCTAGAAGTTATGGAAAGCCCGACACACATCATAGGAATAATTTAAAATCTCATCACTTTGAACCTTTATCAGAGGAGGATTTCTTATAGATGAGAAAATTGGAAGATTATTTAGCTCCTAGTTAGAGACGACGACAAATTTTCATCTTGTTATAAATAAATTGAATATCTAATAGATAAAAATATGTTTGAAGTCACAAAATACAAAGGAGGAGGATTAGACATTAATGAAAAGGGTATTTGAGAGCATATTATAGTTCATCAAATCCCATATAATTGTAACATATGATGTAAACCCTAAAACCTATTCAAGTTCATCAGACCCCATATCATTATAACATAGGATGTAAAACCTTTGGTGATCTATGCAATTTCATTTTTATCATCGAGGGATACTTTTCTAACACCAAACATGGGTCACCTTATTATCCTCTATAAGAATCTTGCTACCATTAACCTATTCCATAAAAATGTTTTCCTCAATCTACCTTGACCTTCACTGCTATGACTTCATCACGTGGGACCGAAAAAATCATGCACCCTATTGACTTCTTTAAGAATGAAAAAGCTATTGCTAAAATCAAGGGATTCGAGATGATATCCCACTAGAGGACCATACAAAATGTTTTGAAATGAATTCAGATGAAATAATTTACTTTGGGGAAGAAGTCGAGTTCCTTGGTAAAAAGACAAAAAAAAAAATAAAAAGTAAAAAAATCTACATCTATAGTGAAAACCTTTTTGATGTGTTATTTGATGATCAAAATAAAAATAAAATTATGAGTTTATTGGTGAAAACCTCCTTAAGTAACCAAGAAACAAGGAACTCCATCTTCCCCATACTCCAGACAACTAGAGGATGGTCAAAACTGATTTTGGAAGACACTATTGACATAAACATAGGCATCGAGGAAGATACACAAATTATTAAGATTGAAGCGACTCTTGAATCAATAGAAAAATACATATTCATTACCCTTCTTGATGAATTTTTGACATATTTTTTAGGACTACATAAATATGCTTAGCTTAGACCCATCATTGGTTGTCCACAATTTATTTGTATAGGAATCCGCTAAGCTAGTCAAGTAAAAACTAAGGAAAATGCATCCCAAGATTGCTATTTGCATCAAAGAAGAACTCTAAAATATGTTGGATGTTGTCTTCACACACCTAATTGGTTATTATTGGTTGATATCAAATATATTCCTAGTTAGAAATAAGACATCAAGTACCCACATCTCGCACATACTTCTAAGACATCAATAAAACATGCCCAAAAGATGACTCTTCATTTCCTAATATTGATATAATCGTTGATTCTACCTCAAGGAATGAAATGCTCTCACTAATGGATAGTTCTTTAGAATATAATTAAATCTAATTGCTCTCGAGGATTAACACAAAACAACATTCACCACCCCATGGGCACTTTCTATTGTCAAGTCATGTCCTTTGGTCTAAAAACGTAAGGGCCACCTATCAAAGGGATATGAAAATATTTTTTCATGACATGATTTACAACATTATTGAGGATTATGTGGATGATATACTAATCAAGTCCAAAACTAGAGTATAACATCCTATTTCCTTAAGTTCAATTTTTAACGACTCATAAAATATAAATTCTGTTTGAATCTAAAGAAGTGTGTTTTCGGTATCATGTAAAGCAAACGGTTGGGTTTCATTGTATCTCAAAAAGGTCTAGAAGTAAGTCCCAACAAGGTCAAGGTTATCACTACAATGTCTCCTTCAACAAGCCTTACGAAACTTTTAGCCTCTAGTGAAAGATACATGTAATCCTTAAGTTCATCTCAGATTGGCTAATAAATGTTAATCATTTCACCATCTATTAAAGGACAATGTTTCAATGGGATCAAGATTGTTAACATGGTTTTGACCGCCTCAAGAAATACTTGACCAATCCTTTGATGTTATTTCCTCTTATACCGGGAAACCTCTCTTATTTATATATAAACAACACATTATGCCTTGAGATCTCTCTTGGATCAATATGATTACCAAAAATGAGAGATCCATCTACTATTTGAGACACACCATGGTCACATATGAACACAAGTACACAAAAATAAAAAGGCATGTCTTGTAGTTCATTTTAAGAAGCCTCTCAGTAAATTGGAGGTGGAAAATCCTCATTTAATATACACCGAACCACTTTCACTTGGAAAGGAGAATTTTCCGGGTTTCGAACAAATTTTTCACCTAGTAGTTTCTTTAGGGATAGGCATGTTTTTTCCTGATAGGTTCTATTTTATTGACATGCAAGAAAGAAGGTATCATTGAGCATGGTTGACGCGTATGTCAATACAACTATTTTTTTCGCCCGATAGCAATAATTGTTGGCGCATGAAAAACAACATATAGACACACGAAAATACTTATTGTTGATGTTTGTTAACAAAAGCTATTATCGCACGATAACAAAAGTTGTTGACGCCTTTGACAACGATTTTTTTGACGAGCATCTACAAGGATTATTGACACACAACAACAAACCTTGTTCAATTACAACAACAAGATTTTGTTGTTGTGTGTCAACTCTTTTTGTCATGTGACAACAACTTTTATTGACGGTGTCAACAATAAGTACCGCCGCACGACAACAAGGATTACCGACGCATGACAATAAGCCTTGTTGTCATGCGACAACAAGGATTGCTGACGCGTGACAACAAGCCTTATTGTCATGTGACAACAAGGTTTCTTATTGTGCATCAACAATCCTTATCGTCGCTACGACACCAAAGTGTTGTATTGTCACGCGTCCCAACACTAAAACCTGAATATTTTCCCTATAAATACCACTCTAGCCCTCATTTTCATGTTCACACTTCCCAGATCGTAATTTTTTTCTCCGTTCTCCTAGTGCTATAGGTCTTGTAACTCCCACTCCTAGTACATCAACACAAAATAGCCAAACACAATACAACCTCCAGGTCTCGAATCTCTACCTCATGTCGTCATGGCTGCTCAAGATCAAGATCAAACAGAATCTCAAACTAAACAGTTGAGGCAACCCCTAAGTCCTACCCAAGATTCAATACAAGAGCTTGATGTGCCCGCACATTAATGTTGTTTTGTAAATGAATGAAAATTACAAGGATTGGGTACAAGCATGTGAATTCGTAGGATTGGTTAACATGTCACAGTTTGAGATAGATCATGACATTCTTAACTACCTCCTCTCCTCATTCAATATAGAAGACAAAAATTCATTGTTACTTTTCCTGATGGTCGTACATTCAAGTTTAGTGTTGATCAGTGCTAATATCCATCGATTTACATGCCTTCCTTTTAAAGATTCCCCCATTGTAACAACCAAAGAAACCCTGACTAAAGATGATAAGATTTACCTTGAATCTTGTTTCAATTTCCATGTTGATGGTATGTGTAACATGCTTTCATTTGTAAGATTTTTATTTTGATATAAATTGTGGTTAATTCAACATCCAATGACTTTTTTACAGCTAATGTCAACAAATCAAGATGAGGAGTAGATACGCAAGGAATTTCACACCAATTTCTTACTTGCCATGATTTCTTTTTTCAACCTAAAATTGTTTTGCAGGGTCAGAAAATTGATATTCCAAATTGGGATATTGCATTTATTCTTGCATCGATTGGAAATCAAAGATTTGATTTGTGCACATTTTTTCTAAAAGGACAAAAAGCTAAGATTACAAATGTTGGAGTTGCTTAAAAACTAATTGTTCATTCCACTAACAGTCTCCTTGCTCTTTATTATGAGGCATATTATAATTTAAAAGGCAAACCAACTCCCACTTGTATGAGCGAGACAATGAAGCAATTATCAATTCCTATTGAAGAAGAATGGAATACTAGTTTATATTTTGATGTTAGTAATGTTATTGTCTTGATTTTTCACTTCATTACAAGTCTTCTTCTCTCTTCTAACATTATGTAATTCTGTTTGCATCTTTACCATCTCGCAAAGAATTTTTTTGAGGCCCTTCCATGAAAAAAACAACATTAAGAGGAAGAGGCCAACAACATGTGGGCACTAGGAGATTCCCAATCCGAAATGGAAGCTCACTCATCACCTAACCCTCAACCATTTGCATTAATTAAATGAATGAGACGTAATACCATTAACATTCAATATAGGTTTTTTTACACTTGTTAGTATTTACTATTTAACATTTACCATTTTGATTTAACATGCAAATATTGTAGGGACTTTGGACTATCCACATGTTTTTCAACCAAAGCATCACCCACTCGCTCAGTCTAGTTGTGTGCATTTTTTGATGCTCAACCACACCAAATGCAACACCCTGCTCCACCATACCTATCACCCACAACTCCAACACAATCAATTCAAACTCCAACATGGTTGCCACTAGTACAACCACACATTGCCCTCAACAAGGTATAACTTGTTGCTTTTGTGTAATTTTAAACAATTTTTTATATAAGTTAGTAATGATTTTGTTCTTGGACTTTATAGTGCATTGTAGTCCTTTACCGTCTATTCAAACAATTCCACTACCACATCCTCCACCAACAACATCATTACAATTCAAAATGACCACAAGAGGTTCAGTAAAAATAACATTGGTAAATGCATGATGCCACTTTCGGCCCCTAGCGGGACACTGAACATTCCCTCTGAATTTCTGAACCTCTCTTTTGGTGGCTTGCCCAAAGACAATGACAAATCAATTTTAAATAAAATAACTTTAGATGATTTTTTTGGCATTGATAACAATGACCCAACTGGTATTTTTAACACGTACGATATGATTAAAGGCACACAAGTATATTTTTATTTTGATGTACTTTATTTAACATTGATATATATCAATTTCTCATCTCTTTTTAATTTTTATCACATACAATTTTAATATGAATTTATTTTATCACAAATAGGATCAGGGCACCCAGAGGCAAAAACAGGAAGCATAGATTCCTCAACCCAAAATCCCCATACCTCTCCATCGGCAACATCCTCTTTAGATATGGATAGTGACTAGTTGACATCATTTGGTTTGGATAGCTTGATTGGTTATGATTGTGAAGCCCATGTCAAAGATTTTATTATGCCTCATATAAGTCAACTCATAGAATGGGAGCAAAGGGCTAAAGTATTAATCAAAGAGATAAAAATTCGTTATGATAACCATTTCCAAAGGTACAATTTATATGTTGTAGTCCAAAATCAACCTGCCAAGATGGATGTCTTACTCAACCAAGCACAAGGTGGGACTGTCACATATAACAACAATTATAACAATGTTTTAGATAAAGTTTTGAATAAATTAGAAAATATTAATGCTGAAACCCTAGGCCTATTTCAACAAATGGTCAAAGGACAAAGATTTGGTGGCAATTACAAATGCGGAAAGAGATAGAGCTGTTGTAAGTATTATCAATTTGAAACAATATTTTTTATTAATTTCTTATTTTAGTAATATGTTTTTAATTGAGCTTAATGTTTTTGTTGTAGTTGAAATATGAAAACTTAAAAAGTCAAGCAAAGGTGTTCCAAGTTCACTTGGAAACCGCTAAGAAAAGTTTATCCACATCAATGCAGCTTGAAGCAACTATTTTTTTGGTTAACAAAAAAACAATACACTTAAGCGGATTATTAAAGAGAATGGCTTCAATGTGGAGATTTTGTTCAAGGCGAAGGAAACTGTAAATCCTTGTTTGGCATCCCATGGAGATGCTTCAAAGGAAGATAAAACAATCATAAAGAATCTAAACATTGCTGTGGAGGATCTTGTTAGTTATGGAATTATTGAAGCAAAGAATAGAGGAGCGCCAACCATTGGGAAAAGAGGCACAAAAGTCACTACAAAACTGAAAAGGAAAGTGCCAGTGGGTGTGGTGACCTGCTAATGATTGAAAAAATAGTCCAAATATAAATGTATCTGTTGAAAACTTGAAAAGATTTTACAAAACTTAAAACTTGAAATATTTAATAGTCCTCGAATCATGAAACTTGAATATTTTTTAAATTGAAGAATGTTTGAAGTTGAATATACGTTGCAATGGTTTTACTTTTCATGAAATCTCACTTTTTTACACTTAATTATGCTGCAATTTGGAATTTATATGTTGTTATATTATATATATGAAATTCTAGATTGTATATATGGTGATTTTGATTTTGATTTGCTATGTGTCACATGTTTTGATTTATGATTTTGATGGTGTTTATGTTTGATATGGATGTGATGGTTACGAATATAATAATGATAAATTTAGATGTGGATGATGACATTAGAGTAGATATGGATGATGATGAATTGTTTTTGGACATAGATGCAACATGATCATGATTCATGGATGATGATAATGGATTTAAACATTAGACGTTATTAATTCTCTTCCACTTAATATAACAAAATCTTCTTCTCTCTACTTGTAATGATGATAGATTTAGATGTGGATGATGACATTAGAGTAGATATGGATGATGATGAATTGTTTTTGGACATAGATGCAACATGATCATGATTCATGGATGATGATAATGGATTTAAACATTAGACATTATTAATTCTCTTCTAGTTAATACAACAAAATATTCTTCTCTCTACTTGTAATGATGATAGATTTAGATGTGGATGATGACATTAGAGTAGATATGGATGATGATGAATTGTATTTGGACATAGATGTAGCATGATCATGGATGATGATAATGGATTTAAACGATTATGTTTTAAGAAAATTTAGAATGTGGTGTGACTGTGATGAGATGTGATTAATTGATTTAGACATTATTGATTCTCTTCCACTTAATACAACAAAATATTCTTCTCTCAGTACTTGTAAAATTTGAACCCTGTAATGTTTCTTCACATTACCTCTCGCAAACCATCTCGAAAATGCTTAGAAAGAATCACATTACAATTTTTCATTATGTGTTGATATCAAAATATGTTTGGATTACATTTTCTTTAATGAATACATTTTAGTTATTTATAATGCGATGGTTTTGAGAATATCAATTTTTACATGTAATTTAATTGAATACCTCATTTCACATGACCTGAGTACATTCAATATTTCATGTAATGATTCTCTTCCACTTAATACAACAAAATCTTCATCTCTCTACTTGTAAAATTTGAACTTTGTAACATGTTTCTTCACATTACCTCTAATTACATGTTTCTTCTCATGGAATGCATTTGCTTTAATATTGAAAGTTTTTTTATTTACGTCTAATTACAATATTTAAAAAATTGTATTCCAAAAATGCATGCCACAAACACTACATCAAAGAATTTTGTAAATACCAAAATAAATAAAACATGATTATTAAAACTCTAAGTATGATAGGGTTTAAGGTACCTCTAGTCTTTTAGATGGGTGACAATGTATATGGAAGTAAAATGAGAAATACTCCTTCAAGTGAGCTAGATGACCTTCAAATCCAAAGAACTCAACACAAAAAATGGATTAATATATAGATGGGTGAGTTGCCTGACAATATCAGTCATAAGAAATGAGAGTTTCCTTGGATGGATGTCAACCCATGTTTTTGATAAAGAAAAGATGAAATATTGATTGAGCGGATGAAGGAAGAAATAGAAACATCAATGTAATGAAGATAAAGTAAAATGCAGATCTGATCTAAGCAAATTAAAGCAAACCAAAACCTGTGCATGTCGATGACGACACAAGTGTCAAGAATGTAGTGCCTAGTTGACAATGACTGGAGTAGATCAACTAGAAGTCTGGAAGAGACTAAGAGTGGAAGAATATGTATATTTGAAATTAGTATTCAAAAATGCATGTCACAAACACAACATCAAAGCATTTTGAAAATTCCAAAATAATAATTAAATAAAACAGATTTATTATAAATAATTGTATTTAAATAAATGTAAATATATATACCTGTAACATATTCAATGATAAGTAGAGCTGAAACAAAAAATGTTCAAAAGCCTCCTCATATTCAATATTTGCACCTAAATTACAATTATATTACGTCTAACTATAAACAATTATATTTGAATCTATTACTATGAAATTGAATAAATAACAACAATTAAAATTTTAGGTGACAAACAATAAAAGTAAGGTCAAGGTGATACCTATTATCTATAAGTTTTGAAATCATATTTAAAGCTCAAACAATCCATTTTCAATAGCTTCTTCATAGTCGATATTCGCATCTGCAGAGTTTGACAATGCACCAATTCCAGTCTCATCATTGAGAAAATTTGTACTTGTAGTTGTATTATTTACACCTCTTCTTTTAGCAAGGAATTCCAATGCGTAATTTCTCTATCGAAAGGAAAGGTGTCCAAGGAGTAGCACGAAACATAACACCTCATGCAAATTTCTAGATTTTTATCCAACCTGTTTCTCAGTTTTGATTTTATAAAAGATAAAGCACTGAAAACCCTTTCATCCTCCACAGATCCCAAAATCATTGTTTGGCACAACTCATATAATCTAAAATATTCACCGATGTCTTCCTGTAACACACTACTTTGGTAGATTTTTGCCAGAGCCTTGTCATAACACCACTCTTGCTAGGTTCATTTAAAAATTTATATTGGCTAATTATTGTCATTGCAAAATCAGTTGATTGAGCCTTTATTAATTCAATATTCAACATTTATTTGATTTTGATACCATTGACCTATGACGTCTTGGTGAAATGATCCATTATTGTACCCATGGATTTATGAAAAAACTTACTTACAAAATCTACACGACCACCTTCAGTATTCCAATAATTTGGATTCATCACACCCATAGCTTCAAGAATTTTATCTTTACTAAAACATTCTCTTATTTCGGATGCTAAGGATTGTGTAATTTTTTAAGTTTTATTCATGTATCAACTATAATAGAATCAAACAAAACACGTGTCACAAGAACTTCTTCTCTTTCCGATCTTGTAATATCTTGACGTTTATGCAAAATGTGTAGTGGTATCTCCCTCCCATTAAAATTGATACAAAGGTGATCATGAATATTAAATCTCAAATAATTATTGGGATTCTTAATATCCAATAAAAATTTCCAGTTATCGAAAATAGGTGTATCAAAACTATCTAGGGAAGTGTACAAGACATCATTATTTTGACATACCCACTTTCTCATCCGTATAAAATCAACAATATATATTAATCTCTCTTGTGCATGCTTCATCAATGTATTTATCTCCTTCAACATTGGAAGAATTCCAACCAATGTAAGCAATGTTTCCAAATCCATTAAATGGAATAACAAGTCCTTAGCCCTGTCAACATCATGACGATATTTGTGCATGAAACCAACCAACGATGGATACTCCTCACAAATTTTGCATGCAGCTCATACAAATAAATCCACCTTGTCTCAACATCCTTCAAATTTTTTTCCATCTGTAATTCCAATTGCAATTTTTGAAACTCAAGAAATCACTTTGGGTTGTTTTCCATATAGGCATGCATTTCTTTGATAAGGTCTTCTACTTTTGCAACATTTTCAAAGTTGCTAACTATTTTATATGCTAGATTCATTTTGTGAGCCATACAATGAATTATTAGCATATAAGGGGCTATTGTTGTTTGCAATCGAATGTGCAACCTAGTTCGGTGACCCTACATGAATGAAGCACCATCTACACTAACAAATACCAAATTCGTAGAAATTTCATAATCAGTCATGCCAATAATATCTTTCAAATGAGAAACAACTATTTTATATAGGTTTTTGCATTGCAATTTTCAACCATTTTCTCGTACACCTAGCAGATGCGGTGTCCTTATATGATTTTCTAAAGTATAAACATGGATACATACCCATGCGGTGTTTTCAACTACTGTTCACTTCATCAATTGAAAGAGAGATAAAATTTACATTTTTACACTCTCTTTCAAATATTCCTTCTCTATCATTGTAAGGCATTTAGTCATTTCCCATGCATTGATGTCTAACCAATGAGACCGAGGAACGTTGTGCATTCCATTATATTGATACAAAACTTTGAAATCAAGGAAATATGAAATCAGTCTTCCTTTCTTAAGGATGTGGAATAAAGTAGAGAACTATATGATTTTAGCATGCAAATTTGATTGATTCATCTTACCAATTTGCGATGTGATCGTTCCGCCCTTTTCCATGAGATGTCTCGTCTTTTCTGCTCTGCTTCATACTCTCTAGCCATCCTCCCCGTTACGATCGATAATGTTTTCCACAATGTTTTTCATTTGTCTCTCTAGCTTTAGTTGCATTTTTTGTTGCTTTCCCAATTTCCAGGTACATATTGTACATGTACATTCAAATGGGATATCTTCTAAATTAGTTGGTTGTATAGGTTTGATAAAAGGAAATTTGGTAGCCCACTCGAACTTATATGTCCTCCCAAGTGTCCACATATTCTTGTTTGTTTTCAAAGTTTTACTTTTACGAGAAATTTTTGAGGAATATCACGATCATTTGGTTTCCTCTTTCGTGAACTAGAATTTGCATTTGATTTTTGTGTTACATTTTACTGAGTATTTGTATTTGAGATATCTTGATGCACTCCAGACCTCAACAGGAATATCTTCAAGCTCTGGCATGGTATCATCATAGGTATTATTTGGTTGATATTGTGTTGAAGCCATGCCCACTTCAATAAAACCTTCCACATAGTATGTACTCTGATTGAGTCCAGTGGCAACTGTATGGGTGCTCATGTTGGTGGTAATAGTATTTTTAGCAGTAGAGTTTCCAAAATATTTGAACATGGACTTCTGATATTTTTTTGTTACCTTTTGGGTCTTCTAAACACCATAAGCTTCCATTTATCTGAGCAACAAAGTTAAACCTTTGTTGTGTGTCACTCAACCCTTTGGCACATGTCAACAACTCCTCTAGTCATCCATTTACAAACCTTTCATGTTGTGCGACAATAACCCCTCTTGACGCCTTGTCTCGCAACTAGTTTTTTTCACCTGTCTCCAAACCTCTCCTATCATGCATCAACAATCTCCTCTTTTCCTACTTCAGGTGATCCCCTCTTGTTGCATGTCATAAACACTCCTTGATATGCATTATAAATACCCCCATACCGCACATCAAGAACCTTGATTGACGCCGCTGAAACTTTGGTGTCTTCTCGCTTGGAACCTCATGTCGTGCATCACCAACACATGATTTTTGCACGCCAATAACTTCCTGCTATGCGTAAAAAAATTCCTACCGTGTGTGTCAACAACCTCCCCGTCATGTGTCAATAAGATATGTTGGTACCTTGATAAGCTAGTAGTAAGTTGCTAGTATACTACCCGACAAATTACCTAGGTTTATATAGGAGTGGTTTTTAATGGTAGGTGAAGTGACCCATGAAAAAAATTATGCTGGAAATTTTAGACAAACAAGACACAATTCCCTCTTTAAAAAATTTCCTTTTCAAATTTTCCTAAAATGGAATATTCGCCAAATTACGAATATTCACCATTAAAAAAATACCCTTGCGCAGCTTGTTTTCAATTTCCAAACATTAACACATTATCTACCGAATAACAAAACAAAGCTCATTTCCAAGGTGATTCCACTCAAATATATCCTATCAAAACCAACTCTCATAATTACGATGTGTAAATACATCATGTTACTCAACAAGATTGACATTTAGTACATGAATCCAAAACTATCAAAAGAAAGGTTATCACATACCATTTTGTAGAAGATAATCTATGATCTAGAGAATCATTCACATATTATATGGTCCTTAAATATCCTTAAACCTATTGTTTATGAAATAGCTCATAGTCAACTTTCCAATGCATTTTGAACGGGTCAAAGCAGACACCGTATATGGGTGCACGAGAACACAAGTCAACGGAAAAATGAAGGCACAGTACAACAACACAATGACATGTTTCCAAATCATCAATTGGCCTATTGGGAGATGAAAAGTGACAATGTGAAAATTATTGGTGAAGTGAAAATTAAGTTTGCAATTTATTGCTCTGGTCTTCGATGGTCCATGAGAAAACTATGGAGTTCACTTTTGTTTTGGAGGGGGAGGGGGACTTGACGATGTTGTAGTAATGTCATTGAGTTGAGACCGAACTGGATAAATTTAACTCAACAATTTCCCAAGTAGCTCATCAAGCTAACAAGTAAGCTAATGGGTGAGCTCATGATCAATCTAAGAAACCAAATTATGGATCAATTAGGAAACCGAGTTGGGATCAAGCTCAAGATCAAGTTGAAAGAACAAGCTCATATATCTACCAAGTTGAGAACATGACTCAATGTATTGGAAAAATCATCAAGTGAGCCATATAGGAGGAGTTTAAGCGATCAAAGATCAAGTACCAACTCACCAATGAAGTTTAAGCGAATGGAACGACCAACTCATGACCAATACAAATCATACAAATTGACCACACCAAATTCAATGCTAAGCGGTCTTAGAATAAATTCGATTAGCGGTGGAAGCCTTTAAAAAGGCTTTGATGGAAGTTAATGCATGGATGTGGGATTAAAGATAATCCCCAAGCTTAATGTGCTAAGCCCATGGTCTATATGGAAGGTAGGCTTATGAGGTGGAGTGCATATGATTCAAGCTTATTCATACGCTATAATATATTCCATGGCCATATTTTTGGAGGGGGTGGTTAATAATCAGCCCACGCAGATTATATCTCTAAGTACCTAATAAAATGTACTAAGTTTTATTTTTTATCCCCACATTTGGCCACATGGGGAGAATGGGGCCTGATCTACCCTTTGTGAAGTCCACATATAATTTGGAAGATATATATGGTGGCAAGTGTATGGGATTTTAATCATCCCTTAAATAATTCAAGGATTATTTTGGTGGGATAATATTATAAGGATATTATATACCATGAAGAAAATGTGAGGAGAGTGGGATTTATCCCTATATGGGATTTTTATATGCCATATGATATTATTTAGATCTACATTGCTAGAGGATTGTGAAGACTATACAAGGTCCCCACTTCAATGCATTCAAACACACCAAAGCATTTGATTTTCAAGCCACATTTGAGCTTTTGAGAATTGCAAAATCTTATTATAAGCTTGTGAAAATATTGTAAAGTCACTTTAAATCTTTAGGCATTATTTTTGTCACTTATCAAAGGTGTTAAGTGTGAAATTATAAGCATTTATGTGATTCTCTTGTAAATATTATTCTTGTTTTTAGCCGAGAGAGCCATCAATTTTGTAAACAATCAAGTGCCAAAGATCCATAAAAATATAGAGAGTCATTAGTCCACAAGCTTGAGAGATGCTATTCTCAGTCGACACCATTGTCAAGAGCCGGAGAGCTAATCATTTTGATGACATTATTGCGAAGGAGGTTAGAAAATTGTAGAGATTATATTACGCTAATATCATCATCTCAAATACTAGAGTGTTGTTATAGAGATATCATGCCCACAATCCAAGAGAGACAACACTCATCATTGTTGGTCGAACCGAGGGTACTATTACGGAACCATAATACATCGAGACAGATATAAAATATTAGTTATAATCGAGAGACAATTACCAAACCTAGGTTGATTGACATTATTGATCGTGAGTTGTTAACTAATGTAATAATTTTGTAATTTTGCATTAGTTATACATCGGTTCATCTCTTGAACAAAATCAAAGATGTAGTCCATTTTTGGGACGAACTCCTTATCAATCATGTGGTGTTGCAATTTGTGGTATGTTTTCTATTACATATTATTTTGCAACATAATAAGGATAATTTAATCGTAAAACAATAAATTGAAGAAAATTTTAAAGTATCTAGGGAAACAAGAAAATAAGAAGTTTTTATAACCCCGATTTTCGATCAAGTTTGGTATCAAAGTTGGTTGATTATGTTAGTCACTAACCTCTTTTCCACCTAGAGATGAGTTTTAAAATTTATCTCTCATAGCTATTTATGGATCCTTTCCAGTGATACAATTTTCAATGATGCTCATAATGTTGGGTATTTTATCCAAATGATGGTACCCCGTCATCAAGAGCAAGAGTGAAAAATATCATAGTTGAGAACGAGCATGGAACTCCTACAAGTAAAGCTGAGAGAAGGATGCCAACTAGAGAAATGGACCTAAAAGGATCGGGAAAAAATGTGTATGTGCACATTGTTTCAAATTTGGTCATATTTCCAAGCAATTCTCGTCATTTTTCCCATATAGGACATTATAGAGATTCAAACGAATAATGTAGGAGAGTGGGAAAACACTATCAAAACCCAATGTGTGGAATAATAAAAACGTACCCTGTAAGGAGGAGGACTCTGAGAAATGATTATAGCTCACAAAAGCAACAAAGTAAGAGCTACAAGACTAGTTGGTGTGTAATGAAGGATTTCTTAGAAGCAATATCGAAGAGTGGCAACGTGAACTACATACCAAGAATGAGCTACAAAGCAACAAAAAGGTGGATCAGAAAGACAAATACACACAACTAGAAATCCAAATATGAGGTGAACACAACACTAAAAGTGAATCACCGTTCATTCCATCTCATCAAATTACCGATCCTGTTTTTGGTGATTTTGAAAAACATACTTGAGGTACGGGATTGAAATTTATCTCTAGAATGGGCTATGATGGAAAAGGCCTTTGTATTAGAGGCGTAAGAATCACTAATCCCATTCGGGTGGAGAAAATACCTCATTATGTAGGTTTGGGATATGAAAATGACACCAAAGAGATTGGAGAACGCTCCAAGATGGCTAAAGTAAGACAAGAGTCAAACAAAGGGCCTAAGCCACCAGTCCTTCCAAAATAACATGTACAAGGGAATTGTCAATCCTCTCATCGGGATCAAGAGCGTGAGAGAAAATAAAATCGAGAAGGGGAAGGTATTTCAGTCCAAATAAGAAAAAAACTCCAAGAATACATGACATCTCCTGGGGATGTGAAAAGAAGGGATTACTCGGTTTCTCCCCACAAGATTTACAAAGTAGACAATCCTAAGAGGTATGGTAATGCATTTTTTTATTATGAAAAGAATAAGCCTCTAGTAGCTCGGGGTATATGGCATTCATATCCATGTACATTTTTGGTTCAAACAACCAAAGTGTGGCTATGTGTGGAAAATAAAAATATTTCGTCAGGGAAGGTTATGTAAGCAAGGTAAACACCAACAAAGGTGAAATGTTGATTATGGGCCAAAGTGATATTCAAGGAAAAGACGAGGTGGTTGGGAATCAACAAGGGAAATGTAGCTAGGGTGAGTTGTACTCTTTTTAGTACTATTGTTTTTGTGTAATGTTAAGAGTTGAATCAAGCATTGTTTGTAAATAGGGTTTTATTTATACTCGATGTATATATTACACGTGTGAAGACCCTATATGGGCAACGTTTGTAAATCTAACATTTTTCTTGCATTTAACCCCAATAATGGGAAAATTGTACAAGTGGTGACCAATTATAACATTGATTTAGAATGCAACGTACTTATTTTTGTTTTCTCTTGATTGTGTGTATGTAGAAAGACAACACAATAGCTCTGATGAGAGAACTTATAGGGGACAAAGCCACCGATGATCAATTGATCAAATTTTGGTGGACCAAAAGACTTATTATTAGGGAGGTGTGATCCAAAGGATCATTCACATATTAGATGATCCCTAAATCTCCCTAAATGTATTACTTATGGAAGATTTTAGAGTCAAATTTCCAACGCATTTTGAACGGGTCAAAACATACATCGTACATGGGAGATATTGTTTGTGCGAGAATTGAAATTAGTGGTCAAAATGAAGGCACATGTACAATAGTGCAAGGACACACTTTGTGAAATTTCTATTTGGCCTATCGGGAGGTGACAAAAGGCGAAGTGCAAAATATCACGAAGTAAAAATTGGGTTTTCGGTTTACGCCTTTGATCTTCAACGGTTAGTGGGTTCAATTTTGTTTTAGAGGGGGATCCAACTATCATAATAATGTCATCGAGTTGGGACCAAGATGGATTAGCTCCAACTCAACATTTTTCCAAGTAACTCATGGAGATCGCTGGTGAGCTCGTGATTGAACTAGGAAACCAAGTTATGGATAGAATTGGGAACCGAGTTGGGGTCGAGCTCAAGATCGAGTTGAATAAGAAAGCTCATACATCCACCAAGTCAAGCACGTGACTTAATGTATTGGCCAACTCATCAAAAGATAACAACATGGGAGGAGTTTGAGTGGTTTAAGGTCAAGTACCAACTCACCAACCAAGTCTAAGTGCATAGAGCGACCGACTCATGGCCAATACAAATCATACAAAACGGCCACAATAAATTTAATGCTAAGCAGTCTTAAGCCGCTTTTCATCGGTGGTGGAAGCATTTAAAAAGATTTGATGGACGTTAATGCATAGATGTGGGATTAAATTTAATCCCCAAGCCTAATGTGCTAAGCACATGGTCCACATGGAAGGTAGGCTTATGATGTGGAGTGTATACTAGCAGTTTCTCCACTTGTGGGGAGCAAGGATACGCCGTGGTGGTTGCGGGGGTGGATAACATGTATACAATCCAAAGCTGAAGGTAACAATTGCTATAATATTAGTTTCTTTTCCTGGTATGTTTCAAATGAATTTTGTGGTATACAGATTTTATGTTACCTTGTTTTGTAGGTCTTTTTAATCCCCGCTACTCTGTGCTTGCATCGTGATATATATACTTGTCCGCTGAACCAAATTTGGGTTTCTTTAATTGATCCAGTATTACTGGCATTTGTAATTTCTATCATTCTCTTTCAAACTTGTTTTCCACTTTTCTTTCTTTTAGTGCAAGAATAGTTTGACTGGTAAATTTCTTGTAACACATGATAATTTCATCAAAGAAATGTAATCAAATTAAGTTTTCTGCAATTGTGTTATTATGGATTGATGCTTCAATTACCGACACTTGAAATTGTTTTCTCCACTTTTATGAAACAGATATATTTTAACATTTCAAATCATAGGATACCTGTACTTTTGTCTCTTCAAATGCAGTGAATTTGTGTAAGTTATATTTTAAAACTAAATATTGTTTGAGTGAAATGGCGTAACTGAATATTGTTGCTGATGTCACGGCAATGCAATAGCCAATTATCAAGCATTGGCCCACATACGTTTCCCCCACTGTAGGAAAGAGTGACTCTGTACAATAGGCCAACAAAGGTTGTCCATTAAGCTTTACAATGATAAAATTGTATATAATTGTTTTTGGTGGGACAAGTATATTTCTTGATATTGGTTTGGGCAGAACTTCTATATTTTCAGTTCATGTTTTTTGTTTTCTCTTTAGTCTGAATCTTTAGATAATGTATGCCATATGAATGGACATGTAGCATGTATGAAAAGGTTTAAGACAACTCTCCTGTCAATTTCTAATTGTAGCGACTCGCAACAATTGGACTTCCAAGGTTCACATGGGTTGGTAGTGGACAGATCTTTTGAGACCACAAGTGTCAAATGAGTGATGTTTGCAGCTTCAGGATGTTATGTATATCAATCTCAACAAACATGCATTGCAGTCTTTTGGCAATTTAGATGTTAGAATTTTATTTTATTATTCATAAATAAAACATTTGATTAAGCTTGCGGTACAAAGTGGTTTCTTAATTTTGTAAGTATGATTTTCCCTCTATATAAAACAATTTCCTTCACATGGTTAGATTCAGGTTGCTAGCTCTTATTGGTATTTTCCTCTAGGATTACTGTTAGTTGGGGGAATTTTATTTTTTTAGCTTCAAGCATTAGTAGCTAACTATTTGTTTTAGAAGTATGGTAAATGATTAAATTGATGTGTATGTGTTGTAAAACATGTAATCATACCAGTTACTTATTTATTTGTATATCAACGAAGGTATGATCTCTATTAAAAGGAAATTTAGTATTGTTAAATTTATGTGTATGTGTTAGTTTTTCGTTCTTTGGACAAGGTGGGTGTTGTTTGAAGCTTAAAAATGTTATTTTTTGTTACTTTTGAGGCAAACACAAATATCAAACTAATCAAATGGTGAGTGGCTGGAAATTTGTGTAAGTGAAAATTAAACATACATGAAAATCTATATTGAAGTTTTAGATCTTTAGCTAATAATAAAACTAAATTACAATTCAAACCCCTGATATTTGGAACACATGTGCATCTTCAATTGTATGAGTTGAAACGACTCCTTGCAATATTTATGCCACAAATTTAGCCACCAAATAATTCCTAACAGTTCAATTATATTGTTATATGATGATATTTATTGATGTTATCAGTTATGTGTTATATCACTTACAATCTTTCGTGATATTTGGAGTTAAAAGTTTTTATTTTGGCTGTGATGGATTGCTGCTACGACTTAGAGTTGCTACTAACGAGTCTAACTTAGTTCTCTTCTAAGAATTAAGTTATTGAATCCTGCATTAAAAATATGGCTTCAATTAATATTTAAATTCTTTAAGCTTACATCGCCAGAATCATGAATCGCGAATCCAAAAAATCCATTGCGAAAAATTAATAAACTAAAAGATTTGTAGAAGCCTGCGCAAGATGGAAAATAGGAAACAAAAACAACCACACAGCGAATTAAAAAAACAAACCCAACTGCACAGCCACGTGGCCAAACGGAACAGGACGGGGTTTGGAGAGAACACGGGAAAGTGCCTCCTGGTAAAAAAACACCTACGACGTAATGATTTCATTCCATGGCCTGCTTAATAATGGATTATATCCCCAATGAGTTGAGTTTTATTTTTCATTTGGCCACGTAGGGGAGAATGGGGCCCAGTTGAAGTCCACACACAACGTGGAAGATATATATATATATGAGATTTTAATCCCTTAAAAAAATCGAAGGATTATTTTGGTGGCATAATATTATATTCCACGAATAAAATGTCGGGAGAGTGGGATTTAACCCAATACGGGATTTTTATATGCCACAGCATATTATTTATATATGCATTGTTCGGGGGCTTGTGAAGACTATATAACACCCCCACTCTAATGTATTCAAACACACCAAAGCATTTGATTTTAGAGCCAAATTTGAGCTTGCAAGACTTGTGAAAAGCTTATTATAGGCTTGTGAAAATATTGTAAAGGCATTTTAAAGCCTTGAGCATTGTTTTTGTCACCTATTGTAAAGGTATTAAGTGCAAAATATAAGCACTTATGTGATTCTTTTATAAAGCTTATTGTCATTTTTCAACCTGAGAGTCACAATTTTTTAAATGACCAAGTTGACATAGTGTTAGAGAGCTATCAAGTTGGAGACTCATCATTTGACAAGCCGAAGAGCCGATATTCTATCGACACCATTGCTAGGATCCATAAAGATCATCATTTCGGTGACATTATTGTCAAGGAGGGTAGAAATCAGAGAGATCGTATTGCACCAATATCACCATCTCAAAAGTCAAAGTGCCATGATAGAGACATTGTGCCCGCCATCTAAGAGATATGAAGCACTCATTATTGTTGGTTGAATTGAGGTTACTATTATAAAACCATAATATGTCAAGGCGTAAAAACCCAAGCTAGATCTCGAGAGCCAATAACTGAGCTAGGTTGATCGACATTATTGATCGTGAGCAGTTAACTAATGTAAGAATTTTGTAATTTTGTCATTGGTTATATATAGGTTCGCCTTTTGAATGAACGTAGAGACAGTCCATTTTTGGTACGAAATCCATTATCAATTTTGGTGTTATAATTTGTGGTATGTTTTTATCACTTATTATTTTGCAACATAATAAGGTAAATTTAATCGTAAAATGATAAATTGAAGAAAATTTTAAAGTATCAAGGGAAATGGGAAACTCGAGCATTTTTATAACCCCTATTTTTCGATCACTCTATAGGATAATCAACCACTTCACATGGAATTTCTAGATGAATCCATATTTATGATGGATGACATATCCAAGTGGAAGTTATACTTTTTTACTACTCATGACATAGGGGAAAATATTTTGCTTATCACACCAACTAGAAAACTTACTCCAAAAGCCTTTATTATTACATTCCTTGTACAAATAACATAGCTAAGTATGAAACAATCATATAGGGACTCAAGCATGCTATCTAGTGGAACATACAATGCTTATAAATTTTTCATGAATCTCAACTAATCATCAAATGGGTTAAAGACAAATACATTGTCAATGTTGACATGTTGATCCCATGTAAATGGATGGTTTATAGTTTGAAAAATACTTTGAATATATTAATTTTGAACAGTTTCATAAATCCACAAGAAATCAACCGACTTCGTCCCATGATTGAATCCCTCCCAGAGATACCCACCGATAACAAGTAATATGACTTCTTGGTGGAACAATTTTTATTCCATCATATGAGGTTACTATGGTTGTGAAATTATTGGTCGCTCCTCCCCCAGGTACCAATATATTTATGAATACCTTTACAAACATACTGTCCCTTTATACATTTCCCAAAATCAACATAAATCCACCATCCACTGTACCTCTTGATACATTCTTCATGACAACACCCTCTATCATAGAGGATATGATGGAGTGTTGTTACGATGTTTAAATACAAAAGAGACAATCTTAGTAATGAAAGATATGCATAGAGGAATTTGTGGTACACACATCGATGGTATAGTCTTAAAGCAAAGAGGTCACTCAAAGTTTGGTATTATTGGTCCACCATGGAGAGTGACACATGTTAGTATGCTTAGAAATGTGTTTTTATGTAAAAGACATGGGAATCTCATCCACACTTCTTCACATGCATCGCAACTAATCACCGCTCTGTGGTGCTTCTCCACACGGGGCTTGATCTCATTGGGCAAATACACCCTTTCTCCTTTTATATAGTCACAAACATATCATTACCACCACCAAGTATTTCACTAAGTGGGTTGAGGGTATGCCTCTCACTTATGTCATTAACAAACAACTTCTACATTCATTTTTAACCACATTATCTACCACTATGACATCCCTTTCGCCATCATTATTTATAATGGTAAGTATTTCAAAACCAAATATGTTAAATAATTTTGCAAGCAATTCCATATCACGCATA
The DNA here is from genome assembly GCA_018340775.1 of Taxus wallichiana var. yunnanensis. Classification (NCBI taxonomy): domain Eukaryota; kingdom Viridiplantae; phylum Streptophyta; class Pinopsida; order Cupressales; family Taxaceae; genus Taxus; species Taxus wallichiana. Next base: position 70,138,596 of record CM031242.1, read on the forward strand.
AAAGGTCCACACCATGTCACCCCCTAGGTATGGTCAAGCAGAGGCCTCCAACAAGACCTTAAAAAATATAATAAAAATATTGTTGATACCTCTAACCAAAAATGACATCTTCAAATTTGTATTTCCCTCTGGGTTAGGACACTTCTATTAACACTCCTATAGGGGTAACCCTTACTCTCTTGTCTTTATAGTCAAGCCATTATTCCCCTCGAGATCAAACTACCTTATTTGTGTTTCTCCTTCACGGGCTTGATTTACAATGAAGAATACAAAGTATCTCATCTTAATGAATTATATATTTTGCATGAGAAAATACTTAAGGCCATGAACCATAACTATAATAAGCACACTATATGTAGAGAATTTGAGATTAGTGACCTAGTCCTCAAATAATAATAAAAAAACTAAAGGAACAATAACTTAAAGGCAAGTTTAAGGATAATTGGTTGGGTTCATACATTATCATTGCTAAATATAGTTCTGAGGCTTATAGTTTGGTTACAGAATGTAATAGCCCTAAAAATTCAACCAAAAATAAGGCAATTTTTGTGGTTTTGCGCGTGGAATCGACGTTGATTGCAGCACCCTTCATTTTGAGCACTCACATCTTGGTGCAAGGGCCATGCTAGCCTTCTATGTATTGTTCTAATTTTATCATATGTCTCCGAAGAGACTTCCACATGTAATATCTTAGAGGAAATCATCATACCATACTTTATGTAAGGTTGAATATACATTATAATATGAATGTATAAATGATGTTATAACTTTACTCACTTAATATAATCATTATAAAATGTTATAATTAACATAACATTATAACCGATGTAATGTTATATCCATTATTTTTTTAGATAAGGTAAATAAAATTTGGTTTTGAAGGGACCAAAAACCCTTTACAAAAAGAGAAGCATGGTCATACAAGCCAACCGAAAGAGAGCCAAGGGATCCAAGTTAAACAAACTTGACAGAGGGCAACCTCAAATAGAGCCAGACTCAACAAAGTATGCCATATTTAACTAACAATTTTTTTAATAATAAAAAGAGAAAAAAATAGTAGCCTTAGTAGAGATAAGAAACATGAAAAACACGAAAAAGATGAAAAGGTTAGCCGAAAGTCTATCATTATTTCACCTTAGTAGTAGGACCCTTCTGTGAGTCTTGGCACTCACTCCACTATCCTTCATTCAAACAACCTTTATGACCACTCTCTTAGGCCTTTCATCAGCTTTGTATTTGATCTCTGTGTCCAAGATGTCTTCACTATATATCCATTATTATCACACTATATTATTTATAATAACATCTTCGTTAACAAATTAATAATTTTAAACATTATAACTATATTTAATATAACATGTTAATCATTCCAACATTATCCCCCTTTTTAATATATTATATATACTAAAATATTATATAAGACATAATATTCAATATTATATTAAAATTGTAATAATTTTACGTTGTATATCATAATAATCTTATATAAACTACAATACTAAAATTATGATGTAATACCTATATTATAAGGTTCATATAATAAAATATTATACTATAAAATTTCCATTAGTTAGTTTAACCCTAATCCCTTTTACGTGTATTTTCCTTATATTATATAATATAATGTTATATGTATTCAATATAAATTATTTATATTATTCTCCTAGTAGCGTCGACCTTTGAAGATGCCCTTGCTGGAAAGTGTCAAATTCCTAGGCGACTCCAATATTTTTTGTTTGCCGGATTTTGGATATTTATAGTTGCAACAATATTCACAATTAATATATTTGGTGAAATAGTGTGAGTTGTCTTGCATATCTATTTTCTAAAGCATTGTTTTTGTTGAACAATGTTTGGAGTTAATTAATTTGGTGAAACAACATGAATGCAAAAGTAAATATCTACTTTCAGCCGCCTCCCTCAACCACCTTGCACTGTCAAAATATCTCACTTATGTTATATATTGACGACAATCTTTGTTCCAACTTCCAAACACCATTTCCAGTGATAATTCTATGTTTTTTTAACCAAAACAACATACAAACAGGAGGAAGCAGCCTGGAGCGACTACGTCATCACATGTCATTATTTTCCTTGTTGTAATGTTCAGGATGCCAATATCATTATTTTCCCACCTAGGTTGTGATATATGTGTGGTCTATTTGTATTTATGTCTGTGTGGAGTGGCTTTACTGTGTAGAGGTGCCAATGGGCTTTTCAAGATGACACCACACTTATACAACTGAAAAAATCATTGCACGGATGTGGTCATCCTGATTTTCTTCTAGACTGGACCAACACCTCTTCTAATCCCTATTCATGGTAAGGTATCGAGTGTGCAACTACTTTAACCATAGGAAAGGGCAAGGGGATTTCACTTTCTCTGCCCAACATAAACTTATCTCGGTCATCTTTCTTCAATAATTGGGAAGATCGGAGTTTGGAGAAGCTAAACCTTTATGGCAACACATTATATGGACATGTTCCTCCTGATTTGGGTAACTACACCCACCTTCACTAGCTCAATCTCTCAAATAACTATTTGATCCCATCATCTCTATTCAATCTGTAACCCGCTTATAGTTTTATTTCTAAGTTCCAATAACATCTCTGGTTTCATTCTTCCAGAATTGGGTCAACTATCAAGTTTGTCCAAGATTTTGTTATATAATAACAATCTATCTGGTCAGTCCCCTGCTACTCTTGGTAAGCTTTCAAATCTTCAACTTCTCATTTAGCAATCATGGGAGTTTCTTCCTATGCAACAATGCACCATTTTATGGGTTAGTTTGTCTTGGCTTCCCTTTAGATGAAGAAGCAACATATAATGATGGTGATAAATTTCATATGGCAGCTGTGCTAGGTTTAAGATCTACAGTTTCAGGCCTAAAACCAACTTGTGCTATGATACTGTGTTCAAAATTTGTGTGAGACAGATAGACACATAAAATAAATCATTGTTTTAAAGCTTCTCTTCCATTTCATTGTCATACCACCACACATTTAATCCTTCATAATATGGTTAGGCTATTTTAACTACATGAATATATGGCATGATGCACACATGCTTTGTTATGGTTCTAGAGTGAAATATTCACGTTATCTATTCTTAGTAGGGAGTTGAAGTTTTTTAAGCCAGGAGCCAAGATATTAGAGTGGAATAAAATGTAAAATGGATATGTATGAGAACGAGGCTTGCATAAAGATGGAAATGAGCATTTTGCCACCCAAACGGAATAGTTACATCACCAAGGTTCTACGACTACTCAATAAGCATTGAGAACAAAGATATTTAAAATCAGAGAAGAAGAAAGTAAAGTAGTTTACTGACATAGATTTATTATGGCATTATAGCATTATAGGTACAATTTTGCATTCTCTACTCTTTGGTTGCAACATTGGGATATTTATGTATTTTTTTATCTACAAACTTCTTTAGTAGTATTTATAATGTTTATTGGCAGGGATAATTTACTTTTAGCTTTTCTTTTAAAACTATTGTGGAATCTCTAGCATCAATTGTGACTACTACCTGTGCCAACATTTCAGATGCTATCTCAACCACTCCTTTGAATACATTGCTTTTAATACTATACACTTGTTTTGCAAATTAGATGCCTCCATCTTTTTTAAACCAACAAATGCTTTTGATTTGTTTGGCCAACTCAACTCCTATTGTATTATGTTGTTCAATATTGCTTCCACACAATACACTACTAAAACACACAAAAATTGCTTCCCACTTTTCCATACTCCATTACTTAATGTTGTCATCATCGCCATACATTATTATAGTACCCCAAACTTTTATATCCACAGATTAATTATAAAATATCAAATATCATTGTCACACTCAATTCCCTCCATAATAAGTTTACAATCTTACCTCACCAACGTTGATTGCAACTCATGTGCAATTGCTAGTTTTAGTTATATAAAAATCAACACATCATACCACATAAAGCTAAACCTAACCCTAATATATGATTATAATAACATATCTTTATATGTTATATCCTAATTTAAAATCTAATAACATAATTTTAATATCCTACCCATAGTGCAATACATATAACTTATAAATAGTATTCTATGGTAAGATAAAATGAAAAAAACTTAACCCAAATCCCCATTTCCCATACCTATTGACTTAAGCACTCTTTAGGGTTTCATCACTTAAGTTTGGGATTGGATTTTTTTTTTCATTTGTTTTTTTGAACAGTGGAAGTTGAAGTGGAGGCAATGGCATTGTGGAAGGGAAGAGGAGGAGACAAAGGGGAAGGGAGTGTGGGAGAGGTGTGGGGTTACAGATTTATCTCCATGTGCACGGCTGATTCAACCCATAATGGTAATAATTTTAAAATGGATATTAATGAGAGCTCCATTCAACACAATTCTTTAACATTCTGTTTATTTTATTTTGAGAGTACATAACCCTAATTTAGTAAAGCAGAGCCCCGACTTCTACACTCACTGCATCTATCTAATTACCACTAAATTTACAACGTTAACCTTGGGTTTCAACATGGTTAATGCCTATGGATCTCAAATTAAGTGTTGGTATTATTATGCAAGGAAAATGAAAGGTCTGAAAGGCTAATTTGATGTCCATGTTCTACTTGGGTTTTGAAGAGCGTTGACCCAGCTGATGGGTTTGTTTGACACATGGTCTATTTTTATTGACTGGTATATATATAAAACCGAGTTTGAACCAATGTATATATATTTCTACTTATATATATGCATAATAACATCCTTCATCAAATTATTTTATTCAAGAAATTTGGGGTTTAAACGGTCAATTACAATATGGAGGAACTTGTTGGAGTTCATCTAAGGTTAACCCATATACTATCAATCTTATATTGACAAATATGAAGTTTAAAATTGTTTTAAACACAATCCAAATTCCTTCCTAGTCTCTGCAGTAATAAAGTTTCCTACATACTTGATTTACAGAGTACATACAACAATAATATTGGACATTGTTATGATATTAACAACAATGTTATCAAGGTGCTAACATTCTATACCCCAATGAGATATTCATTTCCAATATAACATGATACAATAATTCCATATTATTTAAGGTACTTCAAACAAGTTTTCTAATGTATTTGATACCTATACATCAACAACAATATTCTCCAATATGATAATGTAACAACAAGACACGAGTTTCATTCATAAAACAAATAACAGTGATTACAAATTTAATCACAAGCTAAAACAACAAATAAAACTCCATTTCAAATACAAAAAGAAGATAAAAGATGAGTGGAGGAGGTGCACCATGGATATGGTCACCCTTCCATGCAAATTACATGGAAGGATGGCCATACCCATGTGTATCCCAACTGGTAATAGTAAATTTATTTACAAGTGTTCTCTAACTAGTTGGGATGCACCGAGTGTTTGTTCGATTGGCACCCAAATTTAAACCATCACTCAACATTCCATTCCCTTAATAACTAAATTTAATTCACACAACCTTGTTAAGATTCTTTCTTAACCAAAACCCAATATAATGCAGATATAAATAGTTTAACAATAGCCAAGAGAACTAACTTTCACCTTGCAAAATCTACCATGTTCCCATTACAAAAGAAATAACTTCACAACTTGCACAACTGCATTTTGAGTTGCATGTTTTACAATATCTCAATGAATCTCTTTTAATTTTACAAATTCATTATTCATAATACATCACAATATTCCAAAATACATCTTTCCAAGGTTTACAAAATAGAGGATACACGTTACATTAGACTACAATGTGGAGCCAAATTCTTCAACAACAATAAAGAAGAATTGCAATATCTTGTCACTAGTTATCCCCGAGCACACAAGGGAGTCAAGCAACACTCTCCCCCAACAAAATCTATTGGAGAAGGGGATTTCTCCTACAATGGCCCCCTAGCCCCAACAACCCCTCGAGAAACACAAATGGTGTTGCTCCATAAGACCCAAACATAAGCACAAAACACATAAATGCATGCATCAACAACAAGAACAAAGGCTTGCAAAACAAACCAAATGGGAGAGGGAGGAATGTGGGTTAGTCTCCTTATGGCTCCAAATGGGTAGGGGGATTAGGCCTTAAACCTCCAAGTTACCAAACCTCCTTATACCTCCACTACACCTTATGCCTCCTCAAAACTCCCCTTTTCCCTCCACCAAAGGCCAACCCCTATCTACCCCAACTCCCTTCAATGAAATACCACAATATCACATTCACAACAAGCCTAAAAATCCTTTTCCCTCCACCAAAACTAACCCAACATCCTCCCCTCCAACACCCAATTCTAGAGGCTCTCTACCCATCCAAACTCATTTCATTGCAACAAAGAAAACAAATTAAAAGGGAGTGAAAATGATCAAAATAAACCAAGGAAAAACAATCAAACCAAGCACACCATTTTCATCATGCAAGATAAACAAACAACAATGTAAAATAAAGGTTTCGAATAAAAGCCATAACTCTAACCTTCATTTTTTCCAAAATTCTCTCTCCCAAACTCCTCCAAGAACAATAAATCTCCCCAAAATAGAACAAGAATGTAACTAGTCAACCCCATTACTAAACATAGCACTTATTTATAGAATATGCAAGTGGAGAGGTGAGTTGGCTCCACATGGATGCCAACTAGGAGTACTTACTCCAAATCACCCCCAAGTACATCCCACTCTCCAAAGAAAAATAAATTTATCTCTCAAAAATTGGTCAAATATCATTTACTCCCAAATCAAGAGTACATTCCCAAAATCTAAAGAAAATAATGAACACAAAAGAAAATCCAACAAACAACCTCTTCTCACATCCATCATTCCAATATTCCCATCAATATTAAAAGCACACATCCACCAACAATCTAAATTCAATCCAAGAAATGAAATTGCATTTAAAACCAATGACAAAAGCCACAAAAATGAGTCAAAAATCATAAATAAGCCTTCAAAATTACTCCACCTATGATAGGTTAGGGGTAAGGGTTCATTTAAGGTTGCTAGGACAAGGTTAGGTGCAATGAAGGTTACCCAAAAATCCACTCAAAGTCCAAATCCGCCCTCCATTATTTCATTGGGTTTAGGGACTCATTAAATTGGTTTTCACCTACCAAGAGGGTCATGACACATGTCACATCAACCCATGGGAGAGGGAAAATTACACAAATTTCAAATTTATAAAAATATAAGGGTGAAATTCCAAAAAGGGTTATCAATAAAAGGGTAAGCAAAATAATTTAAACAACCATAATAAACAAAGGGTCTTAGCCACTTCTTCTAAACCCACAACCAAGTTGTTCAAGGTGGCCAAGGGGTCTTGCCCAAACATCCTTTGCTTGTTGGTCCCTTGGTCCCCATGTGTGTTTTATATATAACATGTACATCGTTGCACACTACACACACATCAAATCCATCCAAAATATTTCCAAACATACATTCACATATATCATGATCATCGCAACACAAGGTACATCAATATCAACACCAATAATCGTCATTATCATAATTGCATTTAACACGAGAAATTTGACCACAATTGTGTTAGTAGAACATTCTATCATTTAAAATCTTCCACAAAATATGAATGTTATAACATCATTACAATCAACAATTAATCGTATGCAAGATTAATATGAACACCATATTACTATAATCCCGCATCACAAGGTTAGCATCATCCATGCGTACACTATATATAAACATCAACACCATCTAATTGAGTTTGACATGTTATGCTAATATAAATAATGTCTCAATCAAATTACCAATATTGAAATCCCTTACAATATGTCCTGTGAAATAGATAACATGTCTAGAGCAACTAGTCTAATATCATAAAAAGGGTCTAAGGGAAGTGGACCTTACACGAGAAAATGGAGAAGAGCTTGACGATGTTAGGAATTCTATTAGTTAGTGTGACATTATTTAATGAGAAAATATATTTGTTAGTATGTTAATATTGTAATGTGAATATTACGTGAGTAATTATTCACTAGTATTATATATATATATATATATATATATATATATATATATATATATATATATATATATATATATATAAGGTGAGTTGTTAGTAATAACAACCCACATAAATAGGTTACATATATATTTGGAATATATTGTTTGTATGTGAATAAGGATGTTTGAAGCTGATCACATAATTAGGAATAAATTGTTATCGGAGTTATTCAACCTTCCTATAATATATGAGATGAAATTCCTATAAGTATGTAATGTGCGGATGATTAAATTATAAAATAGTGGTATTATTATTATTTTTACATTATATCATTCATTGAGAAAATATGAACCGTATGAGAGTGATCTGATTTTAAGTGTGCCTCTGATGGAGTATAAATTTGTTTGGAGGGACAATTAATATTCTTTGTTGTCCCATATATGAGCGATCCATTAGAGTTTTAGGTATGTGATATTATTGTTTATGAATATGAAAATGATATAGGCGTTGTTTAGTTGACATCACCATTAGAGCATTATCGAAACATTATTATGTGTGAATCATGGATTGAATTGGGATATCTGTGAATCTTTTGTTCACACTTGTTATCTTGTGAGATTACAAGAGACATTTAATTTTTTTATTTGGTCCATTTCTGATTGTGCATCATGATATCTCTAAATTATTTTTGATTTTTTTGATTTGGAGTTCCAACAAAGTGAAGTCGATAAAAATTGAACTATAATAAACTATCACCGAATAATAAAAATATAGAAACTAAAATTCATTCAGTCATTTTATTCATTTCCTAGTGAGCTTCTTATACAAATACTTGATCCTATAAACTAGGAGTCAAGTCTTATCTTCCTCATATCTCTCAACCTTTATTTTCTCATACTCATCCCCAATATATCTCACCTAGAATAGCTCTAGTAAGTTGTACTACAACTCACATACAACTATAAAATACAACTCAATATGAGATTGTATTTTATTATTTACACACTTAATAATGTTATCAATAATATTTCCTAACATTCACTCCCCTATTGTTAACATTATTAATTCCTAATATACACTCCCCTAATGTGAACAAGGTAGAAAAATGTTTTCACATCTCAGCAGAATGCCAACCCCTACGGCATGCCTGTAGCTCATGACCTTGATATAAATGAAGGGAGCAATGCTCAACCTTCTATGGTTTTACAACAGGTTTACCACCAACCTGGACATGAACAATTCTCCACTCTATTGTTCACCTCATGTGGTTTTCTGGATCTCCACGAACCGTTTCAAGATCCATGTCTGCATGTGTTTTTTTACTTCCCCACTATATTTTTCATCAGAAGGTTACATATAGGAATTTGTCACACATTACAATAACAGAATGTATCATCTATTTTTATTATCTACCACACAGCTGAAAGCAAACACACAACTAAAAATACTTGGCCACCAAATCAGTACTGCGGCCTCGTCGATGGTGCCTGACGAGAGGTCGTTGGTTGTCCTCCTGCCTCTATTGCCTCCAGCCTCCGAGTGAATGTCCCCGCTAACTCGGTAAAAAGTATGGCCGAGGATGATACGTGTTCCCTATCACGATACAGGGTAGGGTCAAGGGGCAGAGCTCCCAAAGCCGAATGGTTTTCATTTACATTTTTCCTTAAAATTTGAGTGTCGGATTACACCAAAAATGCACTCATTTGTCCCTTTTTTTAGTAACAACTTTTCGACTCAATACCAAAAAAATTGACGACACGACTTTTACTTTTACACACTTTAGAGAGACTAAACTAAATGAAATGTGTGTATTATATAAACGAATACCATCAAATTTAGTGGACCAAAATAACTAAAGACTATTACAAAACACAATATTAAAAAGGAATAGACCCATGTAAATTTTACTTGATCCGAGAGATACGGGCCGACTATTTAGTGAACTGAGTATACACGAACAATTAGATGGCAATTTGAACTGAGCATGGATGTTTGACAAAAACATACATACCATGAAAATCTTCCACAACACACAATCATCAATTTATGCGAGACTACAGATTCGTTGGAGAATGAATTGGTTGGCATATGAATATAAAATCTTGCATGGACACATGTGCATATGTTGGCATGGGTGTTTGATTTGGTGAATTAACTAGGAGCTATAATATCAATATTACCAAAAGGATTTTGCATGAGGAGATGTCATGGTATAATAATCCACACAGTGTTTAAACCAATGCACAAATCCCTGGTTGATCAGATGGCGTTATTAGGGTCTAAATGGTTCTCAACAATGCAAGAGATGCCACACATGCATGAACAGATGATTGTTGATGAATAGATCAGCGTGATGTCCACGGTATAATGCCTTCCAATTAGATTTCTCGCAATAGAGTACAGTTTCCTTCAGGATCAATGAATCTTCATAATAATTGCGCTTAAAAGAATATCTGACAGGGATAATTACTATGCACAGCAAATCAGACAATATGAATGAAATACCCTCTATTGAACTTAGCAAACACTACGGAAACGATTAACTAGTTTGTATTATTTAGAAAATGGATCTTCAATGTAGATGTAGACCTGACATTAAGAACCCACATGTAGCGGTTATTTCAACCCAAAATAAATGGAAGCAAGCATTCACAAGGTGTGAAAATAATCTAGCAGAGGGTTGGCATCACACGCAACAAGTGAATAGAATAGAAGATAAAATGTAGGGCTCAAAGGCCAAAGGCATTGATGCACGAAGTGCGGACAAGAAAATATAAATGATATAACACCGGATGTAAACACCGATCCACACGATGTAATAATGGATCCAATTCACTCTTCAATCAAAACTGTAGTTTGAACTAGCACCCGAAGTCCTGGATAAATGCGTAAGTTAAAGATCGAATGTGGCTATGATCAAAGGAGGATCCGATTAGAAATCTTGATCTGCAGACAAGGTGTAAGCTATGCAACCTAAAAATAATGACACCATCTGCAGGGGCAATGGAGGAATAATGTTGCCCCTAGAAAATCATTAGAACTCCATAATATGCAAGGAACGAATATAGCTCTGATACCAATGATAAAAATTTAACTATAATAAACAATACTTGAATAATATAAAATTAGAAACGAAATTCAATCGGTCGTTTTATTCATTTCCTAGTGAGCTTCTTATAAAAATACTTGATCTTATAAACTAGGAGTCAAGTCTTATCTTCCTCATATCTCTCAACCTTTATTTTCTCATACTCATCCCCAATATATATCACCTAGAATAGCTCTAGTAAGTTGTACTACAACTCACGTACAACTATAAAATACAACTCAATATGAGATTGTATTTTATTATTTACACACTTAATAATGTTATCAATAATATTTCCTAACAAAGTCATGCCTCACTTTATTTTCTATGATATATTAATTTTTAGGTATTAAAAGATATCCTTTGCAATTTATTTTCTGTTCAAGCTCTATTCAAAGCCAAATATGCAAATCATGGATCAAATGTCTTCTTTAGGTGGGAAATACATGAATTTTTTTAATATATGCCAATTGTGTTTAATAATATCTCCATCAAGGCATAATTTCAACATCCACATGAACTTAATGATATAATTTTCATGAACACTAGAGAAGAACCATCTTGCATTATATTTGATCTTGTATCCACATTGCTCTCGGTTTTATTTGGCTAGTTCTTATAGAAAAGATGGATCGTTGACCCCAAAGGCATGCTTTTGTTATTTGATATGTGAATGCACCTTTCAAAATAAATCAAGATAAATGTATCATGTAGTTGTATACATCTAAAGGTATGATAAAGCCACCTTACATGCTGATAATTCAAATGCATGGTTATATTGTCACAAGTCTACTTTTTTCCTCCATGTCATACAAGCTACCAACCCAATATTACACTCACATTTGGTCATTGGTATTGGTCTATCCAAAGTGCCTCATATCATCTTCATCATATGCATTGTGATAGATCACTACCAAACACTTAAGCTTCAAAATTTAGGCACATGGTGTATCTAGTGCTTCTCATAAACCTCCACTAGGCCCTCATGGTAAAAGGGTTTTATGATATTTGTGAAACAAAAGTGTTAATGGTTTAGGTAGTGCAAGTGGTCATGAATCCTTCCCTAAAACCTATGCAATTCAAATGAGTTATGTGGTCAAGTCTCTCTATTTCCTTTTAGAGTCAATTTTTAAAGTAATGTCATGTGATTAATGTAAGTCGATTGAGTGATTTGCATGTTCATTTAGTTTATATTATTGTTTAGTTTGAATTTATCACATAGATGATGATTAAAAATTTGAGTGTTCACAATGTCTTATCATTTTTCATAGTTTTCTAGTCATAAGTGTTGGTTTCAAGTTTTGTGTCATAGTCAAATTTGTAAAAAAATAAAAATAAAAATTACCTCACGATGTATTTTCACTTGAAACCGACATCTTGAAAATAAATGATTTCACATTGTTCGAGGGGGTGAGAGGGAGGATAATAACTTAAGTAAGGAACAAGTGACACTTTGGATGGTGGAGGCCTTGTCGGAAGGAGGTCAATCAATGACCTCTCGTCAGCCACAAACGATGGGGCCACACAATGGTGTTGTGGAATTTAGTTTCAATTGTTTGTTTCATTTCTAATTATTGTTGTGTGTTTTTTAATTAGAATAAAAGTTCATTCATTTTCAAGATTTGTATTCCTATGTAAACCGCTAATGTAATGATATAATGGAAAGATGAAAGCATAATGATACTTTAGCAACATGATACCAAAAGAGTGTTCATGAGAATCAATATGAAAATTGTGCACCACGATGAAGTTGCATTCCAATGGCAACGTGATAACTCCAACGCAATCAACAAGATTCAAGCAACAATGGAAAATCATGCAACCGAATAACAAATAAGTTCATTTAGAGAAAAACAATAGAGTATTTTGGTATGCTCATAAATCAGAATGAAGGGGTACATATAGGAGTGTTGTGTAACTCCTATGCATGACACATGTACACTAGCCCTATGACCTATTCAACTATGACCAAATCAACTATGACATATTCTCACTAAGTGAGATGACTAACCAACTAGGTGGACAAGACGTCAAATGACAACAAGTCTAGTCACATACACAACACCCCCCCTTCATCGAAGATGAGGTAGAGGTCATGGAAAGTCGAATGAAAAGAGAACTCTCCTAGAAAACTAAGAAATATGTGTCAATGGGGCCCAACTACTAAGCTTGATAAGGTACCCATGTACAAAAAACATCTTCCTGGAAGAAGAAGAAGAGAATAATGGGTCCCGACAACTAGGCTTGATGAGGTACCCATGTACAATGGATCTCAAGTAATGGAGGAAAAACCCTTAAGGGAAAACATCCACTTACAAGAGATAAAAGACCCCTAAACAACCTAAGAAATATGTGTCAAATGATTCCCAACAACTAAAGGCCTAATAAGGTACTCATGTACAAACTACAATCTTTCTAGAAGAAGAGAAGAGAACTAGAAATCCCGAAGAAGATGGGATGTGATAGAAGACCTAGTGAAGGGCTTGGTAAAAATGTCTGCAACCATATCAGATGTCTGACAATATTGTAAATTGATGATGTCATCATGGATCAACTCCCAAATGAAATGCATATGTATCTCGATGTGCTTCGTCCTCTGATGTTGAATAATATTTTGACAAATTGAGATGGTGCTCATGTTGTTGTAGTAGATGATAGTAGGCCACCGATAGTGAATACCAAACTTTGTCAAGATACCCTATAACCAAACAACTTTTGTGGCAACATTAACTTCTCCTCTTTACTTTACCTCTATAGAATATATCACAATTGCGTTATGATTTTTGCTAGACCAACTAACATGACCCGAACCAAGAGAAAAATTGTAGCCTGAGAAAGATTTCTGATGATCTAAATCACCGGCCCAATCAAAATCAATAAAATCAATCAAGTCAATATCCACTCCTCCAAGATAGTGAATACCATCTGTTTGTACCCAAATTGATTCTCCCTCAGAAGCTGAGCAACATCATAGGTCTGGTAGGAAGCTTAGAGACAAGCAGAGCATATAGTGTGTCATTTAGTAGTGGGGATGAAATGTAGCTTGCTCTTTGTCACTCAGATGTGGAGAAATGGGTAGCACCCTCAAGAGGATTTGACCTATCCTCACTACTTTATGGTTGTGCCTTTCAACCAGGGTGAGAGGACCCTTTTTGTAACCTGTTGTTTATGGAGGAGATGGAGATATCCTTCCTTGTGAGATTATTAATAAAACCTTGAATAAAATATGATCAATGCAACAAAACCTAACTCTCACGAGTTGTCACTCTAGATAATGGAGATATTTTCTAAGCAAGGTTTAGGCCACTAAAGACAATGAAAACCTGATTGTTTCTGCATGTTTTGATGGTAAAAATTATGCATTTATTTACATACATGACAAACAAGGGTAATGTGGGTATGATTAATTATTTTTAAGTGAATTTTTGGTGGGAGGTGAAGCGGGATAAAGCCGACTATACCAGATCTCCGGAGGGACTTTACAATAATGAGCAACTTCACAACAAAAACTTGAAGATACCAAGATGTTCCTTCAACTAGAAGGTGTGCTTCGATGGAGGCCCATATCAGCACGTTTTCACATAATCTTTAAGACTCCAATACGAAGGCTCGAATTTAGAAGACTCAATTAAATACTATAGTTTCGATTAACCACGCCTAAGGTACACCCAAAGACTTACAAACAATATTTATCAACAAATGACAGTGAATTGATTTTAAATTTTTTATCTCATCCAAGATGAAGGCTCTTCTTGAGATGAAATTGCAAATACCATTAAACTATCACAAGGATGAGATCCTGTGTGATTTCACAAAAAATAGTATAAGATTGCAATAGGAATGAATAAAACTATTTGCATACATTCTGAAACAAAGCAGACACTAATTGCTCAGAGTCAACATAGAATAACTCAAATTTGATTAAACTTATCAGCAGGGGAAATTTTCTAGAATAGTCTCAGAGCTTGTCAATGGTTGTACACTCGCAACCACCTTGACATGATCAAGTTTAACACAAAAGAGACATACAGGTTTCTCAAACAGTCCCTCAAAAGATGGGCTCTATCAAGCTTTTTAGAAAATCAGTTTTGACCTCTAACACTCCAACATTCAACCTCCAACCCCTTACCAAGATCGAGCTCTTGTATTTATATCAGAAACCAAAACAGAGGAAAAAGGAAAATCTGATGACAACTCGACCACCAGTCATTAATGCTCCTGCAAATCTATCCACAATCTAAAAATTTCTTTTTATATCCTCCATGCTTGCTTTGGCATATTAGAGGAGGAAGAATGGCAAATAATATCAAAAAATGGGTAGTGGAAGCAACCAAATCCACTTTAATGGCGTGAAATCCATTTTTTAGTTTTTCACCCATCAAGGCCTATTGAAAGTAATATTTTATGCTTCCATGGTGTAGTGGAGGTCTAGATCTTTCCAACGGTGTCAGATTTGCAATATTTTGAGCCCTGAGTCGAAAGATATGCCCTTTGCAGCTTGTATCGAATCCATACAAATGGGCGGGAAAACAGTTTGAGAAATGGGTCCCCTTTTCTGAGATCTTGAATGAGTGCGGGCTCACCACGTGTCCCTGTTGATGAAAAGATGTAAATTTGACCAGGAAAACGCCCGTCAAACCGTAAAATGCGAAAAAATGACCATTTGAGCCCGGAGATGAAATTTTCTCCAAGGACAGAGAATTTAGAAATGTTACAAGGCTCAAACACATTCCTCCGAGCTACATCCATTCATTTTTCTTCAAGTATTTAGGGAAAAAATGACAAGGACAAAAATCCCGATTGTGGAAAATGGAAAGAATGGGAGAGCCCGAGTTTTTAGATGAATAGAGAATGGGGGACCCAAATTACAAACCCTTTTCAGATAAAAAGAGAAACAAGGAAACAACTATGGATCCATATGTGATCCTCGGCCCAAGAAGGACTAGTTATGGCAATAAAAGGAAGGCAGAGACTTCTCAGGCACAACACAGGGGTGATGAAATATGGCAGAGGCCATAAATTGATAGATTTTAATGGCAAAATGGGGTGAGACTATTTTGAGCACCAACATCGGCTCGACTCAGAATGGGCACTCCCTAGTGAGTGCCACAAGAACAAGGTATACCAAGTTCCAATATATCCATTGGGCAAAGGAGTCATCTTACAGAGCACAAAACTAGGACCATCCCCCCAAAACAAACAGAGAAACCAAAAAACAAGCCACCCAGGGGCCAAAACAAACAAAAAACATGAAAAATAGAAAACAAACCAACAAACTATACACTGTAAAAATGATGTTCACCTTGGTTCTAGGGAATCAATCCAAGAAATGATTCAAATGCCTGCCATTAACAGGAAATTCGAGCAATTCTCCATCCAAATCCTTCAAGAAGAAGGTATGCTCACCAATCCGAATGTCTATGGAGTAAGGGCCCATCCATAAAGTGTCAAATTTACCATGCTTTCCCTTATCTTCATGTCTCTGCTATCCCATAACAACACGAGATCTCCAACATTGAAAGCTCTTGGGGTGACCTTTTTGTCGAACTTCTTCAGATTCTCTCTGAACTTTACATGCATTTGGTGGGATACCCTCCTTTCTTCATCAAGTTCAACAATATGGTTAATGCGGGCATCATATGGACTTAATTCTTGATCTTCCAATTGTTGCATGAACTGATATGAGGATAATTGCATATGCAGGGGCAACAGAGCCTAAGTTCCATATACTAACTCAAATGGACTCTTTCCAGTGGGCTATCTTAATGAAGAATTCATCTGCCCGGATAGCAAACTTCAACTGCTCACCCCATTTTCTCTTGTTCAGATCCAAGGTTCTTCTGATAATCTTCAACAAATTTTTATTACTGGACTTAGCTTGTCCATTTCCTTAGGGATTGTAATTAGAAGCATATGTCAAATTGATCCCATATTATTTGCACATCACCACCAAGGGTTTATCTCTAAAGCTCATGGCATTGTCAGCAACAATTTTGACTGGCACCCCAAACTTGCAGATGATATGGTTCAACATGAAGTCCATGATAATTTGGTGTGTTGCCCTTTTGGTGGGGATTGCCTCCACCCACTTGGTGAAGTAATCTGTGGCTACAAGAATCCACTTATGGCCAGCACTTGAAGGGTCTAAAATCTCACCAATAAAATCCATTCCCCATTGCTTGAATGGAGCTTCAATTGATACAGGCTGCAAAGGAAGGGAGCCTGAAGCTTTCAGTCTTCTAGATAAGCGCTGACAACTCTCACATATTCTAACCAAAAGAGTTGCATCCTTGAAGAGAGTTGGCCACCAATAACCAGCCCTTAGGATCTTGTGTGTTGTGACCCTTCCAACAAAATGCCCCCACAAAATCCTCCATGGAGATCAACAATTATCTTGGGGCTTCATCTTCAATAATGCACCTTAAGAGGACTCCCTCAGGGTTCTTCCAAGCTAACCCAAAATCAGTAATGACATATTTCTGGGAAGCCAACTTAAGGGCCCTTTTCTGGTTCTTACTTAAATACTCAGGGCAATATAAATGTCTGAGATAAAAAATCACATCCTTGTACCACTCAAAACTCATAAATTTTTCAAAAACATCTACCCTACTTTCTTCTACTTCATTTACCTCAACAGTTTGCAAGTTTCTCTCAGCCATAAGCTTATCCAAGCCCAAACCTCTCACCAAATTTATGGTTTGGATATCCATGTCATATTCTTGCAACTTGTTCACCCATCTACATTTTTTTTGATACTTCCATCTCTGATAAGATATCTTTGACCATGGTGTGGGGAACATAAGCAACAATTTTAGAGCTCAAAATGTAAGGCCTGAAAACCTTTATTGCTTTTACCAAGGAAAATGCTTGTTTCTCCATAATAATATATTTCAGCTCAGCCCCTTGCAATGCCTTACTAAAAAGGCAATTGGCCTCTCATCCCCTTCATCATCTTTCTGCAACAGGACAGATGCAATAGTGTTCTCTGAAGCAAAAGAGAACAATTGAAAGGGATTCTTATAATCTGAGCTGCTAGAACAGGCACATGCTTTAATGCCTCTTTAATCCCATTGAAATCTTGAATGGCATCCTCCTCCCACTTGATGACCTAGTCCTTCTTTAACATGGAAGTGATTGGAATGGTCAACTCAGCAAAGTTTGATATAAATCTTCTGATGAAGTTTATTTGCCCAAAGAAGGACTGAATTCCTTTCTTGGTTCTTGGGATTGGAACGTTGCTAATGGCCTCTACCCTTTCTAGATCAATCATCACCCCCTCTCGTGACACAATGTAACCAAGAAACTTTGCCTTTTGCACTCCAAAATGGCACTTCTTTGGATTGAGTGAAATGTCATATTCTCTGCATCTTATCAACATTTTTTCCAAGTGCAACAAGTGATCACTTCTCTTTCTAGAGAACATAGTTACATCATCTTGGTAGACAACAATAAAATCATTGATGTAACTAGAAAAAGCAACATCCATTGCTCTCTGAAAGGTTGCTCCAGCATTCATCAGCCCAAAGGGCATCCTGACATATACATATGTCCCCAAGGAGTGGTAAAGGTTGTTTTAATTCTTTCTGATTCCTTCACCACAACTTGGTTATAACCAGAGAAACCATCCAGTAGAAAGTAACTCAGAACCAGTCACTAGCTACAACATGTTTTCCATGTTTGGTAAAGGATAATTATCCTTCATGGATGCTCTATTCATATTTCTAAAGTCCACACACAACCTGATGTCACCATTCTTCTTTCTAACTGGTACTAGGTTTGCAACCTAAGAAGAATACCTTGTGGGCTAAATAATCCCTCCATCCCTTAGTTTCTTTAGTTCTTCTTGCATTTTAAGAGACAGGAGTGGATTGATTGGCCTTTGTTTCTACCTGAATGGTTTTTCATTAGATTCCAAAGGAATCTCATGTTGAAACAGATCCTCTCTGTATGCCTTTAGTTCAGAATAAGTCCAAGCCATGCAATCTTGATATTTTTTTAGCAATTGGACATAAGACTGTTTTTCCTCCTTGCTGAGATTTCTTCCCAACCAAATCTTCCTTGGTTTTTCCTTTGTGCCAAGGTCATGCTCCTTAATATCCCTTAGGTATTCCATGCATCTGATTAATAATGCGATCAACATTATCAAAGTTGGATTCAATAAAGCAACTGCACTTCCTCTAGGAATGGTATTAGTCTTTAGTTGGATGATGCCTTTTCCAAACAAGGTTTCTTTACCCTCTCGCTACGCACACCATTGGCTCCCAATCAATATTCGATCAAAACTCTCCTTCATTCTATAGAAATATTCTCCGACTCGAGCATCATCGTCAAAAACTTACCAATGTTTAATGTTGTCAATGCATGATGGCCCGCCAACACCTCAACATCATATTCACAATATGGGGATACTACATAATCATCAAACCGAGATCCCAATACGCAAACTTGTCTGCAAAATCATTGAACTTCCTATCATGATGCACACTATTGAATGAAATAAACATCTCAATGAAATCCCAAACTGCATGCTTGTATTGTTTCATTCACTGATTTTTGTGGCATATAGTTTTCTGACTTGCTTTACAATTAATTCTGAATCTCCCTTGACAATGATGTCTTTAACACCATATTTCCAAGCAATCCTTAGACCTAACAATAGGGCCTCATACTCAACAATGTTATTAGTGCACTCAAAGTTGATTTTGAAGGAAAAGACAAACTCTTCATGGCCTAGAGAGATCAGAACAACACCAACACCATTTCCGAACTTGGAGCAAGCTCCATCAAACAATAAAGTCCACAGAGAGCCTGCCTATTCAAGATACTTGCATTTGATCCCGAGATGAAATTTTCTCCAAGGACAAAGAATTTGAAATGTTACAAGGCTCAAACACATTCCTCTGAGCTACATCCATTCATTTTTCTTCAAGTATTTGGGGCAAAAATTACAAGGACAACAAATCTGAATGTGGAAAATGGAAAAACGGAGAGCTCGGGTTTTTAGATGAATAGAGAATGGGGAACCTAAATTATAGACCCTTTCCAGATAAACAGAGAAATAAGGAAACAACTATGGATCCATACATGATCCTCAGTGCAAGAAGGACTGGTTAAGGCAACAAAAGGAAGGAAGAGACTTCTTAGGCACAACACGAGGGGATGAAATATGGAAGAGGCCATAAATTGATAGATTTCAATGGAAAAATGGGGCTATAATATTTTGAGCACCAACACCATCAGTGTAAGTGCCACGAGTGTAATGAAGGATCCGTGTAGCTACTTTCTAATGAAACTCATGTGGCTCCTACATGAATCTGGACATGATCCCAACAACATATGATGGATCTGGAAGTGTGTGAGTAAGGTAAATCAATCTCCCCACCAACTTACAAATAAAGGGTACCATCAACCAAGGGAGTAGAGCAATTAGAAACCAACTTAACCCTAGAAAGGAAAGGTACAAGAGAAGGCTTACAATCAAACATATTAAACTGAGAAAAAAATCAAGAGAATACTTAGGCTGCAAAAATCAAAATACATGAGTCGATTATGAAATAGCAAGAAAGTAATGAAGAAACACCAAGTCAATCATGGAAAAATTGTTGGATAAGGAAATCTTCATAGATTCAATGATAAAGGAATAACTACCCATGATCAACAAGTCATCGACATACATAATAAGGATGAGTATGGAGTCATCTTGCCTGCAAAATGTAAACATTTGGGTCAGAGTGACATTAAGTGAACCCTGATGTAAGTAGAAAGGAGTCCATCTTGACATACCAAGTTTGAGGGGCTTGTTTAAGTCCATAAAGAGACTTCTTTAACTTAAAAACAAGGGAGGGATCATGGACATAACCCAAAGGTTCTTCCATATAAACCTCTTCCTCTAGGTCCCCATGAAGGAAGGCACTCTTGAAGTCTATTTGATGGAATTCCCATCTAATATGCATAACGATGGCGAGGGTCACTCGAATAGAAGTCATCTTCACAACCAGAGAAAAGGTTTCAGTGTAATCAACCCAAACTACCTGAGATAAAACCTTAACTACTAGTTGTGCCTTAATCTTTTCAACATCTCCATTTGCTCTATACTTTGTTCGAAAACCCAATTACACCGAACAATTTTTATTCCTTTCGGAAGAGGGGTGAGATTCCAAGTATCATTCTTCATGAGTGAGGAATAATCCTCATCCATGGAAGAATCCCACTCAAGAATCCCAGAAGCCTCCCGTAAATAATGAGGGTCAAAATTGGAGGTGAAGAAGGAGTGAGGTCCAACAAACTCTAAGTGAGTTCACCTTCCTATATAAAGGATCTCCCATCCATTCTCAAACACTCAGAAATTTTTCCTAGCCCAACAATGACCACGGGATCGGGCTCAGAGTCAGAAGATTCTTCACTCGAGTGAGAAGCAACAAGGTTCTAATAAATGCTACTGTCGGAAATTAAAAAAGACTTCAAAGCATGAAATTTGTGAAGTGAAGGAGGATCACAAGGAGGAGGTGCATGCTTAACAACATCATCATTTAAAGAGTCGATTCAGGATCGAAATATAAGAACCTTAGATGGTAGAGAAGTAGAAGTCAAAGAAGACTCATCGAATTTCACACTTCTCTCGATATAAAGCTCATGAGTAGTAGGGTTAAACAACCGATATCCCTTCACGCCATTAGGATATCTAATAAAGACACAAGGTTTGGATTATGGTTTTCAAAGCCTTACATTTCTTCTTTGTAATCCGAGCCATAGCCTTGGATCTAAAGACTCGAAAGTGCTCAACATCAAGCTTATGTCCAAACTAGGCTTCAAAGGGTGTCATCCCTCTTACTGCCTTGTGTGGAACATGATTCTGAATGTAACAAGCACAATTCACTGCTTCAGCCCAATACTCGCAGAGAGGAGGGGACTTTGAGTGAACCATACAAGTGTCCATCTCCTTAAGTATTCGGTTATTTCTTTCCGCAACTCCATTTTGTGAAGGGTTGTAAGCAATTGTACGTTGCAAAACAATCCCTTTAGAAGTACATAAATCCTTGAACCTATTGCTCACATACTCACCTCCATTGTCAGTTCAAAGAACCTTGATAAACTATTTTGCATGTTTCTCAGCAAGAGCCTTAAATCCCTAAAAATGTTTGAAGAATTTAGACTTGAGATCAAGAAAATATACCCAAGTATATCACAAATAGTCATCAATGAAGGTAAGTATATAAAGAGCTCTAGTAAATGAAGGAGACGGAAATGGGCCAGAGATGTCACTATGAACAAGATCCAAAATATGAGTAGCTCTCTAGGATTTTCCTTTGTCAAAACTCTTTTCAGGGTGCTTCCCAAGGGCACAACCCTCATAAAGACCCTTAGAAAATATGATGTAGGGTAACCCATTGACCATTTCATTTTGGCTTAATTGTTCAAGGTAACGAAAAATTTAGATGCTTGAAATGCTCATGTCATAACTTACTAACCTCATATGCATGAGTGAGTAAGGAAGTGGGTGTAAAATCATAAGTAAAGTTGGAAAAGATATACAACTGTAAATAGTGATCCGCCTTTCCTTCACCCACGTAGTGTCATTGTGAAGCTCACGAATAATCATTGAGTTAGGACCAAATTCCACTCGCATTCATTCACCAAGGTGAGTGATTTAGTAAACCAATAGGAGATTGGTAGAGAGATCAAGAACACTCAACACTTGGTTAAATGTTCCCCCATCCATCTCTACTGATCCACTATCGGAAACCGACACTTTTGTGTCATCACCCAATGTGATTTGGGACATACCACAAGGTTTGATGTTAGAGAACTCAACATGCAAAGAATCCATGTGGTGCAAGGCATCAAAATATATAATCCATGTCAATGAAGGAGCAACTCAAGCTACAAGGGCCTTTCCTTTCTTCTTATTAGATTTAGACTCTCTTGTAGTGGAAGACTCGGCTTTCAAAGAATTTTGTTTGATAGACTCAGGAACACCTATATGATTTTTCTCAAGTAAATGAGTAAGGTGATCAATTTTTTCTCATACATTGATGCTCTTCATGACCAGTCTTCTTGCAATAGGAACACTTACACTTTTCTTTCTTCGCTTTAGGCTCAAGAAGTTGAAGCGTTTGTGTTAGATTTGGGTTTGGCTTGGTTGGTCTTGGTTTCCTTCTTAGGTTGATCATTTTCTCTTTCTTCTTTTTAGTCTTCTTTCCCTTACCAATAATTGCTATAAGGGCATGTGAATTGGACTTGAGAGACCCCATTTGAATGAGTTTGTCCTGTTCTCAAATGAGTTAGGATGAAAAACTATCAAAGGAGGGAATTTTCCAAGCACTTCCCAGAGTGGCTTTCATAGCATGAAAATTTGACACGAAGATAAAGTATTCGAGACCTAACTTAGAGATAATTGACAAGATCAAATGAGAATATTTATTCTCCACTTTACATTCCTTTAACAACAATCTAGTGTGGATGAAATTTGAGAAGAATGCCTATAGGTTTTCAAAGTCACTAGGATTTAATCCTAATAATTCATTTTCCAACTCACGTTCTCTCATGTCATCTTGTTGTCCAAACATGTCATCTAAAATTTTCCACGCAGATTTAGGTGTTTTATAAGAATAAATGTGGAAGAGCAAGTCAGACAAATAGACATGCAAAGTAGACCTAAGGCTTTATTACTACTACGGTTGAACCACTTAGATTTTTTAGGCTGATCATCGTGTTCAAAAATCTCGGCTCCCATGGTGATGTAAAATAACCCTTTACCCCTTAGTTTTATTACCATTTTCAATCTCCATTCAAAGAAGTTGAACAACGTAAGAAAAGGAATTGAAATTGCATCCATAGTGTAGAGAGAGAAAGAAGGAATGTAGAAAAGAAAAACAAGAAACACAACCACCCAAGACAATATTATAACCCCTTACTTTCTAGCACTTTATAGTTTAGTGTGTTGGATATAATTTGGTGCGAGTGTGCATCATGAAACAATTGGTCACTCACCTTGTAATCAGTGTAATAATGCACAAGAGAGGATACCACAATCAAGTTTTTGAACACACAAATCGACTCCGTAAACAACAAAAAGCTAAAAAATAATGAAAGGGGCAAAATCAAGTCCTGTTGTGAGAAAAAATGTCTCGCGTCGTAAAGCAATAAACGCCTTACTAAAAGACTGTGGTGGGCATGCTCACTAGTCCACAAGTAATAAAAATGGTTATTACATGGCACAATATGGGATCAAGACAAGTCCTGGGGAACTCCAGGATGCCTAAAAAGCTACCTAAGCAAAACACATGATTAGTAAAAAAATTGACTATAACGCTAAAAATTACCCTTTCGTAAACATCCAATTAGACTATTTTGAGAGCTTTTAAGGACTTAAAAAGGCAATATGGTTAAATAACTATGATTTTAGTTTACTAAACTAATGAAAAGATGAAAGAAATTTACTTGAAAACTAGATACTTAATTTTAAGGTAAAAGCTCCTAAGGTAATTAATTAGGTTAATCCACCTTTGAAATTATAATTAGATCCGAATAATTTAAAATTAAGATAAAAAAGAAAAGTTAAAAAAACCTAATTTAAAAAGATGAATTACCTTTTAAAGATATAATCAAATCCTAATAATTATTAAAAAGATCTAACTACCTTATAAATACCACCTTTGTTAAATAAATGAACCCTACCAAAAAAATAAAGCCCCCTTTTGAAATCAAATACCTACATAGTTAAATAAACCAACTCGCTTTTTACAAAATAACCGACACCCATTAAAAACAAAACTGACTCCCCAAAAGGAAGAAAAATAATGTTTGTGGGAACGAGTCAAAGGGGTGGGCATAGAGGATGGAGGGGCAAGTTGGTTCGCCACATGGGTGAGGTGAAAGACCCGATCATTGTGGAGAGCCCATGGCCGTAGGCAAGAACACCGAGTTGTGGATGAGGAGCCCAAATCGGATAGGAGGAATGACTCATTCAATGAGTCAATGAAAGAACAAACGAAGAGGGCGGCTTCATAGTAAAACACGGAGGCAAAGTTGGAGCTGTGAATTTCTCCAAGCAGAAAGGACGAGCCAAGGGTTTTCAAAGTAGGTTCAGGGAACCACAAACAAACTAGAAGCAACCAATGACAACACCAAAGAAACCCAACATGGGCAAGGAAAATGGTTGAGATGCAAGAAAAGGGCAGAGAGAACACTAACAACATGTAAGCATGCAAACTTATAGCTCGAACAAAACTCAATGACCCAACCAAGCCCAAAAAAACACGAATGCAAGGAGAAAAGGGTAGGCCGAGTTAACAAAAGTAACTCGTTTGAGAGCCCAACTCATCAATACGAGTTGGGGAAACAACATGCCAAGGAAGGAGATCAGGGGTTTAAAAAACAACTCAGATCTCGAAACCAGACTGCTAAACCAACATAGATCGAGAACCATTTTTTTGTTTTTCAAAATAAATTCACATTTATTTTGAAAAACAACCCGATGTAAAAAAATTCACTTGCTTTTCAAAAATAAAAAAACATGACCCTACCTCTAAAGTTGGTGATGCCTCCAAATTAAGTTGCAGCCATAAAATTTTAGCTAAGAAAACCATGAAGAACACTTGCACATGCATTAAAAACACACTCAAACCAAAGACAAACTACAAGAAACTAGAATATCATATCTCGCTAACAAGATTCCAAATAGTAATCGAAAACTTGCATGAGGAACAATAAAAATGAAACCAGAAGTACTCAGCAACCCAAAAATGACAAGTGCATGTTTACCGAATCCTCAAGCTCTGATACCATAAAAGAGTGTTCGTGAGAATCGATACGAAACTGTGCACCACGATGAAGTTACATTCCAATGGTAACATGATAGCTCCAACGTAATCAACAAGATTCGAGAAATAATGGAAAATCATGCAACAAAATAACATATAAGATCATGTAGAGAAAGAAAAATAAGTGTTTTGGCATGCTCATAAATAAGAATGAAGGGGTACATATAGGAGTGTTGTGTAACTCCTATGCGTGACACGATTACACTAACCCCATGACCTATTCAACTATGACCAAATTAACTATGACCTATTCTCACTAAGTGCAATGAATAACCAACTAGGTGGACAAGATGTCGAATGGCGACAAGTCTAGTCACATACACCAAAAGATACTTGAAGAGGATGGATTGGGGTTCATACCTAGGTCTCATGGTTGAGCTTTGTAAAACTATTTAATGTTGTACAAATGGTTCCCGCTTGAGTTCCCAAAGTAACTAGGTCATATTTTTTTCCCTATAGTGAATATTTGATAAGTAAATGGTTCTTATTCATGGTTCCCACACTAGTTCGGTGAGATAAGTTCTTAACAATGCATGGCCGATTAGAATTTGATGAGTTCCTTCTCTACCTTCATTTTGAGTTGTGTACCAAGATTGTGAGCTTGTAGGGGTGACACACAATAGAAGGAAGTGTGATTGTTTTTCTACCATGTTCGCACAAAGGGGAATATTAGGAATTATAAGAGTTAGTGCTCACATTAATTAATGAGAAAATATATTTGTTAGTATTTTAATATTGTAATGTGAATATTACATGAGCAATTATTTACAAGTAGATATATTAGGTGAGTTTTTAGTAATAACAACCCACACAAATAGGTTACATATATATTTGGAATATATTGTAGGTGTGTGAATAGTGGTGGTTGAAACCACTCACGTAATTAGGAATAAATTGTTATAGCTTTCCTACAATATAGGAGATGAAACTCCTATAAGTATGTAATGTCCCGTATAATTAAATTATAGAATAAAAATATTATTATTATGTTTACGATAGTATTAAACTTGTGTTTATATTTCATTAAGAAATTATGAATGAATATTTCAAAAGAAGCAATGATCATCATACACCTCAAACAATTCGATGCCTAAAAAAATTAAAATGTTTTTTTAAAATATTTTTAAGGAGTTTAGCTCTAATAGGGTTTACATATTTTCACTCGTGTCTACATTTTCGTCATCTGCTTTGGATTATTCAAACCACTTTTGTGGACTTCCCATAACTTGTCATAGGAAAGCTAGACATTTGTTTTACCCTTTAGGTGGCTTAAAGTCTATATATATGGCTATAGGCCAGCCAATTGAAACTTTTTTATAGAAGGTGGCAAGGATGGATCCCAAACATGCAAGGAAATATGTGCCCAAAATTTAAGATGAGGCAATGAATCTAATTGTAATGCTAATGGTGTGCTAAATGATGTTGTTATTGAAAAAATTATTAGATGGTATCATAATAACCATCTTATTGCTTACATTATTGGTTGTATCCTCTTCGAAAGCTTCTTACAAACTTAGATTAAGCACTATCATGAATCTAATGGTATATTTGTCTCAAGTATCGAGAACCTAACTAATGTGTTTTCTATTTTCTTTCAAAGAGCCCTCACAAGTCCAAGCTTTGATTCTTAAGTTGAGTGATAGTTTTATGAAGTGCGAGTCCTTATTCTTTCCACTTGGACTCTATATCTCAAGGTGATGAACAAAGTTTCCCTTAAAATCCTTATTTGGGCCAAGTTTCTAAGTCTTCCAATACATTTATGGTCTTTTATACTAGAGATTTTCAAGCCCACTAGTTGGGTTATTTGTTAGGAAGTTAACTATTTCTATTCTACTCGCCCAAAGAAGAGGGGTTGTGTTGAGGTTGACCTCACTAAGGACCTAAAAGAGCACATTGACATCCAAGTAGCCCTTACACAATTTTCCCAAAAGGTTACCTTATTAAACTTACTAAAAACATGTTCCGTATGTCAAGCCCTAATAACTACATATATGATTATCCCCCTCTATCTCTTTTTAAGCCTTTTGAGGGACCATCATAACAATATAAGTCAAAAATTGATTCTCTAAGGAGATTAGACTTATGTGGTTAATATGAAGGATTCCATGGGATTTTATTTACATCTGTTGACCTTGAGACTTTTATTCAACATGTTTAGTGTCCGTGTTTACTAGAGGAAAGTTCTAATGTTTCCACTCTAGTTCCCTAAGTCTAATCTTCAGCCAAGAAGAGCCAAATTGTCAATTCACAACGTCCTGTTAGTGAATTTGGGACTACAATGACAATTTCTCACCCCATACAACGTTTGCATAGTCCACCACATGATGGATGCATGTCATATAAGGGAGATGATTGGGTTAAGTGTCACTCCATTCTTTTTAATGACTTTGAGTCACACCAATTTCTTCTTTTATGTAAGAATTTTGCTTTACTTGACCCCAGAGACAAAATTTTAGGATGGTCAAGGAGAAATCATTGTGAATGATTTTTCTACATGAAGTTAATTTCATGTAATTTTATAGGTCTCAAATATTCCTAGTGATTTTTTTTTTGAGTTCTCTTTTCCAGATTATTAGGAATGTTGACATGATTTATTTGCGGGAAATAAAAATTATAGGTTTCCTTCTCCAAACTACTTTGATTTGTCTTTCAAATTTCACACATTTCTACACTCATCATAGTGAAGGAAGAGGTGGCTCTAAAATTTCCATTTTCCCGACATTTACTCCCTTAATTGTTTCCATAGGGGCAGATCCTTCAAATTGGGCAGTTTAAGTTATACTAGAATTCAATGGTTTCTCTTTTGGATTGCTTAACATTTACACCTCCAATGATGGTATTAAAAGAAGAGAGTTATGGAATTAGTTGGAGGATAACCTACCTCTACCATTATATATGGTTTGTGGTTACTTTCACAAG
This sequence comes from Taxus wallichiana var. yunnanensis, assembly GCA_018340775.1. Lineage (NCBI taxonomy): Eukaryota > Viridiplantae > Streptophyta > Pinopsida > Cupressales > Taxaceae > Taxus > Taxus wallichiana. The sequence continues at coordinate 70,167,394 of CM031242.1, forward strand.
GTTAAACATCCTAAGGATAAACCATGTGTTAGTGTCTTTGTCAGCGTTAAGCTCTGTTTTATTTTAAAATTGTTAGGGCCTTTTAGACCCCTTATTTCAACAGCGATCCTTTACTCTCCAGCCTTGGTTTACTTGGTCCAATATGTGAGATGGTTATGACATGGTTATTAAAAGGATTCATCATGTGATGATTTTTAAGCAAAAAAATTAACCTTTGACAATGTTAGACATTCTCTGCTCACCATCCGTAAAAAGCACAGTTGTTTATTGTCATTACCCCATTACTTTTCAACTTACTTGGGGTGGTGCCTAGTTCAAAGCACCAAGTAATCAATTATATCTAGACTCATCATTTCTGAATTATCAAAGGATGATCTATATCATTACCAGGGTATGGAAATTTGCTCCATGTCCTACCTATGTTGCCAATTAGATTGAGTGGTGGAACATGTTATCATAAGCCACACCACCCCCTTTCACCACCACTTTGGTAAATAGGTGGTTCAAGTTTACACTAGATGATTATGATTTAAACAAATATTTATAAAGAGTTTTGATTCTTCTAGAATCCAAACCCTTTGATTCTCATCTACAATCTATAATGGTAAAGCTTAGGTATAAGATCAATCTCAATGATAGTTATACTGCTTGAGGGGCTCATATCCATGCTCGGATACACTATCTTAAGGTGGGAGACAAATATTCCAAATAATTTTTCAAATCCCTTTAAACCAAATAGAACCATGAGAAGATTAAATATTTATAGGCAACCCTTAATAAACTCACCAATTTTCCTGAAATTACATTGGTGATCATGGAGCATTATAATCTTGTCTTTCAATCTAAGGATTTGATGGAGGAAAGATAATCTACTCTCAAATGATGCCTTAATGTTTTTTTATGCAATCTTATGTATGTGGCTAAGATTAAATATGATGCCCTTCTCTTGTTTGAGGTGATTCGTGCAACATTTCAATGAATGGATAATGAAAAAATACTTAGAGTTGATGGATTTCATTATGAATTCTATAAAACTACATAGGAATTTGTGGGTCTAGATCTTCTACAAGTCTATAGAGTTGCATTAAATAACAATTACATTAGGAACTATTATTAACAAAGGTAACATAAAATTTATATGCAAGGTTGGTAATCTTGAGGTTATTTTTAGTTAGTGCTCAATCAATTTGTTGAATGTTTCTTACTAAATCCTCACAAAATCTTTGGCTCTTTGCATCCATAATCTTCCTCCTTTTCTTGTCGACAAGAGAAGAATGGATTTATCAAAGGTCGATACATATCGTAGAGAATATAATTTCTATTTGGTAAGGTGTGGAGTGGGCTTCAAACTCACAACAATGAATCAATTTTCACAAACTAAACTATGGAGAAGCTTATGATTTCATTGAGTGGCCTTTCATTCTTGCAATGTTAAAATATTTGGGATTCAAAGTGAATTATTTATTGTGGTTATGCAAATGCTCTTATCTAATTAATTGGATTTTCTCACTATCAATGGCCAAAAGTCTATGTTTTTGGGCTTTATATGTCCATATGGAAAGGGTTTCCTCTTACTCCTACTTTATTTTTCTTTGTGGTAAAATATCCTAGTTATCTTCTTGCATGAAAATTTGAACATGTATTCATTAGAGGAATCTATCTCCTAGACTAGTCTACCTAACTTATCATTGTATTTTTTTGTGTGATTATTTTCTTACTTTAGATGAAAATGAGAAAAATATATCTCGAAACCATGCTCTGCATTAACAATTTTTTAAAAATCCTCAAGATCTAATATTCAATAGCCAGTCCTAAATCGCTAGGTTACGATTAATGTCCATGGCCCATACTAGATTGGCTAAAGAAGTTCCCTTGGAAGTGGTTCATAAGTGGAAAATAATTTAAATTTATGGGAATTCCTTTTGTCTTTGATGGCATCTCTCCTCGACCTTTGGCAATATGTGCTTAATAGATCTATAAAAATCTTATTAGGTTCCTAAGCCTCTTTCTTTTCCAAGAAAACTCAAGGCCAACACTAAAATTATCACAAGTATGCATGTTTATTACTCTTTATGTTTGTTCTTTCAAAGTATTTTTTCAACAAGTTGACCAAATTTCTCAAATATTTTATTTGGGCCATTACTAAGTAAGACAAAAATTTCATACAATGGTATGAGAAATATGTTGTTTACCTCATGAAAAAGGAAGTATGGGTGTATATAGGTCGAGCATTGCCTTATGTTCCAAATGGGTGGTAAAATCATTGAATGGAAGGAGGCATGGAAAAATTTTCTAAGGAATTTCATTACTTCAAGTTTGCTTTATGGTAGAAAGTGTTGTAAAAATATTTTGTTGCATAGCTTAATAATTACCTCAACTCCTATCAAGATTGAAGGCCAATTTATCGTCAAGAGTATTTGGAAAGCCTTTGAGCTTGTAAAACCAATTTATTATCAAAATATTTTAAAAATACTTTGAACTTGTCAAAACCTTTCTTAATTAGGTTGGTGAAGGTTTTAGAATGTGGTTTTCCTTCGATGATCACAACATATGTTGGTCACCCATTATGAATGGCAATGTCATCCTTCTTGTAGATATGAAAAGCATCGATCTCTTACATTATAGAGAAAAGGGGTCTCTATAATTTAGGATTTTATCTCATGTAGGAATTGGACTCCTTGGTAGGATTTCAAGTAGAAATTTGGCTTGAAAAATCCAAATCTCCCATTTATGCTTAAAATTTAGGAGTTGATGAAAGATGTCATGCTTTATAGATTGGGCTTACAACCCCCAGTTGTGTGGTGGCATGACTGGAGATGGAACATTGACACAACCTTTAAACACTATAATGTTGGGTTACCCTACCATTTGTTGATTCCTTTCTCACCCTCACTTCACAAGCTTAATACAAGTCGGGGTTGAAATCCTCTCTAGGATTCAGATTTTTACCTCAAAATTATTTGGACCTCGAATCTCAAGCCCAAATATGCCATTTTCTTTGGTTTTTTATACACCAAGGCCTTCTTTTATGTGAGAGACTCAAACACACTTTGGTGTTTATTGTTACCAAAATATTGTGTAACATTATTAAATAAATTGTAATATTATTAATAATGAGTTTATATAACTCATATTAATAATATAGTTGTAATAGTTTAATTATTTGAGTGAGTTGTGAGAACAATTCACGTAGCTATTTTGTAGTGTGAGTGATCCTAGGGATGTTTGAGAGATATTGGGAGATAAGACTGAGAGATTCATGGAGAGAGATATGAGGGATTGAAGATGAAGTTTGAATCAACCTTTGTAGGAGATCAAACTACTATAAATGTGATTGATCGAATGATTTCTAAATTCAATATAATAATATTCGGTGTTTTATTATTGTGTTAGATTATTTGTAATAATCTAGACCAAATTTATTATTTGGTATCAGAGCAGTGTTATAATCTTGTGGATGTGCATTTGTGGCTTTGGATTCAATAATTCCCGTGTAAAGATTAGGTCATAAGTTCATTACTACGATCTAGGTATCTATGATTTTTAATGGGTTTGAAGATTTATATCTCTGAAAACTACCGTTAAAATTTCAGCCAAACCCACATCACGGTTAAAGAGAAATTGTGAAAGAGATTCTGACGTCCAAAGCAATTTCTAGAATTTGAGATCACAATTCAGATGAATGTTGCATAATCCTTGCATAGTGATCTTTTACATCAACTTTGTTTCTCACAGCAATGGAGCATTACTCAGAGTATATAAAAAGTAATAGTTTGTGTTTAATTTTTAAATATTTTCTCTTTTTCATATTTTAGAGTTTGTAGGTTATGAAATTTCGTTTCATATTCCTTTTTTTTAACTTAAATGTGGTCAAAGGAATATTTAAGGTTTATTTGTAGTGTTTATCTATAGTTATTGTCATTATAAAGTTTTGTAATTCAAAAGTTAAATTTTTTTACTTAAGTATAGTGTTTTAAATTTTTAGCTTTTAGATGATATTTTATTATTTAAATGTTGGTTTTGAGTTTTTAATTATTACATTTTTAAGTATGGAGTCACCGTCATTTTAAAATTTGTTAGACATTTTTCTATTACTTGTTTTGTGTGTCACTGTCAAATAGTCGTTATTTTGTATCGTCTTAGTGTATAAGAGTCTAAAAGTGTCATTTAGGTGATTATTAGGAAAATTTAAAAAAAAAAGTTGCCCACATTTCTCCTGGTCACATTTTCACTTGTATGCGATGACCAAATTCAAATTGAGGGGGGGCATTTTATATTGAGCTTCATTTTCAAATTTTCACAGTAATTAAGTAGTTTCAAATGGAGGTTGAGATCAATCAACAACCTCTCATCACCACCACGATGACAGGGCCACATGAACATGTGGTGGCTATGTGTGTGTGTGTGTGTGTGTGTGTGTGTGTGTGTGTGTGTTTTCTTTTATTTCAGATTTGCAATATGATTTCAGAGTTCTTGTTTGAATAAGTGAAATGTTCACATTGAGGGGGGGAACTGGAACATGGTCTCAATGTTCAATTTTCCTCTATTAAATTTGTATCCAGTAAGCAGTGGCTCTACATATTCCCTGAAGGAAAGACATAATGGACAGATGAAAGCACAAAGGAAAAGAAACAACATGATATTTGGGTTGTTGGTTGTCCTGTAAAACCATCCTTTGTTTTAGGTTGTTGGTTGTCTTGTAAAACCATCCTTTGTTTTAGGTTTTTGGTTGTCCTGTAAAACCATCCTTGTTGAGGTTGTTGGTTGTCCTACAAAACCATCCAAATCATGAGCACACATGGGCAGCAAGTTGCAAAAGGAAGTGTGATTATTTTTTCTACCTTGTCAACATTAGGGGAGTGTATATTGGGAATTAATAATGTTAACAATAGGGGAGTGAATGTTACCAAAATATTATGTAACATTATTAAATAAATTGTAATATTATTAATAATGAGTTTATAGAACTCATATTAATAATATAGTTGTAATAGTTTAATTATTTAAGTGAGTTGTGAGAACAATTCACATAGCTATTTTGTAGTGTGAGTGAACTTAAGGATGTTTGAGAAATATTAGGAGATAAGATTGAGAGATTCATGGAGAGAGATATGAGGGATTGAAGACGAGTGTTGACTCAACCTTTGTAGGAGATCAAACTACTATAAATGTAAACTCTATCAATGTAATTGACATCCCAAATGATTTCTAAATTCAATATAATAATATTCGGTGTTTTATTATTGGGTTAGATTATTTGTAATAATCTGGACCAAATTTATTATTTATAACCCTAAACATCTCATTTGTTCTTAAATTGTGTTTTTTAAGCATATGTTATAGTCTTTCCCCTTGTGTCTTAAATTCACTCTTTGTTTCAACCCTTTCATCCCAAATCATTCAACTAGAGATTGGATTTTTTTTTTATCACTCTAATGGGCCTCGCATATATAGATTCTTTGTGGAATTTTTTTAGAGCTATCATTTTATTTCAATTTTGGAAAGCTAGAAATAATGTTTTCTTTTAAATTGAATATATTTATTTGCAATTTTCCACTATTGATAAAGTGGTTGTTATTCATTCTATGAATTCTTAAATGTAGGTCCAAACACAAAAGGTGGTGCTGGAATTTTAGTATTTATACTAAATTTTTGGTCGTTGGGCGAGTGATTCCTACACCATGAGTTGGGTGCCTCTCGATCCTATAAGATTGAGTCTCGCTACTAACTACTAGGCGTACATAAATTTATTTGAAAATCCATCAATTTTTCCTAGTCCATGGACAATTTTTTGTTAAATCATCTTAATGGGTGGGTTGGAGTTTTCCACGTCATCGAGGTAAGGAGATTGTTGGTTCATCATGTTAAAAACTTTGACTTAGGCGGAGTCGCTATGGTTGGTTATCTCGCCACCAGCTTTGGGGCATTATGGTTCCTCTTACTATTCAAGATAATGTGTAGAATTCTGATGGGTAGACCACCATTGATCCTGTAGTAGAGGATCCTTGTAGCAGGGATTCATTTCCCCAAATGATGATCCACCACCTCCCTTTAGTATAATTGTTTTATTTGTTTAACTCTCACTTGATCATGTAATATGTAATATGGCTTTTATGTTTTGCCTCTTTGGAATTGATCTAGTTTCATGGGTTCCTCTTGCTTGTTTTTTATTGGTTTTTCCTCTTTTGGTGTTTATTCAGGTTGTCATATACTTTTGGTTGCTTTTTGGACCGTGTTTTTTCCAAATGGTTTTTTACTAAAACCATCTTGTAATCAATTTTAATATATTGATGAATTCCAAAAAAATAAGAAAATAAATTCATCCAATGGTGAAAACCATGCTTATGGCCCCTAGGATAGGTACCATGATGAAAAATTATTTATGGCATCATGTGTGGGTATTTTTGTCTAAAGTAACCTACACTTGAGGGAAAACCCACTCCATCCTATATGTATTCACCCATATTTTGATCATGTTTGGCTAAGTTTGACCTCGATCTTGTATTGAACTAGTTTTAAACACTATGCAAGACAACATCTTTGTATATCTCCAACTATCATAGGGGCATATTTCAACATAATCCATTGATGTCGACTTGTCTTGTACATAGCCTAAAACTGGAAATTCCAAAAACATTAAAAATCCAAAAATACCAAAATATTAAAAAATCCGTAAAACCAAAAACATTAGAAAAACAAAAAAACATTGAAAAACCCAAAACAATACATTACATAAAAAAACCTTGATAAGGATAACCAATCGGGGCCACTATGTATGGGATATATTGTTCCCAATAAAACCCCCTTGTATATATTGTTACTTGGGGAAAGGCATGGTGAGGCATCCAAAACTCTAAAGATCCAAAATAATAGAAAATATTATGTTAGGCATACCCCAAATCAATTTTTGACAAGTGTAGTTGGTGATCATCATCACACGTCACTACTAAGGGTAAATCATGGATATCAACATCATCACCATCATTAAATAGTTGGGTTTCATGTTAAATAAGAAAGATAAAAATTGTTTTATTCTTGTGTGATTGATCGTTCATATTTGTCTTTTGCATATGCGTGTTGTTATTTAGTTTTTGAGTCAAATGTCCTCATGCATATTAAAGCAATGCCATCATGGTTTATTATATCATGGTGCATCCTATCATATACTATATTAAATTTAAGATGCTCAAATAGATATATGGATCTTTGCGAAAGAAGAAGAAAATAAGGAGGAGAGTCATAAGGAAGACAATGAAAAGAAAAGAAATGAGGAAGAAAAAGAGGAGGAAAGTGAAGATGATGAAGAATAAGAATAGGAAGTTGTTGAAGTTTCATCTCAGGATTTGGGGAAAATAAGTGCTTCCATACCTAAGTTTAATATAAGAAGACCCTCTCCTTCTCCTCCTACAACTAATGTAGTTGTCTCCGCATCACAATCTTATCTTCTTTCCCTAACACTTGGAATGGTATCTTCTAGCACATCTTTAGGTGAGCTTTTAAATACTTCATTTTCTTGGGTCCAGCCCATGGTTCAAAGCAAGAAGAGGAAAACTCAATCAAAAGTTGAGGTTCCTAATTATGATGTTGTGGTTGCACTTCTTGGTACTTCCTCCTACCAAGAAAGCTAAGACAACTTCCCGCTTGGTTACTGATACTTCAAGCCAACAGTTCATTGAAATTACTAAACCCATAGTGGATAAAAGTGAACAGGAGATATCTACAACTAATTTTGGGCTAACAAGGATATCTTTAGGGAATCTACTCTTGAGGGAGATGTGCATAACTTGAAATAGATAATTTTCAAGGTTATAGAGAGAGTAGAGAAAGATAAGAAAACTCAAGAGAAAATAGAGGAAAGAGTGTAGAACCTCTCCACCTACATCAAATCTTTCCTCTCTTCTGATACTACTCCCTTAAATCCTACTCCCTTGGCCTCTCTTCCAACCCCTACTACAACAACTAACATTGATATGAAAGTAGTAGTTGAAGTGCATAAACATACCATCTAAGGGAAATTTATTGAAGCTTGGGTTGAAAATATTCTCATCACTAGTATTTAGTTCATTTATGAAGGTTGCATGACCTATGATAACATCATTTCGTACATAAACAGATAAGCTTGGGAATTGAGAATATTGAGAAGGAGATAAATATTTGGGGGTATGTAATCCAATATCTTTACATCATGACTCTTACAAAAAAGAAAATTCTTCTTTCGAGAAAATATTTTATGATTCCAAGAACAATATTGTTAGGTTGTGGAGGTAGATTGATTCACGATAAGCATGCATTACAAGTGGCTGGTTTACACAATAACCAACATCGGTCAACATATTAACCATCGTCGGTCCAACATATTAATCACCATCGGTCAGATAAGAACCGCCATTGCTCAACGGATGAACCACCACCCGGTCAAACTGGGTAACCATCGTCAGTTACCTGTGTGTGAAATTTTATATTTAACTCATGAGAATTAGATCTAAATTTATTATAAAGTTGATCTAAAGGTTGTAAATGCATAGCTAAGGTGCCCTAAGTTTGTAGATGCTTATATAAGCATGAAATCTAGGGTTAGATGTTATGATGGCATGTAATTGATTATTATTACATGTGGAATCCTTGATTGAGAGGATGAAGAAGAAGAGAAAGAAAGAACATGTTACATGAAGACAAAGCTTCCATGGAGAGGAGCTGGACAAAAGGAAATAACATGTACATCTGAATGGTGAGAAGAGGGTAACATCTTCTATTGTATTTCCTTTGTATAGTTATTATCTCATTGTAATGGCTTGCATAGTATGCAAAGCACATAGAGTTTCTTCTTGTAGATCCACATGTTGGTGAGATCTTGTATTATAGATCCATGTAGATCTAGTCTTATATTGTTAGATCCACAAGTTGTTGTGAGATCTTGTATTGTAGATCCATGAGATCATATTATATTGTTGATCCATGTAGATATAGATATTGTAGATGAGGTTGTCTTCATGTTTGCATAGGTTGATGCAGTGATGGAGGAGAGACTTACTTCTTGGTGCATGGTTACATTTGCACATTGGTAGACCCTTCTAGGGGTCTCAGTTGGTGCAAATCAAGCAAAGCACCTCGATGCCGATCGACTTCTAGTTTGACATTTTGGACATCCAATGCAATCAGACAACATTGAATCTTTTCCCCAAGTGTGGGACTTGTAAAAATGGGAAAAGAATCTCTAGGTTAGAGGTGGTTCCTCAACTCCTCTCGATCAGTGTATTACTTGCAAGTTTCGAGGTTTTAAACTCAAAACCCTACTCTAAATTCCAAGGGACAGAGATAGAGAATACAAAAACTAAAACTAATGCTAATAAGGTGATGCACCAAAAGAGTGGTTAGCATTTTTACTTCTGCAAATTGACACAGATCATAGAAATGTAACAAACATCATGCACAAACTAATAAAATGTAATGAAAGGTCAGAAATGAAGCAAACAACATAAACAAAGGATTGAAACTCATTCACAGAGCTTGCATTGTCATTTCCAATATCAAAAATACATGCATTACAACATCAGAGAGGTAGAAAACATGTTACAATCTTGGAAGAGGTATGATATTCCACAAAATCACTTTCTAAGGTGAAAAAGGGATCCTGCAAAACATAAAAATGTCCAACCTTCCAAAAATGAGCCAAATCTGGCTTTTACAGTGTAAAAAATGAGCCTAGGAGAGAGAAACACGGGAAAACATGAGAAAACTTTCAACCACCGACCAAATTCATAATAAATAGCATGGGTTTCCTTACAGGTCCATTCCCTGACATTTTTCTCCATGCTAGGAGAGAATGCGAGCCATGCTGCATTAAAAATGGTGGTTGAAATGTCATTTTTGTTCATTACCAAGTGCCAGAGGAATTTTTCAATTTTATCTCTCCAAAATCCATCAAAATATAAAATTGATCTTGGAATCTTGTAGATAATTTCACCAGCTTTCCGTTGATATAAAGAACGCAAAAAACCGAGCTCTGGATTGAAAGTTATGGTCGTTTGAAAATTTAGGGCAAAACAGGGCCAAAACGGGTTGGCGGGCCAAAAATTTGAAATTTTCCCACTTTTTGCATTTGGGAAAATTTTCCCAAAAATCTCCATGCTCTACCACTTCTGGTGCCATGTGGCATGATTCCATTGGCCGTGGGCTCTTCCTGCTTCATTTTCCGTCGTTTTGGCCTTTGGAAAATTTTGCAAAAATCTCCGCCACCTGGACGACCCGAGGACATGTGGAAAAACCCTATTGGACGTGGGCTTTCCCTACCATTTTTTCCCGCTGGCCAATCTTGCATTTTTACCGCTATTGGACACGTGGCACGATCCCATTGGCTCACATTTTGGGGGTGAGATTTTCCTTTGAAATTTTATTTGATTTTGCTTTGGGAAAATCTTCCAATTTTTTCCCCGCGCTCCGCCGGTTGAAGACACGTGGCGGGTTTCCATTCGTTGTGGGCCATGGGGGCGAAAACTTCTCTTTGCACTATCCTTTGGGAAAAATTCCCAATTTCTCCTCGTGGCCGAAGCTCCGATGACCTGATGAGACACGTGGCGAGCTCCTATTTGACGCGGCCATTGGGCAAAAAATTAACTTTCATACCCTCGTCGATCACTTTTGCCAAATTTCCAATCTTTCCTCCACCCTCTGCCACTCTTTTGGCCTAAGGACACGTGGCATAACATGATTGGGCGTGGGCCTTTCTTGGAGATTTTTCCATGGTGCCAACACTTAGTCAAATTTTCTATTTTTACTCCGCCCTCTGCCACTCTTTTCCTCTAGAGACACGTGGCACAATGTGATTGGATGCGGGCCTGGCGTCGAAAATTTTGTTTGTGTCAACCCTTAGGAAATTTTTCTAATTTCTTCCCCTTGGACACGTGGCAGGATCCAATTCACCGGCAGGCCTTCGAGGTGAAATATTCCTTTTGAAAACTTGCCGAGCACTTGGTAAAAATTCCAAGTTTACCTCCGCCTTTCGCCTCCCGAGGACACGTGGCCTCATCTTATTGGCTCGGGCTTTTCAGGGAAAATTTCCCACAAAATCTCTGCCGAGCCATAACTTCAAAAATACATGGAGTTAGGAAGAAAACTTTACCTTTCTGGAAAGCTGAGAAAAATCTCTATCCAATGGTGCCATTTCCAGAAGGTCTTGAGTGCCTGAAAAGCAAAAAATTATGACTGAGGCACAAGAGAGGGAAGAATGAAGGGAGTTAGCCACAAAATGTGCAAGGATCTCATTTTGGATAACAGGGTCTTGTTTGCAAATTCAAAGTATAGTGAGATATTTGTTACATAGTGGTAGATGCAGGGTAGCTTCGCTATGTGATATCCGGTGTTGTATAGAGGCACACTTGTAGTGCACTCGATAGATATGGTTAGAGATCTAGAGGAGACACAAGTGGTGGTAAGGGGGCACGGTTTATTGTACTCAGAAGATCCACTTGGAGATCCTGGGAGGAAGAGATACTCTTGTAGAGACACATGTGATCTTGTGCGTAAGAGTTGGTTTGTACTCTTGTTATATTATATAAATGGGATCTCTATCTTTTGTGGACGTAGCCCACATTGGGTGAACCATGGTACATTTTGTGTTATGTGTGTGTACTTTGTTTTGATTTGGATTATTTTAGTTTATACTTCCATTGTTGTATATTTTGGGGAATTGTTTAGATCTTGTGTGCATGATTGGGTTTGTTATTGAATCATAGCACTATTATGTAGTCCCAAATTCCCAACAACTGGTATCAGAGCTTGGTTATTTCAGAGTAAGGTTTTTCTTCAGTATATTGTTAGTGGTTTACTAGACAGGTGGATGATAACAAGGTTTGTTTTGCCTGATAATAAGATCACATGAAGAGATTCAATCTCAAGTGGAAGCTGGAAGAGTAAGGTTGTTGGAGAATACAGTGACCGATGTCGGTTAGGTGGCAACCGATGTCGGCAGGGTGACTATGGTCGGTTATAGGGTAACCATGGTTGGTTATAAGGTGACTGTGGTTGTTCTTGAAGAAGCCTATTTTTAAACAGAAAATCACATATTTGAAGAGTTAATAAGATGCATGGAATGTGTCTTGTTTGCTGAGGTGTCCCTGGTTCTTGGAGGCACAAACATGTTGGTCAGATTGCAAATCTGGGTTATAGAGGTATGGTTTTATCTTGGTATTGCAGTGCTTGTATGTTTTGGTTGCACATGCATGTTTGGGATTGCAAATCTAAGTATGAGATAGAGGAGCAGCTATGCATCCTTTAGTGCAGTTAGATGCATGGGCTTCATTAGAGGAGTTGGATATAGTAGCACGTAACAAAGATGAGGTTTCCATCAGAGAATCATTTTCTTGAGTTGAAGATAGGGTTGAGTATCTTGGTGCTAGTAAGGTAATGTATTTCATCTTGGTGAATTTTTATTGCATGTATTATTGATGTTAAGTTTTTTGTACAAGATTTGGGTGCTTCTTGAAATGGTTGGCTCAACAAAACTATCGGCTTTGGTCGAAGTAGGTACCTAGTTTGGTGACCTATAATAATTTGTGGTGTTGTGTCTGATCCAACAACATCGACGTCTTTCGGGAACCAATATTGGTCATAGAGGGTAACCGCTACCAGTCAACGAACTGTGGTTAATATCTGTGATAACGATTTTGCACAAGGTTTCTTACAGTAGAATAGGGCATGTATGGTTTAGTGTCCTATTTTGGAGGATTGGGTTTTTGGCATAGTGTGTACAGTAGAAACAATGCACATCAATTCAATGTTTCGATCGAAAGAGGATAGAGTTGGTTTGGTTAGTCTAGTGATATTTTGGGTCGTGTACCTCTATATGGTTCATGTTTTATTTCTTTCATTTAGAGCAACCGATATTATGTTTGGATGGTGTGCAAAGACTTACACCTTAGTGTTGTTTGACTTTTATTTCTGGTTGTGTGGAATCTTGAGGACAAGGGTATTCATCTAAGGAAGGAGATATCCTCAATGAAAATTCATGTTAAGACATAGTTGCGATAATTTAAAGATGTTGAGTACATAGAATGAAAAGAAGTTGATTCACATACTTCACAAGAAGTCCAAACTTCTGTGATGTAGAAGTATTCTTTGATAAGAAGGGAATCATTTTATATTTTCTTTCATTTGGTTTTATTTCTCACTGAAATATTAGCTTTTGAGCTTAGTGTTAGAGGAAATGCAGGGAATTTTGTGTTCGAAGGGAGCAATCCATGGTTGTTTGCATTGCATGATTGGATGCATGATGCACATGTAGAGTGAGAGGAGATTGCTACTATTTAGAGTGGCAGAGGCACTAGTTGGTTTTGGAGGGTAGTCATGGATTTACAGGTATATTGATTTTATTGCTTTGTGATGTCACTTCTAGTTTATTTTGTGGTGCTTGGATATTCCTTAGGGATGGCAGTTGATGGTTGATTCAACTAATTTTAGATGATAAAGCAATTTTCAGAGTTTGAAGGTTGAAAAAGGAGAAATTTTGATAGTTACACATACCAATGTCAGTTAGGGTTAACCATGGTCGGTCATCCGTAATCGTGGTCCGTCAAGCAAAGCTGACCGGGTCGATTAGGAAATTGTGGTCATTTGGTCACATGTTTGACAACAATGTTTATTTACCATTTTTAGATGGTATCCTTGTTTTGCTTTCATCTTGGTTGGTTCGCAATATATTGATGTCATGTATGTTGGTATTTACACTTGGTATTAGTTGCATAGTTTAACATGGTTTTTTTATTGACTTTGATGAGCACAAGATTTATATTCAGCTTTTGGAGTCACCGGTGGAAAACTTGGAACTTCTAGAGTTGGTGATATGGATGGATGTACATGGTGAGTTTGTACATGTGGATAGATTTAGTTTTATGATTCTAGGATGATGTAGATGTTTGATTTGCACATGGATGCCTATGAACACAATTTATATGCATTGAGCATGAATAGGGAATGTTTGTACTTCCTCTTGATTACTATGTTACTCCATGGGAGATGTTATCTATAGATGATTTTCTTAGACATACTAGTTGTTTGTACAGGGTTGGATTTGTAGATTGCAGTGTTTGGATTTCTTTGAGTTATGCATGTGTTTATGGATTGATCACCCACGGTTGCATGTAGAACTCATTTAGGGTTGTTTTTACCCGGATCTTGTTTTACTTTTGCATATTTCATTATTGATTTGTCTTTGGACAGTTACATTGGTGGTTTCATGGAGACATGGATAGATGGATGGAGAACATGGTTGGTTTTACAAGTATGGTTATGGTTGCGATTGAAGCTCGAGACTTCATTTTGAGTGGGAGCTCTTGCAGTGTGTTAGTCACGATGGCTTATTGCATGTGGAAATTAGTTGGCTTGATTTCATAATACCAAAAATTGGCATGGTGTTACGATTCATTGGGAGCTTGAGGCTTGGTTTCATGGATCATTTGTAGCTTCGTGCAGGTTTGGTAAGTCATGATTTTATCTTCTTGGTTTGAGAAGATGGTTTGATCTTCCTGGTTTTATTTTTGAGAGAATTGTTGAAGTAAAGAATAGATGGTCTTCATGGTATGTAGAGGACGATGATGTATATGTACAAGTACATAGGTTCAGCAATTTATCTCCAAGTGGGATATTGTTAGGTTATGGAGCTAGATTTCTTCACAATAAGCATGCATTACATGTGGTTGGTTTACACAATAACCAACGTCGGTCAACATATTAACCATCATTGGTTAGCATATTAACTACCGGTGGTCAGCATAAGAACCTCCATCGGTCGTGGTAATCGTCACTAGTTACCTATGCATGAAAGTTGATCTAAAGGTTGTAAATGCATAGCTAAGGTGCCCTAAGTTTGTAGATGCTTATATAAGCATGAAAGATAGGTTATATGTTATGATGGAATACAATTGATTATTATTGCATGTGGAATCCTTGATTGAGAGGATGGATAAGAAGAGAAAGAAAGAACATGTTATATGAAGACAAAGCTTCCATGGAGAGGAATTAAATAGAAGGAAGTAACAGTACATCTGAATGGTGAGAAGAGGGTAACATATTCTACTGTATTTCCTTTGTATAGTTATTATCTCATTGTAATGGCTTGCATAGTATGTAAAGTACATAGAGTTTCTTCTTGTAGATCCACATGTTGGTGAGATCTTGTATTATAGATCCATGTAGATCTAGTCTTATATTGTTAGATCCACAAGTTGTTGTGATATCTTGTATTGTAGATCCATGAGATCATATTATATTATTGATCCATGTAGATATAGATATTATAGAGGAGGTTCTCTTCATGTTTACATAGGTTGATGTAGTGATAGAGGAGATACTTACTTCTTGGTGCATGGTTACATTTACACATTGGTAGACCCTTCTAGAGGTCTTGTTTACAGATTCATAGTACATTGAGAGCTTGGTTGCACAATGGAAAATGCATGGTAGCTTAAGGTATGTGATATCTCGGTGGTGTATAGAGGCACAACAGTAGTGCACTCGAGATAGATCTAGTTAGATATCTAGAGGAGATACAGGTGGTGGTATGGAGGCACAATTTAGTGTACTCAGGAAGATCCAGTTGGAGATCTTGGAGGAAGATATACTCTTGTAAAGATACATGTGATCTTGTGCGAAGAGTTGGTTTGTACTCTTGTTATATTATATAAATGGCATCTCTATCTTTGGTGGACGTAGCCCACATTGGGTGAACCATGGTACATGTTGTGTTATGTGTGTGTACTTTGTTTTGATTTGGATTATTCTAGTTTATACTTCCACTACTGTAGATTTTGGGGAATTTTTTAGATCTTGTGTGCATGATTGGGTTTGTTATTGAATCATAGCACTATTCCACAGTCCCAAATTCCCAACAACATTTCCTATTATTGGGTTTTTTATTAAGGTTACATGACCTATGATAACATATTTTTGCACATAAATGAATAAGCTTGGGAATTGAGAATATTGAGAAGGAGACAAATATTTGGGTTGATGTAATCCAAGATCTTTGCATCATGGCTCTCACAGATGAGAAAATTCTTCTTTTAGAGAAAATATTTGATGATGCCAAGAACAATATGTCTCGCACATGGTCATTCAGTGTGGAGTGGAGAATGAAGGTTCTTGAGGAGGCTTCCACAGATTTACAAAACATCATTCAAAAGGGAGAATATTTGAAGTTATAATTTTTTTCTGATCTCGGGGATCTCTGTTTTGATCTCCTCCAAGATAAATCTTCTCAATGGAAATCGAGGAAAAAAATAAAGAGCACTTCACAAAATTGATCAAGGAATATTTGTACAAGATTGATATTCTCATCAAAGACAAGATGTAATAGATATCTGAGCTAAGCAATGTGATAGTCAAAGCTTCTAAAGGCTTGGCTCAAGATGGAGGAACAAGCTCATAAATGGATTTTTTTAGGAACTTAGATGACCAATCTTGCTAACACGATTGTGCCAAAGGAATCAGAAATATTAGCCATAGTGATAAAATTTAGGATGCACGTGTTGAAACTCAAAGTCCTAACTTCCTCCATTTCCTCTCTCCCTTCTTCAAGTGTTGGTCAAACCTAATTCTTATGTTTCATCATTGAATTTTATTTTTGACAATTAAATTCAATGTAAAGGTCATTTAAGAAGTTTTTAACTAATTAAGTTATTAGTCACTTAATTAACAATTGGTTAGTTTAGGTAGTTATTTCTCCCTTTTACCTATAAAAGGTTTCTTTTTCATTTGTAAAGGGGTTGGATGCTAGTTAATTGATGTAAAAGACAAACTTCTTGAATACATAAGAGAACTCATTTTCCTATGTTTCTATCTTTTTCTCATCTCTCCGATCATATTCTACATCATTTATATATTTTAGATTATGAAATTTTGTGTTGATTTATGTTTTTCAAGAGCTATTAAAATTTGGGTCAATGTATTTCTTTTTTAAGTTAAAGAATTTCCATTATATGTGAATATATGTATTCGAATCTTTATTGACATGCATGATTAAAACAAGATTTAGTTTCTCTTTATTTGAAGCTTTATTGACATGCATAGCTAGCAAATCCCAAGGAATTGAAGATCCTAACTTCTAGTTCCAACAATAACACTCTTTTAAGTTATCTCTAGAAAGGAAAGAAAAATTCAAAAGGTTTGTGAGCACACCACACCGAATGGAAATTTGGACATCCTTCTTAGGTAAGTATAAATGAAGCCATAGTATTATCGGGAAACACTCTTCCTATACGCACTATCCTCCCTATAATGACTACTCCAAAGAGTTCCACGGAGGTAGAATATTAGGCCCTTAGCCTAGCCCAACCTCTCAATGAATTACCTAAAGGGAGTTGAAAAAACTTCCCAAAATTTAGAGGAAATGGTAAAGTTCATCCTAATGAACATTTGACAACATTCTATGTTTCCTGTGGGGTTCTTGGGGTTGCTCATAAGGATGTTTTAGTTAGAATCTTCATTCAAATTATATAACACAACGTAATATAATGGTTTTATCATCTACCCTCCAACAATATTACTGACTTAAATGCAATGAAGACTAAGTTTAAAGCTAGGTTCAAGCCAACATAATATTATCTATCGATTGTTCCGTGAGGATCAATTCTTGAACCTTTGTGTACATAAAAGAGGGGTTGCACTTCCAACAGAGATGAGAACACTTTATGTAATTAGCAAGAGCACAAATCACAAGGAAAATCAAGTAAAAAAAGACAACGGGCTTCGGAATGCTCATAAATTAGAATGAAGGGGTACATATAGGAGTGTTGTGTAACTCATGTGCATGACACGTGTACACTAACCCTATTGACCTATTCAACCTATGACCTATTCTCACTAAGTGAGATGACTAACCAACTAAGTGGACAAGATGTCGAATGACAACAAGTCTAGTCATATACACCAACACCCCCTTCATCAAAGTTGAGGTAGAGGTCATGGAAATTCATAATTGAAAGAGAACTCTCCTAGACAACTAAGAAAGATGTGTCAATGGGGCCTGACTACTAAGCCTAATAAGGTACCCATGTACAAACAACATCTTCCTAGAAGAAGAAGAGAAGAATGGGTCCTAACAACTAGCTCGATGAGGTACCCATATACAATAAAGATCTCAAGTAATGGAGGAAAAATCCTAAGGAAAAACATCCACTTACAAGAGACAAAATACTCCATAAACAACCTAAGAAAGATGCGTCAAATGAAACTCCGGAAACTAAATGCTTAATAAGGTATGCATTTACAAACCTGCAATCTTTCTAGAAGAAGAGAAGATAACTAGAAATCCTCAAGAAGATGGGTCACTACATAAGACCTAACCTTAAGAAGAGACAAAGAAGTGAAGATACTTTTCCTCAGTGAACGGTTTGGTAAAAATGTCTGCAACCATATCATATGTCTGATAGTACTATAAATTAATAATGTCATCATGGATCAACTCTAGAATGAAATGTATATGTATCTCAATGTGCTTTGTCCTCTAATGTTGACTGGATTTCAGCAAATCGAGATGGTGCTCATGTTGTTGCAATAGATGATAGTAGGCCACCGATAGTGAATACCAAACTCTCTCAAGATATCTTGTAACCAAACAACTTACGTGGCAATGTTAACTACTCCTCTATACTCTACCTCTGTATAAGATATCGAAATTGTGTTCTACTTCTTGTTAAACCAACTAACATGACCCAAACCAAGAGAAAACTATATCTTGAGGTAGATTTTTGAAGATATAAATCACCAACCCAATCGAATTAATAAACTCAATCAAGTCAATATCCACTCCTCTATAATAATAAATTCCATCAAGTATAATTTCCATGAACATAATGAAGGATCAACTTAGCCGCTTACCAATGCAACTCATGTGGCTCCTACATGAATCGGACACAATCCCAACAACATACGATAGATCCGGATGCATGTGAGTAAGGTAAATCAAGCTCCCCACTAATTTTCAATAGAGGGTACCATCAACCAAGGGAGTAGAGCAATCAAAAACCAACTTAACCCCGAAAAGGAAAGGAGTAGGAGAAGGATTACAATTAGACATATTAAACCAAGCAAACAAATCAAGAGAGTACTTAGGCTATGAAATCATAATACCCGAGTCAGATTGTGAAATTTGAATCCCAAGAAAGTAATGAAGCAATCCTAAGACATTCATGGAAAACTTTTTGATAAGGAAATATTCACATAATCAATGATAAAGGAAGAGTTTCATGTGATCAACAAGTCATCGACATACGAGAATAAGGATGAGTAGGCAGCCATATTTCGTAGAATGTAAACATTTGGGTTAGAGTGACACCGAGTGAACCATGATGTAAGTAAAAGGAGTCCATCTTGGCATACCAAGCCCAAGGGGATTGTTTAAAGCCATAGAGAGACTTCTTTAACTTATAAACGAGGGAGGGATCATGGACATAACACGGAGATTGTTCCATGTAGATATCTTCCTCTAGGTCCCATCCTAAATCCTCGATGAGGTACAACGAACTAATGAGTGATCTGCCTATCCAATCTCCCCAAAGCAAAAAAGGCTCTTCTAACCCAACAAGGACCGAAAGGATCGTGTTATGGATCGGTTCAACACTATAACCGTTGACGGAGGCTCCAATCAATGTCTTTCTCTAGCTCTGCCTCCCGAGATCCTATCTATTGGTTGTTGGATTCATGGAAAGTGACCTGTAGGTGCTTCGTATATATTTCCAGAAAGGTCATGAAAGTGGTATCGATAGAGTGTAATGGATTTACAGAAAATTTCTATGGATGGTTTTCTGGTCTAAAGTGGTATTGATAGAAAGTATTGGCTTGATCGGTTTCTACGTTCAACACATAAAAGTTGTGTGTGATATATCGGTGGGAGTGGTGAGGATCTAAATACTAGTGTATGTAAACCGGTGTCATGTTTAATTGGTTTGCGAGGCCCCATTGGGTTGTGGGACACAGGGATCACAACCATGAACTCATGGTTGTTGTGGACCTTTTATGGTCATGTAAAGAATCAATCCCATCTTCTGACTATCCAGTAGTCATAAGCTTTCTCAACTTCTATGTTTAGTATCGAGTTGTGCGATCTTCTCGGAATACCTCACGGGTGTCCTAGCAACTTGTATGTGTAGGCTTGTATCTATGTCGGTGAGAAGGTCTCTGCATCTGGTTGCAAAACTAATGGATCACAACCAAATGTTTGTTCTCATTTGGGTTCTTGTATGGTCATATGGACATCCTATCAAGGCAATCTATAGTTGGGTTGATTTGACCAAAATTGTATGCTTTGTCATCTTCGATGTTTAACACTCTTAATTGCTCACTAATTTCTTGTGGGTTTCCAGTTGTTTGGAAGACTTGAATCCTAAGACCTTGATCTATATCTACTAATGTTGTGTAGAGATTTGGTTGGGGTATCACTGGTTCGAATATGTAATCCTTGGGCTCTCTTGGTCCCGTAATAGTCATGCAAGAAATAACCAAACTTAATTGAATGAAGTAAACTAACTATGAAAATGAATCTACGCTATGCTTGTTCTTTTTGTATTTTCAGATATAAACTTGAATAATTTTAAAGAGAAACTAATCTAGTAAATTCAGATAACAAGTAACTAATCTAAGAATAAAGCTAAAACAAGCAAGGTAGCCAGATGTAGCTATTTTCCTGTGCACTTGTGAGTTGATACAAATATAAATATCTAACTAATTTGATTGAAAGACCTCCAATCTTACCTCAGTGAGAAACAAATCATAGCTTCTCAGAAGCTATCATTCCCCACAGCTTCCCCGGTAATATTGAAAGCAAGCTTTAACAGAAATGAAATGATTCACTACTCTATTTGATATATTGTAACTACAAACTTTGACAAATCAAACTGGAGTTTGCAGAATAGAGGAAAATCCAGTTGTATCGTAGCTTGTCCCCTCAGTGTGATTTCTTCATTCCTTCGTGTTCTCATGAATCCAGAAAGGTGAGAATGTGACAGCTGGCAAGCAAGAGAAGATATTTGAATAGTGGCAGCTTGGAGGTAAACCAAATGGAATGCAAGTAGGAGAGAGATAGCGCAAGAGAACAGAGCTTGGCTATGTGATTCCTAGCAGGATTGTTGTAGGGATACGACAAAGACACACCTAAAATTCTAGGACCTATTCTTCCTGTGATGAAACAAAACTATAACTCTAAAAAGAACCTCAAGATTTGAAATGAACTTAATCTAGAACTAAATTGTATCATGTTAAGCTGGTTGTTTGGAGAACAACAATGGAGCAAAATTAAACTAGAGAGATCAAGTGATCTCTAAACCAAAAATGAGGAGCCTTGAACTGAGAGGCTGAGAACTTATACTAAGTCTAGACCTGTTGAGACTTCTTAAGGAACTTCAAACACACTTGAATAATAAAACATAGAGAGAGAGGGGCCATTTTCTTGTAAACAAGCTCAAGTATTTATAGCATTTCTACTCACCAGAAGGAAAGTCCAAATTTCCATGCTTTATCATTAAAAATGGAGCACTACTATTACAAAGTGGCTGGAAACTCTAAACAAAGTAGAAGCGGTTGAGAGTTGCAAGTGCAACTTGATTTTTCACATTTTTGAGTGTGTCGGAAGGTTCTAAAAAGTGGACAGGACCGCCCCTGTGCAGGGTGGTGGTTACAGGACCGCCGCCCTATCTGGGTGGCGGTCACGACCACCTGCCTGCCCCACCAGGGCGGCGGTCCTGTAACTTAAGGACCAAAATGCAAGAAAAAGGGGCAGAGGTTAGAATGAAGCATGCAAAAAGTTGGATAAGGCATTTTAGGATGCAAATGTATACTCGGTGAGCTTTCTAGATTCCAACACCTTGCGAAGAGATCTGAATCATCATTGGGGTTTTCCATAACCTCTTTTAATAGTACAATACATACAATTTTGGGTACGTACATATTTCCCCCTCGGAGAAGCATTTTAGCCATGAAGAGGCATAAAATGGTGGGTCTGAGTATGGTGGTCCCAAATGGGGAGTTAGAAGCTATACGACATGACACATGTGTGTGTGCATGTCACCATCCAAATTCCCGCTACTAAAAAAAAAGGGGGACTCAAGTGTAGATAGATAAAAGAGATCAAAATAAATATTAAATTAAAATGAAATGAGGACTCACCATTTGCATGGGGATAAGAACTTACCTCCATCGGTGCTCCAACTCTACGTAAGAACACTCAAAACAAGATTAGAATACTATATATATATATATATATATATATATATATATATATGAGCTCATTTTACTATTCATTTACGCGTATTGATTTGGTGATTTTTTGAGCTCTGGGACCCACGGTAACCATTTTTGATGAGAGTATAGTCAAAACGTTCATTGTGAGATCGTGATCATGCCTCCGAGAGCGGAGATCGACCCGTGAAAGTCTCAGGTTAGTTTTTCTCAATTTATCATTTTTGAACCTAAAATGTAGAAATGTTGAAATCTTTGTCTTGGGGGATCATTTTCAAAAATGTTAGTGTTAAATGAGTCTCTAGGGGGTGCCCATAGGGTAGGTTTTTATTTTGTCAAAAATGATGTATTTTTGTTTTTTGAGTGTTTTTAGGGCTTTAGGGGTGTTTCGCGGCATTCGGACACCGGACCGCCCTGCCACGCGGTGGTCATGGGACCACCACCCTAGTATGGTGGCATGTCACAGGACCACCACCCCCATATGGGTGGGTCATAGGACCACCACCTCAAAAGGTGGCGGTCACGGAACCACCCGCTCTGCTACACAAGGGTGGTGGTTACGAACAAAAGTAAAAAAAAAGGATGCATAATTTGAATGTTTTTGCATTTTTGATATTTTTATATGTTTTTGATGAGTTTTCCAGTTGGATTATGTTACTAACTTGCTCTTTTTCTCTTTTTTTGGGTGGATGCAGAAGGAGGAGGAGTATATACGGTGGAGTAGAGAGAGGGAGTGTGATTGGCTCCCAGCAGTGTTGGATATGTTGACCCAGACAGAGCGAGACACTCTGCAGAGGGCCGGTATATTTGAGGATTTCACAAGTTCCTCATGTTGCTCCTACCAGTCACATATTGTGTGACTTATTCTCATACTGGGATGCGACCGAAATACCTTCCGATTACTAGGTGTTAGGGGTGAGTGGACTATCACCCTGGAGGATGTTTATCGTATACTGGGGGTTCCGATTCTTGGGAGGTAGGTTGTCTCTTAAGACAACAGGATCCAGTCCCAGATGGTGAAGTGGGCTACATATATGGGAGATGTTGTTGTCTCCATTGGTTCAAGAAGGGGGTGAAGGTCCAGTCTATTGTTGTTGCTCCTATCCCCACCATCCGTAAGGCCATTATGGGTATCTTGGCCTCACGGTTGATTGGGGATAAGGGAGGGGATACTCTACTATATTTTTGGTCTCCCATGATTACACAGATTGAGGCTCATGGCCATATTTATGCTTGGGAGTAGACATTCTTGGGACCACCTACCATGACTTATACAGGGTGGTCGATTACAGGGGCAGTCATTGAGTCACCCTACTCTAGTTATGAGTTGGGTGTATGAGCGTATCATTCCCTATGGGAGGGGTATACTAGCAGAGGATCAGGGGGTCAGGGCAGTGAGGTGGATGGGGATGATAGTGCTCAGGATGCCACACCAGCTAGTGGCTTCATTGACTACTGTAGACATGGAGGCCACTCCTATCAGGCCATGGCGGGACTATGGGGAGAGGAGACACATACATTGATTTCCTATTCTACTATAGGTCAGCTGGTAGACAGGATAGGGAGGTTGGAGACCCACCCATTTGATAAGTCCCCTCGAAGTTTGGCCTCCCTACATTGATA
This sequence comes from Taxus wallichiana var. yunnanensis, assembly GCA_018340775.1. Lineage (NCBI taxonomy): Eukaryota > Viridiplantae > Streptophyta > Pinopsida > Cupressales > Taxaceae > Taxus > Taxus wallichiana. The sequence goes on from CM031242.1 coordinate 70,191,241, forward strand.
TGCTTCCTCCAGTGGGGCCAGTGTATAGTCTATTCGTGAGGCCCGGGGAGGTCCTAGAGGAGGCCGAGGTTGGACCACGGTTACTCCTAGAGTTCCTATTGCAGTTAGGTGGGTGGTTCATGCTCGAGGGGTAGCCAGTGCTCCTCGAGCACCCTTACTTCTGATCGGGGCTGCTCCTGCTCATAGTGGAGAGGGAGATGAGCCCATTGATGTGGACTCAGACTCTGAGGAGTTTACTGGAGAGGAGACTGAGGAGGAGATGGTGGGAGAGGGGATTGGAGGTGAGGCTGGTGGGACGAGATGAGGATAGTGATTCTGAGTGGCATGACACTCAGGATATCTTGAGGGTGGAGAGGGCGAGAGGTGAGTGCGAGCGAGAGAGACCTTGGTCTCGAGAGATTTCCTCACCCCGGGGCAAGGGAGATGATGAGTCCATGGGGGACATCATTTCTTTCCAGATTTTGGGAGGCACCATGTCAGCGCGCATCGTGTAGTAGAGGTGCGAGATCTAGAGATCCCACCTGGATGCCCGAGATCCGAGTGAGTTACTACTCTTCTCTCGACCTTGTTAGCTAGAGATGTTAGTTGATATTTTTGTTGTTTTTTTTTTTTTTTTTTTTTTGGTAATTTTCTAACTTGTTATCTCCCTTTTTTTTTTGCAGCGACTATTGAGGGATGGCGGGATTTGATTCACCGAGTGTGTGTGATACCCTATTGCTCCCCTCGGAGAGTACTCGGGACTGAGCTTACTGAGGACGTGGGAGAGCCTTCATAGTAGCAGAGACATACTGATGTGTTTTCCCTATCTGGAAGGTGGAAAAGTTAGTGACCTCCCTTCGTATTGAGCTGGCTAGATACAGGACTGCTTGAGCACTGATGAGGTGGAGCCATTCTCATAGTGAGACCACAGCCAGTGGTCATGGTCATGAGCACTCCCATCATTCGGTACATTCAGAGTGTCATCGTAGCAGGAGTCCTAGATGCGGTCATGCACCCCCGAGGGATCCCACAGGGATTGAGAGGCCATTTGGTCTTTTTGTAGTGATTTTGTCGGATGTTTATATGAGTTGTTTTTGTATTTTTTGGGCTCATTGAGCATTTTGACCATGCCTAGTGCATGATGGCATTGTATATAAAACATGATTTTATATATATATATATATATATATATATATATATATATTTTGGATTCAGATCTTCTTTGTATCTAGAGTTTTTGTGGTTTGTTTCTCATGTGTACACTAGATGCTTTAGAATCTCTATTTTTATATGCTTTTCAAAATGTATGCAATGGATGACAAGTGATAACAAATGTTGAACAAATGTTTCTCTTTTTGTTTGTTTTTGTAATACTGATATGAGATGATGCAAACATATTGTAGTACTAAAATTTTGGCTTCTTTGGGCAATATTTTGTTGCTTCTTCTTGTTTTGGAAAAATGTGATGAATATGTAGTGATAATGAGATGAACTTGCCCCATTCCTAACTCCACGCAACTAGTAAGATGCGAGGGCTCAACACCAAGAGCTAGAAAGGGCACAAATTGTGTGAGTTTGATTGAATGGAAATGATGAGAGAAAGACAAAATATTGATAGAAACCAAATTTAGACCTACACACTTACCTTACTCAAACCTGCTACATAGCTAGAATGCAACTTACTTTCCAGTTTATCTAGACTTAGATCCATAGATGGCAACTTGGTTGACAAAATCTGGTTTTGAGGATTTGATCTCTTTGGAACTTGGATGCTTAATTTCACTTTTCACAATACACTTTGTTTTGAATTTTAAAACACTAAGATTCATTAATTTGCATGTGAATGGACCCCCTATGCCTTGCCCCATGCTACTAGTAAGAAGTATGGGCTTATCACCAAAGGTAGGACATAGGCGAGTAAGGGCACTTCTTTCCTTTCCCAACCTCACATCACCAGTAAGAGATGTGGGCTCATCACCAAAGATTGGTAGGGAAAAGAAGTGTGTAAAATAAAATATTTTGTATGTTTAGTATTTTTTTATTCAATTTGACTTTGACATTTGTGATCTATAATTTTGAAGTATCCTTATTTCAAAGAGATGTAAGAGGGATAGATGTGACACCAAGAAGCTTCTAGAATAGACCATAGGTAAGAACATCTTAACCTAGTAGAAGAAAATGAGTATGACCAAGTATGCAGGCCTTGGTATGGTTTTTGTCAAGATTTTGTCTATCAAATTGATGAGATGATTTCAAAATCATTTGATGATATCATGAAAATTGAAGAGATATGATTTGAATACTTTTGCCAATATTTTCAGAAGCTTGTAATAAATTGCTTAAGAATAAGTTCCTTGACCACAACATTTACAAATGAGTGAACAAAATGAATTAACTAAATGACTAATGCAATGCAGGTTAACATAGTATACAAATGGTGATGTTGATGACTTATGCGTAAAATCATTTAAGATGTAAGGAATTAATAGTTTCATTGAAATTCCTCACCTTCTAGTGTACACAAGAGATATGCACACATTTCCGTAGTCCTTCATGACTCGATATGGGCCTAGCCACTTAGGCCGGAATTTCCTTCCTTCATTTTTTCTTATCAATCCGGCTATCTAATCTTAGAACGAGATCACCTTCATATATTTCTCGTTCGTAGACTTTCTTGTTATATTGCCGGCACATTCGGTCAACGTAGGCTCTGTGCCTTTGCTCTCGGCATTTAACCTAGCCTCATCAAGGCTTTCTAATTGAGAGAGTTTGTGCCTCTCTATAGGCTTCTTCTCCTAAGATCCCTTGTAATGAGATGCGGAGGCTAGGTATTTCAACTTCTATTGGTAGAACTACTTTGGCTCCGAATACCAACGAGAAAGGGGTTGCCCCTGTTGGTGTTCTTATTGATGTTCGATAGGCCCATAAGGCTGGGTATAGTTTTAAGTGCCAATCCCATTTGTTCTCCTTAACTATTTTGAGGAGAATGGTTTTAATGTTTTATTTGTGGCCTCAGCCTGTCCATTGGCTTGGGGGTAATAAAGAGAAGTCGTGTGATGGTTTATCTTGAATTTACTACATAGTTCATGGACTTCATCATTCTTGAAGGATGTTCCATTATCTGAGATAATGACTTGTGGGACACCATACCTACAAATGATTTGATTTAGAATAAACTTAGCAATTACAGAACCTGGTACGGTGGTGAGAGGCATGGCCTCTACCCATTTTGTAAAGTATTATGTGGCCGTGATTATGAAGTTATGGCCATCTGTTGATGAGGGAGAGAATTTCCCTATCAAGTCCAGGCCCCACGTGGAAAAGGGCCAAGGGGTTGCGATTGGTTGCAGAGCTTGTGTTGGCATGTGAATCTCATGGGAGAATTCTTGGCATTTGTGGCATTTGCACACAAACTCTACTACGTCATGTTCTAGGGTGGGCCAGAAATAGCCCATCTGATGTATCTTATGAGTAGTGGCATGGCCACCAAAGTGGCCTCCACATACCCCACTATGGGATTCGTAAAGAATCCTTACAGATTCTTCCATGTCAACACATCTTAACAACATCCCATCGAAGGCTCTGATAGAGCACCTGTTCTAAGATGACATATTTAGCAATGATGATGTGTAACCACCTTCTTTGTTGGGATGTGGCCCCTTCTAGGTATGTGTGGTCCATGATGAAATTGATTATGTCGGTGTACCAAGGACATGCAGAGATAGGAGGCCTGGTTTCGATGAAATATACACACTCATCGGGAAGTCTAGATCTACCAAATCACCTCCATTCAATGGGTTGTCAGCCAACCAGTCTGCAATGATTTGTCCCTTAACATATTTTTGGTTTACAAATGTTAGCTCAAATTCACCCATTAAGGTTATGAAGCATCCAACCTTTTTAGACAAAGACCCTTGCGTGAGGAATGTCCATAAGTGATCTGTTTTGACAATCACCCTTGTTTCTTGATTTAGCATGTAATGTCTTAAGCATTTTGTTGCAAAGACTATGGCAAGGCATTCTCTTTCTACCTATGTGTAACGTGTCTCATAGTCGAGCAATGTCTGACTAATGAAGTAAACTACACGTTCTCATTTATCATCATCTTCTTGAGCCAACATGTAGGCTAGTGAGACATCAGTAGCCCATGAGTACAAGATCAAAGGATGATCTGGTCTAGGGGGCATTAGCATGGGTGGAGACAATAAGAAGCATTTAACTACTTTGAAGGCCTCGTTGCATTCATCGGTCCAATCAATGCTATAATATTTCTTTAATAAATTGTTGATTGGATGAACAACAAAACTTAAGTCCAGGATGAACCTTCGAATTGCACGAGTTTCCCAAGAAATGATCTGATACTAGACTCATCTGATGGTGGAATCATTTCAAGAACAACCTAGATTTTGGCTGGGTCGACATCAATCCCTCGTGATGATATAATGTAACCTAGAAGCTTACCTCTGTTACACCGAATACACATTTCTCTGATTCAATGTGACGCCATATTCGATCAATCATGTGAGAGAATGATACGGAGCACTTCTGGGTGATCACAACACTTTTTGGCCTTGGCCAACAAGTCATCTACATAGGATTCCACAATCTTATGAATAAGATCATGGAATATATATGTCATTTCCCATTGGTATGTAGCGCCAACATTCTTAAGACCGAATGACATGACAACATAATAATAGGTTCCCCAGGGAGTTATAAACGTGGTCTTGGCTTGATCTTCCTCAGATATTTTAATCTGATTATATCCTGAGAACCCATCCATGAGGGATAATAACTCAAATCTAGTTGTTGCATCAATGATAATGTCGATGATGGATGGTAATGGGAAGTCATCCTTGGGACAGCTTTGTTAATGTCTCAAAAGTCTATGCAAATGTGTATCTTCCCATTCTTTTTGAGAATGGGGATGATATTGGATACCCATTGTGAATAGTCAACTGGTTTGATGAACCCCACTTGGAGGAGTTTCATCACTTCCTCTTTCACCATGAGAGCCACTTTTGGCTTCATTGGTCTTGACTTTTGCTTGATTGGCTTTGCATCTTGGTTTGGTGACAAGATTGTGTACTATGATATGTGGTGTAATTCCTGTCATTTCTTTGTAACTAAATGCAAAATCCTTTTGATGTTCTTTGAGGATCTGAGTATGTATTTCTATCTCCTCTTGGAGTTAAAGAGGATCCCAACTTCAAAATCTTTGGTTCTTCCTCTGTTCGATATTTATGTCTATGGTTCCTTCGATTAAGGAGGTGTTTCCTCCTCAAACTCGGGAGGGGCTGGGGGTAATTCCAAACTCCCTTCATTCTCCACCTCGTAGATTTTGAGATTCTCTTGTGGGGAGATTCTATCATGGGATTTCCAAAATAGGAAGAGGAGCATGGGATTAAAGAGAGATCAACTATGGAATGAGTGAGATGCAGCTCTGCAAAGGCATTTAGATATTCAAGGGTTACCTTTTCACTATTAGAGTGACCTATAATGGTGGATTCATTCTCTCAACTTCCATATGTGTTGATATCGGGATTACTGGTATTTTGTGAACCAAAGGTTCAACACGTATTGATACCATGAAATCTGTATCGGCCAATTCATCACTTGGAGTGAATCGGGAAGCTAAGGTTGCCACAGAATCAGCGAGAAGGTTTTTTTCTCTGGGGGATTGCTTCAATCGATATGAAGTCAAATCCCTTTGTTAGTTTTAGTACTTGCCATTTTATAAAGTTGCAGGTGTTCACCCTAGTCTCATATACCTCTGATAGTTGGTTTGCAACTAATTGGGAGTCTCTAAGTACTCTAATATTACTAATGTCCATCCTTTTGGCAATGATAAGGCCAAGAAGGAGGGCTTCGTATTCAGCCCCATTGTTTGTGCACTCAAAAGTTTAATTTGAAAGTGAAAGGTAGAACCTTTCCCTCGGGTGAAGTAAGGATCACACCTGCCCCAACACCGAAATGACATTTTGCCCCATCAAAGTGGAGAGTCCAATAATAATTTGGAAAAATGGAAGTTGGGACACCCTTAGTCTCTACTTCTCTTGTCTCAGTTACTTCCACCATACAAACTTCATCCATGGTATGGAACCAATTCCTAGGGTATGTCCTATACCCATAGAATCAAATGGCAGGAGAATAGGTAGATCTTTCTCCAGTAATTTGATAATTTTTGTAGTGGTTCCTAGTGAAAATTTTTATAGTGATGGGCTCATCTTTGATTGTTGGGATGCCTTTGATTAAGTTTGTGACTTCTAGTTCTATCGTAGGCACCAACTTCACTTCTGGGTTTGTATTGACTGGTTTGTTGAGCTGATTTGTTGGGAGCTCAAATTCATAATGGATGCTGGTCTTTTCTTCAAATCTTCTAGGTGTATGTCAAAGGTTTTGGGTCACCTTGTGCTACAAAGACCTTTCCTAGGTGTAGAAATCTTACTTCTTGAAATAACGTGGAAGGGATTGCCTTCATGCGATGTATCCAAGGGTGACCAAGAATCATATTATAGTTGGTTTCCCGATCTATAATATAAAATTTGGTGAGGATTGTTTTGGGTCCTAAAGTGACTGGTAGCACTATAGTCCCGATTGAAGTTTCCTTGAGGCTATCATAGCCCCTTAGCGTGTTTCATGTCGAAGAATAGTTCATTTCTCCATATCCTAGCTTTTGAAGAAAGTGAAGGGGACTATGTTAACCACTGCCCCATCATCGATCATTACATGCTTAACATAGTTATTGTAAACCCAAACCTACAAATGTAAGGGTGGATCACCTCTACGTGAGATTTCAGCATCATTGGCATTTTACTTATGTCGAATATAAACTCAGTATCCCTATCTAGCTGCCTGGAGGGTAGACATCAAAGTCTACATGGTTTACTTGCATTTCAGGGGGAGGGGTGATGTTGACGAGATGACCGAGACCTAATGCTTCTAAGAGAGAGCTGCTCTATGAGTGGGAGAGTTCTTCAACAAATCCAAAAAGGAAATGTGAGAGAAGGTCTTTGTTAAGTCATTAATCAAATCATAGGCACCTACTTGGTTTTACTGGTGTTTGTTGAGTGTTGTCTAGTATTAGTGAATAAGTTGGGACTGGTTGAGAGGAGTAGTCCCATGTTCTTGTTATAGTTTCTACTTGTAACTCGGTGTCTAATTCTACTAATCCAACTATCTTGGCTTGTGGTCGAGTTCCTAATTGGGGTGCGACCGTTGGATTTGATGAAGTTGAAGCTTCATGATTGTTATTCCCCATTATGACACCTTTGTTTGCTCCACTTGGATCTAACCCATTGTTGTTAGAATGATTTGGGAGAGGATCATTGAAAATCTTGAGAGGTGCATTTTGAGGAGAAACCAACCCCTGGTAGGTATTTGATGTGGTTGGTATGGAATTTTCTAGAAAAACATATCTACAAAGAGTTGTCTTTGATCTTACGTAAACGCTCCAAGAATTTATTGTAATCACGGCAAGTTCTAGTATCATGACCTCAGGATTTTTGTGAAAGCCACAATATAAATTGGGATTATAATTCCATGTGGTCATTGGTTTAAATCTTGTTGTGGCCCAAAGTTTTGATTGGGCTGTTGATTGTTATAATTGTAATTTTGAGGTTGTTGCCTTTGGTTTTGGTTTTGATATCCATCTGGGCTTTGGGCAGGGCCTTGTGATTGGATTTTTGTTGTTGTTGTTGTTTGTTGTTGTGGTTGTGGCGGATGATTAAAATCCACCGTATTGATCATTGGACTAAATTTGTTATTGCGTTGATTATTAGCGAGGTGCCGGGTGTTCACAACATTTGGTCTTTTGGCTTGATCAGTGACTCCATCTGTTGTAACCCCACGGTTTTTGTTAAGGATCTTGGGTCCTTGATTGGTATTTCCCATGTTGGGATAGGTCGTAGTGTTTTGATTGGGAGTAATTAATCTCCCATTCATTCCATAAGTCTTACGACCACTTTTCTATTGCCACTTGATCTATTCGAGAGAGCACTCTCAAGTACTTCATCATAAGTCCTTAGTGAAACTTCTGGACTTCTTCCTTTATCTCTCTATTGAGAGAATGAAGGAATAAATCACATAGTTCCATCTGATCCATGTTTGGAGCACTTGTTGAAGAGTAGAGGACTGTACGCCATCTTTGAATGAAATGGGCAGCAAGATTCATTGTGCTCTTGTTTAATGTGTAAGAATTCCCTGATCCCCATTCTTAATAGTTTGTTCATGTCAAAATAGCTTTGATGAATTCTGACACAAGTTGTTTGAATGAATGTATCGAGGCTTCAGGTATTCTATAATACCAATCAAGGGAAATACCTTCTAAGGTTTTAGGGAATATTTTAGCAACAACCACATCCCAAGGGAGTAGTTCTCGAATGGTCATGGCATAGGCCTTGATATGAGCATTTGGATCTCCCTCCCCCTTGAATTTAGGAAAATCGGGAAGAGGTCTTGGAAGCATGATGCTTCGTATGGTGAAATCTAAAGGCTCTTTTAAATATTATGAGTAAGTCCCTACCGCATAGGTTTTAACCATAGATGGTGCCTGTTGAGGGAGTGGAGGTGGAATGGGTTGTTGATATGGCATAGCATATGTATTTGTAGGGGGCATAAGGAAACCCCTGTGGTTGAGAAAACATCCGGGAGAAGAGAACATATCTCCCTGTGGTGATTTTGAATAAATGTTTAAGTAGGGAGGAGCATTGCTCTGATATGGATTGTTTGGTACTAAACCGGGAGGTATCATATTTTCAACTGGAGCAACATTTGAAAATGCGGTTCTAGTTGGTGTTTGTTGTGGATAGCTATAGGATTGTTGAGGAGGCATACCTAACATGCTTGTTCTGTAAGGAGGTCAACCTGGCTAGGATGATGCGGAGGGTTGGGAGTTCCTGCTTTCCCCGAGTGTGAAGCTTGATTTGCTTGAGCAAGTTCTAGCCCTCTAACCCTTTCAACTAGAGCCGAGATGACTTCATTGGTGATGATACATATTCTATCATGGTGGTGGCTATTGTTGCGGCACCCCTTGAGGTTGCCGAGGGGTATGGTACCTGCTATGATGAATTGATCATTACTCTACGCCAAGCTTCACCAAGAGTATTCTCCATAGGTGGAGGAATGGGGGTGTTTTCTTGGAGCAGGGTGTCGTGTTGTGTTTGCAAACTTCCTATAGGTGGATACATGTTTTGGAAGCATTGTTCACTTCTAGCGTAGCGTGCTAAGTACTCCTCATCCAAAAATGGGAGTGGATCTGACTACCTACTTGATTTGTGGTCTAGATAAAACCGAGGAGATGAAATGGATTCTCCAGTAAACATCATATTGTTAGAGCCTAAGGGCTCTGGTTGTTGTGTTTGTGTGAGTTGGTCTAGCTCCTCAATTCAAAATGAAGAACTAGAGCTAGTTCTTTGAGGAGGAGTTTGTGATGACAAGTAGTTGTTTGAGTAGTTGTCAGCCCATGCAGAAAGTGAGGGTGATTGTTGTCTACTTGTTTGACCAAAATATGTTTGAGACCTGAGAGAGGTCTTCCATATGCATCGTCGTATCCCGACATATTCGGGGGGTATATAAATACCCACAGAATAATGGGAAAGAGTGAAGGTGGATGAAAGAAATGGAAATGAAAAAGGAGTGGCTATTCCTTTCACGTCGGGTTCACCAATTTTGTATGATAGATAGAAAAGTGACAGGTGAGCATGAAAATCATCAAGCAACCTTTCTCCATACCCGACCTCCCGAGGTCATGCGAGACAGCTGGTGGAAATGAGATATATGCGGATATGGAAAATTAGTTGGGAAATCCTAAATCCTCGATACGCAATAATGGGATCTATGAATCTAAAGCAAAGAAGGCTCTTCTAACCTAAACTAGTGTTATGGATCGGTTTAACACTATAACTGTTCGGAGGCTCCAATCAATGTCGAGCTCTACCGAGATCCTATCTGTTGGTTGTTGGATTCGTGGAAAGTGACCTGTGGTGCTTCATATATATTTCTAGACAAGGTCATGAAAAGTGGTATTGATAGGTGTAATGGATTTACAGGAAACTATGGATGGTTTTCTGGTCTGACCCAGAAAGTATTGGCTTGATTGATCGATTTCTACGTTCAACACAGAAAGTTGTGTGATGATATCCGGTGGGAGCGGTGAGGATCTAAATACTAGTGTACATAAACCGGTGTCAATGTTTAATTGGTTTGCAGGCCCGATTGGGTTGTGGGACCTAGGGATCACAACCATGAACTCATGGTTGTTGTGGACCTTTTATGGTCATGTAAAGAATCAATCCCATCTTCCGACTATCCAGTAGTCATAAGCTTTTCATCTTCTATGTTTAGTATCAGGAGTTGTGTGATCTTCTCGGAATACCTCACGGGTGTCCTAGCAACTTGTATGTGTAAGCCTGTATCTATGTCAGTGAGAAGGTCTCCTGCATCTGGCTATGGAACTAATGGATCACAACCAAATGTTTTTTCTCGTTCGGTTCTTGTATGGTCATATGGACATCCTATCAAGGCAATCTATAGTTGGGTTGATTTGACCAGAATTCATATGCTTTGTCATCTTTGATGTTTAACACTCTTAATTTCTCACTAATTGCTTGTGGGTTTCCAGTTGTTTGGAAGACTTGAATCCTAAGACCTTGATCTATATCTACTAATGTCATGCAGAGATTCGGTTGGGTATCACTGGTTCGAATATGTAATCCTTGGGCTCTCTTGGTCCCATAATAGTCATGCAAGAAATAACCAAACTTAATTGAATGAAGTAAACTAACTATGAAAATGAATCTACGCTATGCTTGTTCTTTTTGTATTTTCAGAGATATAAACTTGAATAATTTTAAAGAGCAACTAATCTAATAAATTCAGATAACAAGTAACTAATCTAAGAATAAAGCTAAAACAAGCAAGGTAGCTAGATGTAGCTATTTTCCTGTGCACTTGTGAGTTGATACAAATATAAATATCTAACTAATTTGATTGAAAGACCTCCAATCTTACCTCAGAAGTGAGAAACAAATCATAGCTTCTCAAAAGCTATCATTCCCCATAGCTTCCTAATAATATTGAAAGCAAATATTTAACTAAATGAAATGATTCACTACTCTATTTGATATATTGTAACTACAACTTTGACAAATCAAACTTGGAGTTTGCAGAATAGAGGAAAATCTAGTTGTATCGTAGCTTGTCCCCTCAGTGTGATTTCTTCATTCCTTCGTGTTCTCGTGAATCCAGAAAGGTGAGAATGTGACAACGGCGGCAGAGAAGATATTTGAATAGTGGCAGCTTGGAGGTAAACCAAATGGAATGCAAGTAGGAGAGAGATAGCGCAAGAGAACAGAGCTTGGCTATGTGATTCCTAGCAGGATTGTTGCAAGGATACGACAAGACACACCTAAAATTCTAGGACCTATTCTTCTGTGTGAAAAAAAAACTATAACTCTAAGCAGAACTAAGATTTGAATCAACTTAATCTAGAACTATGTTGTATCATGCTAAGCTGGTTGTTTGGAGAACAACAATGGAGCAAAATTAAACTAGAGAGATCAAGTGATCTCTAAACCAAAAATGAGGAGCCTTGAACTGAGAGGCTGAGAACTTACACTAAGTCTAGACCTGTTGAGACTTCTTAAGGAACTTCCAAACACACTGAATAATAAAACATAGAGAGAGAGGGGCCATTTGCTTGTAAACAAGCTCAATATTTATAGCATTTCTACTCACCAGAAGGCAAGTCCAAATTTCCATGCTTTATCATTAAAAATGGAGCACTACTATTACAAAGTGATTCCACTCAACACTACCATTAGAATCCACTCCAACACTACCATTAGAAATAATAATCAAGCATGAGGGTCGGGAGGTGAAGGAGGATCAAGAGGAGGAGGGGCATGCTCAACAACATCATCATCTAAAGAGTCGATTCAGAATCAGAAAGCATAAGAACCTCAGAAGGTAGAGAAGTAGAAGTCAAAGAAGACTCATCAAATTTCACACTTCTCTCGATATAAATCTCATGAGTAGTAGGGTTCAATAATCGATATCCCTTCACGCCATCATGATACCCAACAAAGATACAATGTTTGGGTTATGGTTCCAAAGCCTTGTGTTTCTTCTTGGGAATCTGAGCCATAGCCTTGGATCTAAAGACTCAAAAGTGCTCAACATTAGGCTTGCGTCCAAACTAGGATTTAAAGGGTATCATCTCTTTTCTCGCCTTATTTGGAACATGATTCTGAATGTAACAAGCACAATTCACTACTTCACCCCAATACTACCAAGGAAAGGACTTCAAGTGAACCATACAAGTGGCCATCTCCTTAAGTGTTTAGTTCTTTCTTTTTGTAACTCTTTTTGTGAAGGGTTATAAGCAACTATACACTGTAAAGTAATCCCTTGAAGTACAAAATCCTAGAACCTATTTCTTACACAAGACTATATTTTCTCTCCCCTTCTCTTTATTTTTATCTTGTTTTGTTCTTTCTTATGGTGTCAAGTTGTCACGCTCAACGGACCTTGATTATGGTCTCCACTCTTGCATGTTATTACATTGATTACAAGGTGAGTAGCCGAATGGTTCTCGACGCACAGTCACATCTGATTGTAATCAACACACTAAACTATAATTTTCCAAACTCAAGGGGTGTTAACATTTTTTTGGGGTGGTTTTGTTTCTCTCTCTTCCTTTCTGCATTCCTTCTTTCTCTCTCTTTGTTATGGATCCATCCAAAGTACCTTTGCTCACACCCTTCAATTTCTTTGAAGAATATATAAAATTGATATGGTTCTAGCACCCCACATTATTATAATCCAGCCTAAATTTCTAAAAAACAAACACCCCACACATAAATATCTAAAAAAGCTCGACCATGTACGGTTTAAACACATCACCAACATTGTTTTAATCCTCCATGTTTAACAAAAAAAAGAAACCTCTTAATTTTATATTCAATCACCGTTTTTAAAAAATAACACCCATGTATCGAATAAAGGTATGGAAATATGGGAGAATAAATTTAAAATGTGGTAGAAGTGGTCAAAGAGCCAACGACGTGGGTGAGGTGATATGTGGGCAAGCACAATAAGAAGAATGGTGGGGAAACACAATGTAGAACAGGTTGATGAGAAGGAGGGGAGGATGCCACATCCAACAACCAACTCACGAGTTTGAATGCGAAGTGCGAAGGCCAAAAAAACTAAGTTAAAAAAATTCGGGGCACATAGAAAAGGTCGATCTCGGAACAAGACAGAGATCTCGATATAATAGGGGGAAGGTTTTCAGGGGCACAAGGCAAAGCTGCAATAATGGGAAAGGATCCAAAACACACCCTAGGTAAAACCCATGTGTAGGGGGCAAGGTAGTCAAAGAACCAATTGTTACAAAACAAATAAATAGCAACACAACTCACCAAAGGGATAAAATATGACCCCAAGCAAGCACACAAGACTAGATAGATCAGGGAAAGCTATGTTCAACCCAAAATGAATGCAACAAGAAATAAAAATGATGCAATAATACAAATTGAGCAATGTAAAATACGACCCAAACATGCAATGCTCAAAACCACAAATCTAAAAATAAGGCAAGCATGTAACAACTCAATATAAGGTCAAGACAAAGCAACTAGGCATCGAGAAAGGGAAAAACACATATCCAACCAAAGATTTTTTTTTAAATCACTTTAATTTGAAAACAAACTAATAAAAACCATAATTTCCAAAAAAAAAATCACTTGCTGATTAAAAACCAAAATTTCTTTAAAATTTTCACTTTCAATTAAAAACGTTGGTAAAAAACTAGAGATGCAAACCCAACCTCTAAATTTAGTGATTCCTCCAAATTTGGTTGTAACTAGCTAAATTTGGTTGTAAAATCCTTGAAACCTACACATGCAACACCAAAAATCACAAAACTTCCAAAAAACTAAATTATCATATCTGATTAACAAGATTCCAAATAGTAATCGAAAATAACTTGCACGAAAAGTAATAAATCCAAAAATGAAGTAATCAACAACCAGTTCAAGAGAGTGCATGTTTACCGAACATCCACTCTGATACCATATCAGATTGTTCCGTGAGGATCAATATTGGAACCTCATGCACATCAAAGAGGGGTTGCACTTCTAATGGAGATGAGAACACTTCACGTAATTAGCAAGAGCATGAATCACAAGGAAAATCAAGTACAAAAAAGACAATGGAGTGTCTGACATGCTCATAAATCGAATGAAGGGGTACATATAGGAGTGTTGTGTAACTCTTATGCATGACACATGTACACTAACCATATTGACATATTCAACCTAAGACTTTCTCTCAAACAAGTGAGATGACTAACCAACTATGTGGACAAGACGTCGAATAACGACAAGTCTAGTCATATACACCAACCTTCTCATGCTCTCTTAGTATAACTTTCTCAATTAAAGAAGGAACCTTATGAACCCATTAGGAAATTTGTAGCAAAGTTTAATAGGCTCATGCACAAGATTCCAATTGATGATAAACCAACTACAGAAAAAATAAAAAAATTCTTCATAAATGCCTAGCTCCCAAAGTAAGCTTCGCATTACAAAGAGCTAGATTACTAGACTTGGTTGTTAATCAAGAATTAGCTACAGTGTATAAGATAATCTTGTTATGTCTGGAAAATTGAAAAAATAACCTACCAAAGCCTCAACCAATTCTGATTAGTTAGTTCAAACATTGACAATGACTTGATTGCTCTTAAGAAATGACTTTCTCGTAAATACCCCATACAAAGAAATTCCTACGAATAATTTTCTACCTTTTGACTCCCAATTTTACACCACAGGGACTTAGCAAGTAATTCAGAAACAAATGGCTTAAATAATGATAGATTAGAAGTATGTCATTTGTATCCTGGGATGTATCTAACTTTCTTTTTATCATCAAGTGATGGAAATGACTAGGAGACGAGTGCAAATAGAATGGATAACTCCTGCTACTTTTGGATCTGCTTGAGCCGGGATGAGAGAACCCAATGAGTAGCTTGAATGGAGGATATATTTTCTAATTCAATCTATTGAAAATTATTGGTAGGTTAATTTGATTCAAGTAGAGCCATGAGTGTGATATCCACTCAAAGAGTTGTCATACAAATATCACACATACTTAATACATCAGACAAAAGCTACTAAAGATAGATAAAATATGATTCACAAACATCATCTTTGCATAAACAACAAATGAAATGGATCTTAATGATGTTGGAATATTGATCTTCATGAATCAAGGCAAAATTCATTTATGATAAGCGAAGCTAATGTAATTTGCAAGGGGTAGGATGAGAGGATAATTCATTTAGAAAGGGTAATGAGTAATGATTAATTCACAAGAGCATTGTGCCAATTACTTCCATTTCAATCTACTACTTTCAGAATGCAGAGAAAACAAAATCAAGCCAACACAAATTTCAAGGGGGGATTTGCATTCATTGATACCCAATTAACGCAAATATTAGCAGAAAATCTTCAAAACCCTCAACATAAATGCTTGCATAAGAATCCCAATAGGATGTTTACTAATTTTACTTTGATACTCCTAAAATACACTTAAAGGTTAGAAGATATCACTCTAAAGTAGTATTATAAAAAGGATTTTATAACTAAGCCAAATATTGCAAAGTAAAAGCTACAACACAACATTCATTTAATAACCAAAATAATGCAATAACCAGAGACTAATCTTGTGTATCTCATAGATGTAATAAAAAAATATTGCAATCAAATTCATATTTCATTGATCGGGTCTTTAACATACATATAAAAAGCCATGATCAATCAAAACATATTATTCTATTCATTTTAGTTTAAACAAGGGGACATAGAATGGATTCCCTCAATTCTTGATAATGGTCATCTTTGTACAACCACCTTAGCATTACAAATTTAGACTCATAACTTCTACACTTTCCAGAAAATGAAAACCTAGAGCTAAAGCAATCAATCACCAACCCTGAAAATGAAGACATGCCTTCATTCTTATACAATATTTTTCCCAAAAGGAATATGCCCAAACTCCCCCAAAAACTATCTAAGAAGAGAAATAATGTAGGGAAAAGGATGTTGATCCCACCAAAATGGAAGCAAAGACTCCTCCAACTGAAAATATCCCATCTTGATGCGCTAGACTTGAGCGGTTCTACTTCATGATTGAAAACATGGAAGTGTACAGGATATTCTCTTTTCTAACAAACCATTATTATCTTTTCACCGCCACATAGAGTTTTTACCTATCTTAATAATTTGGTTTGATTCTCCCTCCTCTTTAAATTTTTAAAAGATAGTGAGTCACAAAAGAATAGAGAATAAGAATCTAAGAATAAGGAATAAAGAATATGCTTAGGATGGGTCGAGCTCAATGGCCTTAATTTCTTCCTGTTCCTTTGGTTTGTCTCTGAATGCATCAAAATGTTCAAAAATTTTAAGATAGGATTTTCATATGGCCCTATGTGGTACAAGAAGATTGTTTCTTGTTGGGACTAGATGCATTCATCAGATACAACCTTTTTCTTCTTTACCTTTTTGGCCAATTTATTGATATAGCCTTCCAAGTGAACAAACTTCTAAAGGGAAGAATAATTAAATAACTTCTAAGTCTAAAAATTTCTTGCAATATTATTTTTGGGTATTTCAATTAATTTTTAGTATTTACAGATTCCCAAGTCATAAATTCCTTCAAGGGGAAGCATATTCTCTATCTTGGACTAAATTTCATCCACATACTTATCTCACTTTTCCCTCATATTTTGAATCGTGTTGATACAACTTCGTAATGTTTCTATCCTTAATATGATAGATCTTTCATACTCAAACTTCCTTCCCTTCCAATTGGGGGACTATTCCTTCCTTCTCTAATTCTTCTTCACTCATGGAATTGATGGTTTCAAGCTTGGGAAACATACCATCCTAATGTTCTACTTTATCCTAATATTTCTCAATTAAAGCACCACTATACCCAAAATGCTAAGTAATTTTCTTATAGCATGTATTTACTTCTTTGAGGACTTGACTTGCCCTTCTCAACCACTTCCTCTTCTCATTATTTTGTCACATCTACTCTATTTGTTATATATTTTGCATCCTATTATACACTAGGAGTAATAACAGCTATAATTTCTTCATTTTCCTTGGGACGTTGGAGCAGCTTTTGCACGTAATTGGACAACATATAAACTTTTATTTGAGTTCCTTCTTAGTCTCAATGTCCTTGTATAGCTTTTAGAAAAGGCATCCCATAGCAAATGCAACCTCATGTTTCGGACCTTGAGAGTGGACTTCCCCAAGGGGATTTGTGTGATTTTATAGTTGGAGGGAGTAGCCTTGTCGCAAGTTATATCACCTTGTGGGGTAACAACTTCCATAACTATATCTCTTTGAGGACCCATTATTGTTCTTGATAAAATTCTTACATTTTTAGGCACTTTGGATGGCTTTAAGGACATCATGCCCCCCATGTCAATTTCCTCCACCTGTACGTTTACCTTTTTCTTTCTTGGGAGTGCATCTCCCAACCATCATCTATATGGAGTACCTTCTTCTTATTATGTTCATTCCTAAGGGACTCGTGGGACAATTGAAAGCTCATGGGATGGGGAGAGTGTAGGGTCTGAGTCATCAACCTTCATTTGTGGTACTTCTACCACCTCAATATCTTGTACTTAGACCTCAACCTTCTCTAAGTCTTCATATTTGATTTTTTCATTTGTTGAACGTTGTGTGGTAATTAAATTTGTGATTTGTATCCCTTTAACATCAAATGCTTTCTCATTGGGAGGAGATTGCACCTTTTCTCGGATCAATAACTTTATCATCTATTTCCAAAGCCTCTATATTCTTACGATGTTATGTAACCTCATGGGTTGCAATTTATCTTTCCACTATATTTAAGGCCTTGTTGAGGGGTCTATCATTGTATATTTTTCAAACTCTATCGGTGTTACCTCCCCAAAACTTGGTGGCTCACTTTGTGTTGTTTTTGTTATCTCTTCTTTGGTAAGATCCTCATGAGCTATTGTATCCCTTTCTTCCACTTTGATTGTTGCAACTTCAATGTGGGTGACATGAGTAACTTCGGAATGAATATCTACCCCAACATCATGATCTAAATCTTGTAATAAGTCAGTAAAGACCCTCTTGTGTGAGGGCATTTCCACATCTTCTGTACCACTACATGCGAATGGATTTTATTACATAGAAGTTACAATAGGATTGGGATTGTCTTGTATTGCAAAGGGTGGGTGGTTTTATCACCTTAGATACTTCAGACACTTAGGCTAGTAAGCTTAACCCTGGAGCAACTTTTGGGGGAGGTGTATTTGTAATTGTTTCAATTGTGGGTAGTTCTACCCTCACCCTCTTGTTCCTTGCAAAATTATTAGTGATTTATTCCTTGTGTACTTTCCCAAGAGTAGGACCCAAAAGTAGTCTTCCTCTAGGCTACTTAGATGATATACTTCCTCTCATTCTCTTTCCAGTGGAAACTACTTCCTTTTGAGTAGGAATTGTTGTGTCTTGTTGCGTTTTTCTATGAGGAATGGCCACTTATGGTAGGGGGAGGTGTGAGGTATTACTTTAATTAGGGAGGCTTGATTTATTGGAGCATATTTCATTACTCTCTGCAACATTTTATTAGACTTATGTTTTAATTGGGATTTTGAAGTCCCATACTTGCTTCAGACCAAACTTTATTCCTCCATGACCCTTGATGTTATTCCTTTAATGGAGATTTCAGGAGGCTTGCCTTGTAATGGATCCAAACATGTTATCACTTTATTTAGTGGTGGAATCACATCCTTGAGCAACCCAACATTCCTATACTCTCTCAAAATTGTAGTGTTTTGGAGATATAGATCTGTAGTTTTGAGAGATAGATCTATAACCTTCTTGCTCAACCAAGTGAGGGTTCTCTTAATGACCACGACAGCTTATTTCACATAAGTAGATAGGTTCCTTTGTTATCTATTCTTAGGGTGGCAATGGATGAGTTGCAATCTTTTTATCAATGTACTGCTTACCAAATTCATGTCATCTACAAATCCCTCAGGGATGACTGAAATTTTATAATCAACAATTTGAGTTAAGGTCATTATGGATAAATACCTTAACCTAACTTCTTCATCCCTACAATCCATCTAGAAATCTTCATAACGGGGTTCATGATCATAAGAGTTTCCATGGGATCTATGCACAATCCGCTTGATGTCATTATTTACCCTAGGTTAAAGCTTATGTATGGTTTCCTATTCATTTCAACTCTTTCATAAGCCATGTCTAGACAATTGTAAGACAAGTATACCTCCAAATTATAATTGGGAACTTGAAATTGGTCTTATGTTTTTCAGCAATAACTTTATGTACCTCCATCAATTGTCTTGACAACTCCCGCATGCCCACTTGTAAACTAAATATATATGGAGCATGTAAGGAATGTCTTGAAAGCCACTCACTCTGATATAGGTGAAAATCTTGAATTGGATGAAGTAACATCCAAATTCACTTATCACTTCTTTATCACTTGCTGAAATTTTGTACTACCCCCACTCAGGTTTGAATAAACACATAAGAGGGGCAAATAAAGTTTCATGGGATAACCTACAATTGTACTTTTGGTTATCCAAATTAATTTGAGGATATATATGATATACGCTATGCTAATAGAACTCATTTTATCTATTTATACCAGGAAATGACCTATGGCATGATATGTTATACATCAAATAGGAGGTCATAAAAAAATCACACCATTGTTGTGATCTTTCCTGGATCTGAACTGCCATTCTGATGAGCTACTAATGGATGGAATTACTGATTAATTTTCCCCAATTAATAGGCTTTTGGTAGTTGAGAATGATTTGGATGTGTCTGAAAATCCAATCATGGTAATAATATATAGATTCATTATCTACCATTCTATTTAACAATATAATAAGGTCCCAAATCTCTTCAATAAAATGAGTTCTACTTAGCTTCTTCAGGATGCGGGTAGTGAAAACCTTGGGCTTCTCAAGCCATTGGTTGTTCAAAATTTTGGAAATTTGAGCACTATGATCAGTCCGGATCTGCTCTACTTTCTTGACAGTTTGATCTACCTCTTCATTCTCATCAGGGAGTCCTAACATTTTGTCAAAGCTCTCATGGGTTAATGGCAACAACAAATCCCCACTTCCATCCCTAACTTCCTTATTTCAGGATTATTATTTTTTTAAAAATCCCTTATAAGTTATGGGTATTAGGTAGAGAAAGGAAATGTAGATGTGAAATTAATGGAACTCTCATCTATATTTTTCATAATCTCACTCCTATCATTGACATGCAACCTTTGTAAAGAAAATCATTTAAATCGACATTCCCTAAGTTCATATTGGTGATGAGATCCAAATCAAACACAAGGTGAGAGGTGGTTTGGGTTATGACCTTTTTATATTCATTCGGATAGAGGTAGGTGGACAAACAAACTTTATTTTGAACACATAAATGACAAGAAACAACACGGTGCCACGACTACCCTTAATCTCTTCGATATGACCCTGATTTGTAAGAAATAGAGTAATATAACTTTCAACAACTCACATGTGCACCAATGTTACTACAATTTCCTCTTTTCTGGCCAACACAAACTTCATAATGCTTCCTATAACTCTCGCCTACGCTTCGATTACAATAATTAGGGCTTCTCTTGTCCTAGAGCTCTAATTCATTTGATTCTCTCGAATCAATAGGCAAAGTAAAGGACTTATCTAAATTTTCACTTATATTTCTTTTGACATACTTATATTTGTTGAACACACACTAATATTGAGAGGGGTTGAATTAGTATTATACAAAATTTTACTTATTTAAACATTAATAACATCCATAACAAAAATCACATAAGATATAACAATTGCACAACCATAGAACACAAGATTTATGTGGAAACCCTTTCAAGAGAAAACCACAGAGAAAATATTGCTTAGATCTACTATCCAAATCCAATCTAAAATATCTCAATATACCTATTAGATATACCAATCCCTAATGTCGAGCACCAACTCAACCGGTTCGTGAGAACCAAATCACTGGAGACACTAATCCCCAATGTTGAGCACCAACTCAGCCAATTCATAGGCACAAACCTATTGGATAGACCAATCCCCAAATTGTGAGGCAATGACAACAACAATACACAAATCCACCTTTTGTAGTTGTTTCTTTAACCTAATGATGGAAATTGAGATTTTATTTATAAATGAAGATCGATCATAATTCCACCATGGACGTTGGTCCAATTAATGAAATTAAATCAATTTATATTTCTATTATTCTCTATTGTTCATGTTTTCCCCCTTCTTTTCTTCTCTATTATGCACTTTTAAAATGTCTACTTTGAATTATATTTACTTTTATTTTCTTCTGCAGATTCACCCTTTCAACATAAATGCCAACATTAACTTTCAACATTCACATCATGAAATCAGATTACTTTCTTTTATATAGTCCACTCCCCTCTTATGTTGGATTTTCAACTTCATATGCCTTTAGATCTTCTCATTTTCAATATTCACACCATGAAATCATATTACTTTCTTTTATATATTCCACTCCCCTATTATGTTGGATTTTCAACTTCATATGCCTTTAGATCTTCATTTTCATGTGTGATAAAACTTGGAATGGTCTAATATCCAATAATAAAACACCAAAGAAAAATAGCTACAAACTCTCCTTAATGATTATAAAATATCATTTCTTAGTGGTCTTTGGCCTTCCACGGTCAGATAGAAAGTTAGTAATTATATACCTTTGGATTTCCCTCATCACTTCATATATGTCACTTGTTGTGCACATGATGCTTATTGAATGCGTAATTGTTACATGCACTGGCTATATATGTGTTGTGTACTTGGCTGTATAATTGATACACAAATATTTTACTCGGCAGTTTGTTGTTTTTCCTCTCTAGTGAATCCTCTCACACATCTTTCTATTCCTTTCACATCTCTTCCTCTAATTTTCTATTTTCTCGATCTCTTCATCAACTCACCATTTTATCTATCTTTTTCAAAACATCTCTTCGTCTCTTCTCACTGCACATTCTATCACACCATACTCACTTATCTTGCTCACCTCCACATGCTTCTTGAGTTTTCTTTTTTTCTTCTTTAGTAATTTCCATTTCTACACATTCAAAGATCTATTTGAGATTCAAACAATGATCTTCATTAATCACTCTAATATTCTCCTTAACAGTTCACACTTTACTCTCTACTTCTTCATTTTCTCCGTGCAAACATACTCTCTTCACAACTTCACTCTTCACATATTACTTTCTTTCCACCACTCTTACACTATCATTTAATGATTCTACATTTCTTTTTTATGCATGTGCAATTTCTTAAATGTTGGTACGAGACTTGATGAAGGTCGGCCATAGTTAACACAAAACATATCAATGCCAAAACACAAGAGGTCAACCAAACATGATCATAGAAATTGTCTTCTCTATCATATAATGATGTAATTTACCCTGAATAATGGAGATCCAAAAATTATTCTATTTGGGAAATAATTAGTTGTTTCGCACACAAATAAACTTCTTTCTTATCAATTTTTTTCTTTCTACTCACACAGTCATGCATTCTTATTACTCTAGACATATCGAACAAGTTTTCTCTAAAACATTCATAAGAGTCTCTTAGGAAAGTATTACTTTCAGCTCAAAATTTTTGGTCCCAAACCAAGACAAACTACATACTTTAGATAGAATCCAAATTAAGAGAAAGAGACTCGACACTTTACGGTTAGACTTCGAATCTTTTTGGTCGACTCGAAAGAACTCTAGTTAGAAATCTGAAGCTAAACTATGAGATTTCAAAAATACTCTTTCAAAAAAATGCTCTACTAACATCAATGATTCCAACCAATATGTTATCTTCTTCAACTTCCTTTGACATCAATTAAAATGATTCCAAAAATCTCCCCCTTTGTCATTGATGACAACCAACCACATTTTATGGAAATCAACCACTCTATATCACCAACCACCTTATAGTTTGCTCCCCCTTTCTACATAACTCTCCTTTTTCTATAATGTCTTGTTGTACTAATCTTCCTTATTTTAAGCTGTGTTTGTATTTTTGGTACTTTTCCCCCTTTCTTTAACTCCCCCCCTTTGACATCAATGACAAAGGAATAAAAATTCTCAAACCTCTCAAATTTATCCCCCTTGGAGTATGCATTTGTTGATCACTTCTGTCTTGTCTTCACTATGATAAGGAAAGGATTTTCTCCCCCTGAATTCATGCTTCCTCCATAGAAGTTATGTATACGATGATACTACTGCAATGTGTTTTACCTCTAATGTAGATAAGAAATAGAAACATGTTTTTTGTTTATCCAAGATATCAAACTGTTTCAGAAAGAGAATGTTTCTCCTCTTAAAATATTTCTATCATCGATACTTGACAACTCAATCCATTGCTTACATGAGTTCAACTGACTCAGCTCCATGAGTTCTCCAAGTAACATCTTTCAACATTTTCAATCATATTTTCATGTTTCACTTATTATGAACACAAAACAACTCATTAACTACTTACCTTGAATCTTGCAACTTATCCGAAGATATTGATTCTTTCTCATAACTTATATTGGTTTTACATTAATTTGTTGGAAGCATCATTACGCACTCTAATAATTGATTCATAGCTTGACAATGTTGTT
Organism: Taxus wallichiana var. yunnanensis; assembly: GCA_018340775.1. Taxonomy (NCBI): domain Eukaryota; kingdom Viridiplantae; phylum Streptophyta; class Pinopsida; order Cupressales; family Taxaceae; genus Taxus; species Taxus wallichiana. The sequence goes on from CM031242.1 coordinate 70,214,961, forward strand.
ATTTTTATTTTCATCCTTGGAATTACAATTCAATACATCACGCACCTCTTGTGCAAGCATAGCTTATTATTTCTAGAACAACATCTCATCCTCATCACTATATGTGGAATATGCTTCAGATTCATAGAAAACCTCATCCTGATTATCATCAACTTGTTCAACTTTCTCTTTTTCATTCTCATGGGAACCATCCATTTGCAAACCTTGCAGAGACTCCTCTTTTGCATTTCATCATCATTACCATTTATTACTATCCCTTGGCCAATACACTCTTTTCCTTTTCTTTCCTCATTGGAACTCTCCTACTTTTGCTTCTTCTTCCAAAATTCTATAAATCCACCTTTGTGTTTAGCATAGGTATCCCCTTTCTTTTTTTGATATGTATAAATACTTCTAGATTATCTTTCCTTAAGTCAATAATTATTGCAATTATAACAAACAATATCATCTGATAAAGGAGAAAAATAATTAAACCTTCTACCTGAGAAACCATCCAAAAATCTATTTCTATTCCATTCACTCTCATTATTATTCTTTTGAGAGTTTACACACTTCTACAAAAAAATGTTATATGCCTATAGTTGTGGCATTTATAACATACAATGTTGTTCTCTTTTTATTTTGAACTCGTAGTTTATATTTGAAACCCCATAAGAACTTGCATTTGCATTCATATTCTTATCAAAACTTCTTGTATGAGATCTAAAATTTAGTGCTCTCGCCTAAATTGATTGCATGAAAAAAATAACCATAGAACAAATTATGAAACATGGTTATGTGATGTTACCTTGGGGAAAGGATCTTCTACATTTGTCTTACCCATTATTGTGAGGAATGCTTGTATTATCGAAAAAATCCTTTTTTTCCTTTCATATGGATTGTGTGTACTTTGAGGAACATGAGTCTCATTCACCTTGTTACTTTCATTTCTGATAGAACCTTTAAGAACATCTACGTATGTCATTGAATTATCTGTAATATTTTTGGAGGTCCCCTAATCTTCTTTGAATCCAAGACCAGTTTTAATAAATGGAGATATTTTATTACTAAGTATATCATCTAATATTTTAGTACTTTTCTCAAACTTGAGGCAATTTTTCAATTTAGCATTAGTCTTCTCAAGTTCCTTTCTCAAAGAAACTATTTCAGATTCAAGCTTCTCACATTTTCATTCTTTTGTTTCATTTGGATTCTCACAACCTCATCCATCTTCTTCATCTCTTCAAGTTGAGTCTTTAGGCCAATGATGATCTTATTGTATTCTTCAAGATCTTGAGACAATTTGATTTTGAAGTATCATATTCTTCTTCAAATTTCTGAAGTTGTATTTTTGTTTCTTGTTCTTCTTTCTAAGAATCTTGATCTCATCTAGGGCACTAATGAGCTCTCCTTCAAGATCCACCTCAACATCTTCTTCATCTTTTGAAACTAACTCTTATTTTCTTTCTCTTGACTTTATTTTCATGAACAATGATTCCTCTTGATCACTAGTAGAGTCACTTTCATCACTTTCCTCAGATGAGCAACTACTTTCCTCTTTGATGTAGATATTTTTCTTGTGCTTGTGTAAGTTATCATATTTTATTTTCTTTTAGTTCTTATAAGATTGATAATATTTGTTACTTTCCTTTGTGTTGTGATCTTCCTTACTATCATTATTTTTATTTTTTCATGTGGACATCTAGAAGCAATGTGTCCTACTTTACCACAATTAAAACATTTGAAGGGTAATATACCTTTGTATTTTATAGTTACTTTCTTTATCTTTTTGACAAAAATAGCTTCTTCCTGATCTGATTTAACACTGAAGCAATCATGTGACTCGGGGATTTATGATTTTTTCCTTCTTTGATGATTTGAAAGTTTCCTCTCACTTAGTTGATTTATATTTTTCATTCCTCATCTCATATGTTGTAAGAATTCCATGAAGTTCATCCATTTTTAGGGTGCTTAAATCCTTCATTTCTTCAATTGTTGACACCTTGGCATTAAACCTCGAAGAAATAGATATGAGCACTTTTTACACAATAACTTCATCTTTAAATTCTTCTCTAAGTCCTATAATGGTGACCCGAAAATAATCAGATTATTACTACCTGATCTCGGACCCTTATAGGCTTCAATTATTTGTCGATAATTTACTCCTTTTAAGTAACCAAATTAAAAATAATGTAAGACAATAATGACAATTGCACACAGATTGATTACGGAGTTCGCAATTGCCTACGTCTCCGGGTTCATGGTCGAACCGTTCCACTAGTCAAAACTTGTAAGTTACAATAGTACTTTCACAAGAAAACCTAATGGAAACTATTTAAACTTGCTTAGAAGAATAACCAGACCTTCGGACGACAAGGGTGAAAAATAGCACCCGACTTCCACCTTCCTGGCATACAATCTCCTTTGGCTTCGATCGGCCTTCCCGACGCTATCAATGCGAAGCTAGCACTCCGGTCGACAATCCAGGATTTGCAAGTAATTGGTGTGGCTCAATGGGCCTATTGGGTAGTTTATAATTTACTCCCAATCACAAATATTTCATCTACTATTGCCTAAAATAATAGGCCAATAGACAATATCTGTTGACACACCTCACAAAAAAGCTTAACAAATAATAAGCTTGAAATCGTGTGTGTGTGTGTGTGTGTGTGTGTGTGTGTGTGTGTGTGTGTGTGTGTTGTTACAATAGAATGGGTTCCCTATTTATACAAAAAAAGGGCCCTTAAAATATGCATTTGCAAATTATCCTTAGGCCATTTTAAACCTAAGCCTTACCCGTAGCAAAATAAATGGGATAACATACCCATATAGGGCGGTTTGCATTTTTAATGGGATAAAAATCCCATAAGGAGCGGCTTTTGTTGAAATGGGATTAAATCCCAAATGGAGCCGCATTTGGATAAGGTCCCACATTTTTGGCGGTGGGGGATAATGTCTAAGGCTTTAAATAGCCTTCCTCCACGCATATGTGAAGTGGTCAAAAGACCACGTTAGGCTTAACCACCCCCATTTAATTCTCCTCTCCACATGGATTTCCACGCATAGAATAACCATTCCCTACCACCACTTCACTCCTCCTCCATGTGGAAGTATGTTGGTGCAATAATACTAATGTATAAACATTAATATGTATATGTGGCATTTGGAAAGTGGACTTACCAAGTAAATATAATTTCGACCCCTGTAATGTGGTATGGAAATAATTAACTCGGTAAATAGCATATATTCCACTTGTCGTCTCCCGATAGGCAAATCGAGTGAATTTGACGAGTGGTGGCAAGCCACGTGTCACAGTGCGATTTGGTCCAATATTGACCAGTTGACCAGAGTTGACTTTTCCGTTGACTAAACTTTGACCGAACATATCTAGAGCTCCCGATGTCCGTTTGTCACGTTCTCATAGTCGTTGCAAAGCTATCGAGATGATCTTCTGCACTGACACCATTTAGGGGTGTTTAGGAACTTTGAAAATGATCCCTGATCAAATGGTGTTGATAATTTCATCCACACGTGGAAGAAAAGTTGTAATTTTTTCATCATCCTTCATATTCAAACTCTCAAATTGACTTCCGAGTTTCGAGCTTTTATTTCTTTACTTTTACATCTCCTTAATATGTGTTCTTCAGTTTATCCAAAATTTCCTTTGTAGATATAGAGTGCATCACTTTTAAAAATTATGATTCGGGTAAGCCACCCAACATTGCATCCATATCCTTTGCATTGTTTTCAGTATCCTTCTTACTAGTTTGATCATTGGGGAGTTTTTATAACTACATAACCACTTACAACTGATTTCCAAATGTCAAACCCAAGATCCATTAAATAGATGTGCATCCTTATACTCCAAAAATCATAATTAGTTTCATCAAATAATGGATCCTTGTTCAAAGAGAATCCTTCTTGTCTTGTCATGTGTGCTATAAATATATAACTTCTAGTGGTCAAACTGTTCTAAAGGAACTCACTCTGATACCAATTATTGAACACACACTAATACTAAGAGAGGGATGAATCATTATTATACAAAATTTTACTTAGTTAAACATTAACATCCATAATAGTAATAATCACATAATATATAATAATTGCACAACCATAGAACACAAGATTTATGTGGAAAATATTTCGAGAGAAAACCACAAAGAAAAGACTGCTTGGATCTACTATCCAAATATAGCCCAAAATATCTCAATATACATTTGTAGGCACCAACCTACTAGAGACACCAATCCCCAATGCCGAACACCAAATCATCTAGTTCATGAACACCAAATCACTAGAGACACCAATCCCTAATGTTGAGCACCAACTCTGCCAATTCATAGGCACCAACCTACTAGAGACACCAATCCCCAAATTGTGAGGCACCGACCTCAACAATACACAATTTTGCCTTATGTAGTTACTTATTTAACCTAATGATGGCGATTCAAATTCTCTTTATAAACACATATCAGATCATACTTCCACTATGGATGTTGGTCCAATTATTGAAATTGGGTCACTTTATATTTTTATTATTCTCTATTGTTCATGCTTTCCCCTACTTTTCTTCTCTCTGTGCACTTTTTAGTTGTATACTTTGAATAATATTTCCTTTTCTTTTCTTCTGTAACTTCACACTTTCAACATAGGTGTCGATTTACTTTTAGCATACACATCCAACATTCACATCATGAAATCAGATTACTTTCTTTTATATATTATGCTCCCATGTTATGTTGTCTTTTTAACTTCATCTACCTTTAGACCTTCTAACTTGACTCTTCATTTTCCTAGGTGCTAAAACCTGGAATGGTCTAATATTTTATTATAAAATTCCAAAACAAAATAACTTCCAACACTCCTTAATGATTATAAAATATCATTTCTTAGTGGTCTTTGGCCTTCCACAATCAAATAGAAAGCTAGTATTTAGATACCTTTGGATTTCCCTCATCACCTCATACACTTTGCGCACTTGATGTACATGTGTTGCATATTGGTTTTATAATTGTCACACACTGGTTGCATATTTGTTGCATATTGGTTGCATAATTGATGCACACATATTTCACTCAACAGATTCATTTTTCTCCTATCTAGTGCATTCTCTCACACATCTTGCTCTTGCCTTTCACATCTCTTCCTCTAATTATCCATTTTCTCCCTCTTCGGTAACTCACCATTTTCTCCATATTTTTTCATAACAACTCATTATCTCTTCTCACCTGCACATTTTATAACACCATACTCACTTATCTTGCTCACCTCCACATAATGCTTAAGTTTTCTCGTTTCTCTTCTTCAAAAAGTTTCCATTTCTACACACTTGGAGTTATACTAGAGATTCAAACAAGGGTCTTCATTATTCACTTTAATATTCTCCTTAGCGCTTCTATTTTCCTCTCTACTTCTCCATTTTATCAATGTAGGCATACTCTCTTCACAGCTTCACTCTTCACATATTAATTTCTTTTCACCAATATTACATTATCATATAATGATTCTACATTTCCTTTTATACATGTGCACATTCTTAAACATCGCACAAGACTTGATGAGGTTTGGCTATAGTTAACACAAAAGAGATCAATGTGAAAACACAAGAGGTCAGCCAAACATGATCATAAAAATTGTCTTCTCTATCATAGAATGTTGCAATTTCCCGAAATAATGGAGATATAAAACTGGTTATGTTTAGATATTAATTAGTGGTTTCGACACACAACTAAACTTCTTTCTCATCAAAAATAATTTTCTTTACTCTGCTCACACAGTCCTGCATTCCTATTACTCCAGAAATATTGAACAAGTTTACTCTAAAACATTCATAAGAGTATCTCAGAATGTATAACATTCATCTCAAAACTCCTACTTTCAAACCAAGACAAACCTCGGACTTCAAACACCTCAAAGCAATAGAAAAAGACTCCAATATTTTTGGTTAGGCTCTAAAGATTTCGAATAGTATCTCAAGCACTCCAATTAGACTCTGAAGCAATAGAAAGAGACTCAGAAGCTAAACCGTGAGACTCCAAAAATATTCTTTCAACAAACTCATCTATCATCATCCTTTGATATCAATGACTCCAACCAATTTTTTATCTCCTTCAACTTCCTTTGACATCAATAGAAATTATTACAACAACATTAATGACAAGAATATCCCTACTTATTTTTGAATCCATAGTCATCGATCCAACATCCAACTTTAAATGTGATCCCTACACATGGATAGATCGTCGATTATACCCCACCGCAGGTTTGGTAGGGTCGGGAGGCAATTAACACTTCATAAAAGTTGTCAAGTTTTCATCTATAAGGTAACAAGGATGCTCTGGTTATGAGATGCCATCGTGTGCCACCACGTGTTCAAATTTTAGGGCATTGGGGCTTTGGAGGAAATTTACATCTTTGTAGTAAACTATAAATGTGCTTAGTTTCTCCATCCACCCCTTTATCCGTATCACACCACATGTTCGTATTCGCCGTTTTAGGTCTCAAGGCCACACTAACAACTATAAATTTTCATAAAATGTAAAGTTACATCCAAGTTATGCACACCCTCGATACTTAGAATATTCAATTGGTCGAGGGACGGAGGTAAATTTGTAATTTGCAAATACACAAAGCTATAAACCCGTAGGGAATGCATTATTAAAGGAAAGAGTCCTTACTTAATCACACATTTTGGACATTTGTAACATCATTCATGTCCCTAGTCCTAAAAAATCATTAAATTCAATCAAGGAACATGAGAAATGTTAGATTTGTTAGATAAAATGCAAACAACGAATCAAGGACACTATGAACTTAATTACATATGGGAATTGTAAGAACACCGAACACATAATGAAATTTTAAGAAACAAAATGAAAGGTTGGGAAAAACCACCAAACCTTAAGGTATTCAAAAATAAAGCCTCGATTTGTTTAAAGGGTCAAATCGCACCAATAATGGCTCCACTTGGGGATGGATACCCTAACGGGAGTTAAAAGGACCATAGAAACACTCATGGAATAAGTAGACCATATGCCTAATCCATTAGGAAAGGATTCAAATGGGAAAAAACCTAATCATGAGCAAAATGAGAACACCATGATCACAAAACAACTAACAAAAAATGATCACAGGGGATAAAAAAGGGAACAAAAAAAAAACAAAACAAAAACAAGAATAATAACACTATAAACTATACAATGATATACATGGAGGCATATTTTAGTCCAAAAAGGTACCTTCCATTGATAGGAAAATCAAGCAATTGTCCTTCCAAATCCCTTAAGAAAAGGTGTGTTCTCCAATTCTAATGTCTATGGAATAAGGACCCATCCATAGTGCATCAAAATTACCATGCTTTCCTTTATCTTCATGTATGTTATCCCATAGTAGAACTAAATCACCAACATGGAAATTCCTTAGAGTAACCTTTTTGTCAAATATCTCGCTTAATTTTCTCTGAATTTAATATGCCACCGATGATATTCTCTCATAATCTTATCTAACTCGATAATTTGATTGATCCTAGCAATATCGGGATTAACTTCATCATCATCTCTAAACTATTTCATAAATTGCTAAACTGAAAATTGTAGATGAAGGGGTAGGTGGTGGTGCAAATTAACTTGTAGTAATTAATATGTTATTCATTAATCTACAGTCATTTAATTATTATACCTAGGGATGTAAAATTTCAATATTGTTAGTGTTGTATGCACGATTCAAATGTTTGGGAGGCGTAAAGATAAATATTTTTCACTACAATTAGAAAATAACAATACTGGAAATGGAGTAGACTATGACTGAAATTAAATGTTATAGCTAATAACAAAGCATGTAAAAATAGAGCATAGATAAATAAATAAGTTGTTGTTAACCTAATCATGCGAGGAATTAAAACAACAAACAGAAGGAGAGGGTAAGAAAACCACAAGTGGGCCCTTCCTTGGGTGTTAATCCATCCTAAGGCCTGTGTTTACAATGAATTAACATAACTCAAATTATTATTTCATCTCGTGTGAAGATTACAAGTGGAAAATACAACAAAATCTCTATCTATGGATCTATCTATGTATCTCCCTCTATCTCCCTCTACATCATTAATCTTTCCTTTTTATATCTTTCATTATAGTAGACGCTTAAAGAGATAGAGTCCTACTAAGAGTTCTAATTGGATCAAGTAAAATATATTAACCAAACAATCTGGAAAATCACATGCATGCAACATAAATATTTAGTATATGTTCTCATACAATCACATAACTTAACTAACCGATTAGTCAATCAACCATTATTAAGTTATGAGTTAAATCGATTAGTCATTTATTTGAGTTGCAACACATAATTAGGTGATAACATTGAGTCTGATTCTTATTCTCATAACTACTTCTTTCATTAACATGTGTGAGCTTAGGTATAGTTTCCACGTTGTGCAAGCTCCTCATAACCATGGATTTATGTACATGAGTGACCTCCTTTGGCTAAAGATGCTTTTTGTAGACGGTTCCCTTTGGCTAGATGTTAGTTTCTATGGACGACCTCTTTGTTGTGAATGAGTTCTTTTGGATGCATATCGGTTCTGCGTGTGGATCCTTTGTTGCATGCTAGTTGTTGCATAAAACAACTTCTTTACAAACAAGGCCGCATTTATACACAACATCAAATTATAATAAAAAGAATAAATGCACACTCATAATCCAAAAATAAAGTAAGCTTTAGTAATAATTATATTAACTAATATATATGCCATGAGTTCAAGTTATAATGGAAATGTTTCAAAGAAAGATCATTGGGAAATACAAGTTCAGGGGTATAATTGGCTAAACAGAATACAATAGATGAGGTGTTTATAAAGAAAATAAAATGACTCGTCAAACCCCGTGAGTTAACATCTTGAATGTTCTCATTTTCTTCGGCTCCTCCTCGGTTTCTTTGGATCCATCTGTATGATGCTTTGCATAAACTTCTAAAATCAATCGAGTTAGATGTTTCTTATGTCTGTGTGAAGAAGTATCATGCATTCCTTCTATATCTTTCCATGACTCTATCCTATATTTCCTCATCTAGTTCCTTTTTACCAAACCAGTGGGGTATAGGATAGTGGAATATTGGTGGATAATAACCAATGGGAAACCAAGTTTTTCCACATCCTTTAGAAACTTCAATGTATGCATTTACCCTCTGAAAGTTGGAATGATATTATGATAGGAGTGCATTTATTTTTGTTGCATCTCGGGGACATCTCTTTCCAATGACATCCTACAAGCATATGTTATCTCTCGTGCATTGAATTTTATGTGGTCCTTGGCTTCTTCATGAGATTTGTTTCTCATCTGGTGTACTCGTTGTTTAATGTTCCTGTGTTCCATGTATTTGCCATATTTTTCAATAATTTCCCTGTATTGGGAGCTTCACCTCTAATCATTAATGGTTACACTTTTGAAAAGTTCCTGTATTCCTCCATCTACTTTTCTCTATATAATTCATTGTTAAAATAAGAACACAGTGCCCTAATTGGAACATCTCCAATATAAAGTATTGGGATCTAGTCCCTATCATATTCCAAGGCATAATTGTACATATACAACTCACATAATAGCAATTGAATTTCATGAGGCATTTTTAGATATATTCTAAAGAAAATTCTAGGCTCCACTAATATCAAATGGAATATCGAGTTGATACAAGTATAATTTAACTACAACATTTGTTCTTTCAAGAAAATGGCATAAATGTTAGAAGGTGGTCTGCATTTAAGTATTTCATTGGTCACCTGAACTGTATCTTCTGTTTTTTCTTGAGCCTGGAAATTTCCTTATCTTTAGATTTATGTTCCTTTTCTTCAATGTATTTGTTGGTCCAAAAATCATCGCTTGGGCAAATCTATGGATAAACGAACCAACAGTGTGCGGGGCATAGCCCTCTTTGAGTCAAAGAAAGCTAAACTCGGTTTATTGCTATTCTACTAGCAGAATCATGCAAGTCTCACAAATTATGCCTTCGGGGTTTGGGATCTCATCCCAAAGAGGGGTGTTTCCGATCAGAAAATAAAGAAAAGGAAGAGGGGATGAAGAAAGAGCAGTCCGAAGGGAGAAAAGAAATGAATTCCAAAGCGAAAGGTCGGAAGGTTTATGTTTTGGGATTGGTAGTAAAGAGAGCCAAACCTACTTGCATAAACGAGCAAAACAATACCGATGATAAATAAATGACAATAAAACAAGCATATCCTACGAATAAACACACAGATCTAACGTAAGAAAGATCTAATGCACATAACACATGTATTCAGCACAAAGTCTAAATATTGTATTAATATTTTCCTTCTGTTACAAAAAGCTCAAAGTCTTTTCTCCCCACTTCTATTTTTCATCTGAAATATATTCATCCATCCTTAATACAACAAGTATTGGGGTATTTATAGAAGAAGAAGAGAAAAGAAGGCAAAAAGGAGCCAACAACTTATCTACAAAGATATTTACAAAATATCTAAAAGTCATGTTGACTTTTTACAACTTGATGGATGACATCATCCCATGATGCAACATGGATGATATCATCATTTGTATCAACATACTTCAGATATTCTCGAAAAGAAAGCCGAAGAAGAGAGAGGCAGAGAAGAAGAAGAAGAAGAAGAGGCTACTCATCGTCGCCGCCCCGCGCCGAAAAAGGGGGTGGACCGCTTTTGTTGTTGCTCAGGTGACGAGATATGGAATTGAGAGCGGTATTCCATAAACTTGTTTATCATTGGCCCTAGCTGATCCTGGGAAGGATCCTTGTGCCTATCACTGATCGCCTCACAAGTTTCCTGCTCATCTGTGAGTTTCTCGGGGAGCTTGGAATAGTCTTTTTCCGCTTCAATGAGTAACCCAATGAAGTCTCGGTAGGCCAGCAGGTTGTTGATAGACTCTGTGTCAAAAGTGACCTCTGGCCCCATCCCTTGAGAAACGATCTCTTTAAAGATCTGAGTGGTTTCATCAGCTTTCCTTAAAGTGAAGGAAGGAGTAAGTAACCCTGGCGACATGTTAAGAATGATCCGTTCCATTTGATGCATCACGTCCAGGGCTTCTTCCTTCACTTTGTCAATCTTTTCTAAGACAAATTCCAGCTGATCCACCCGGTAGTCCAGAGTGGACATGATTTTGTTGAGGGCCCTGGGATGGCCGAAGATGCCGAACTTAACCAGATCTTCGACTGAACAGTCGAACATTTGTTGGAAGGTCTCGTGCTGTAGTCTAGCATGTTCCAACTCTTCCGATATGGGTCCCGCTAACGCTTGGAGCTCTTTATTTGCCTTATTGATGTTCAAATACAAGTTAGAGAACTCGGCGATTACTTTTTCACTGTCTTTGAGGATTTGGCTCCTCCAAGCGGAAACGGCCATACCCTGCTCGCCGATCTTTACATACTCATTAATTTTCTCCTGGCTGAGAAGCTCGAAGTCTCGCGCATTGTGGGAGGCGCACTACCCATCTTCTGTAAGGCTTGGAGCAGATATTTGTTTTGCTCTTTCAATTGCCTTTTCTCTTCCTTTGTCTCCTGAAGCTTCTTGCAGAGGGCGTCAACTGCAGAAAGGGCTTCCCCCTGAAGGCTTTCAGAAGATGTCCCCATTGTGACTTGGGTCACAGTAAAATCTGTCGGAGATAGATCCTTTTTCTCCTTGAGGGGATTGGGATACGCGATCTCCATAACCCTCTCTCCCACAGCACTTTGAGAAAATCATCTGACGGGCTTCTGCTTCTTTGCCCCCTTAGATGGGATTACAGAAAAGTCCATCGGAGCGATGGGAACTTTCCTCTTTTGCTGACTTAGCTGCTGGGAGATCCAGGCTGGACCTATGGGAGAAGGGCCGGAAACGGAAAAGGGGGCAGCTACAGTAGTGGAGGGGAAAAACGTGGAGACACGTGGAGGCGGCATGGAGAGAATAGCCGAAGAAGTGCCCATGGGAGGAAGGGATACTGCAGCTGCGGAAGACATAGGAAGGGAAGGGAGCTCAGAGATGAGGGAAGAAATGGAGGAGGAAAGATCCGCAAGGGAAGAGAAGATAGACGAAGAAGCGGGGGGAGGAGTAGAAGAAGGGGGAGAGGACATGACCAAAGGAATGGCCGCTTGAGTCACTCGAGGAGGGGAAGGAAGGGAAGAAGAAGGGATAGAAGGGACCTCGGTTGCTGTAGTAATGCCGACATCCTGAGTGGATGGGCCTATTGGAACATCCTCTTCTGCTTCTTTTTCTGGTGAAGCCAGAGTTATAACCTGTTCGGGTGCGGCGGAAGGAGGACTTGCTGGAGCTTCTTCCTGAGTGGTGCTGGATTCACCCTCTATGCCTTTGCCCTTGCCTTTAGGCTACTGTTTGGATCGAGGAGGTGCGTTACCCAATGGGGAGGTTGTGAAATCAACCCCGAGGTAGATTAACCCGTTCATCCGGCACCAATGCTCTGTCCTGCGCAGAGTCTCCTTGATCCTCTCCTCAATCGTCTGAGGTGCCTTAGTTCTATCAATGGCCGAAAAAGGCCAATTGTCCCCATCTCGTGTTAGTATATACTTGGTCTATTTCATCTTCCGTAGTCTGGAAGCCTTTGGGGACAATTGCTACCCCATATTGGATGATTTCTGCCAAGGCTAAGCGAGAATGATCCTTTCTCCTGAGCTCAACCTCATGGATGACGTCGATGTAGATGTCCTCGATCTGAGGGACATGGATTGGATCGAGCTTTGCCCTTGGCAGACAATTCCTTGGGTCGAAGGTAGGCCTGGCCGGGAAATCATGTCTCAAATTGAGCAGCTCCAGCTCTGCGAACATGTCCTTTGCCTTGTGGTGGGTAAGGCATGTATATCGGCCTACTGTGAGGGGGAAAGGAGTTCCACCCTTCTTTCTTTTGAGGCACTTCTCGTGATATGTGATCAGCTGTCTTGACAGCTCCAGCAAAATCAGCTTAGGCCCAGCATACCTCGGCAGTCTGGTCGGCTCTCCCAAGAAGTTGGCTGCCCTCAGATAGGTGAATGTGGGAAATTGGGTGAACAGGGCCCCCCATTTCTCAGTAGCTGCCACTATGCTCTTGGTCGTGCGACCGTAAGTCATATTCGGCCTCAACAGGCAGATGATGTGATAGAAAAACACATCATTAATCTTTGTGAACTGAGAGATGCTATTCTCCAGCCTCAATTCTGGGTAGTACTCATATATTTTGACCTGAGGCCAAACTCCACTTCGTATCAGGCCTGGGTAGTCTCTCTCTGACGCTGCAGCATAGACAACATAGGAGTTCATATAGAATCTTCCTGTTGTAAGGAATTGTTGAAGCTGCTCGGAGATTGTGCTGCTTATTATTTCTCCCCAGCAAAAGTGTTGATCGGGCACATTCTTGTTCATGGTCTCTAAGTACCGCAAAGATCCATTTATGGAAAAGTGGGCGTCGGAAGCCCAAAGACCCCGCTCAGAATGTGATGGTGTCGCTGAGCTCCTCTGAGAAGTCACTGCGGTGGATGGTTTGAGGCCATCGGGTCACCACCTTTTTATTCTTCAAATAGACCTCGTTCATTAGTTGATACACTCGATCTTCGTTATCATCCCGTGCCTTAATACAATCCTTCTACCGACGGCCACAAAGTGCCGGTGATGAGGATGCCGAGTATTATTTCGAAGTGGCGGGAAGTGAGGTTAATGACGACCTCGCCCTTGTCATTTACGACACACCTTGTGTCTTTGTTGTAGCACCGCGACCACCATCATGAATTCATTGTCGATTACATGCACTGACCGGGATTCCTTCGGCGAAGTGTAGGGCACTCGCCATCGCTTGTCCATCCATGGACTTCTCGTTACCTTCCGAGTTCCCGACCTGCAATTCCTCCATATCAATGTGACCCAACTCGAGTCCCCGATATCTAGGTCGCATTCGGCCCGGGAGTCGCATTCGACTCTCTCGATACTTATATTTCATCTCTTCTTCTAAGTTTGGCCTTGCCTTTGGATTTGGTAGGTCTCCTGCTTGATGTAGACATATGTTCTTTCGAGCTTAGTTGTTGATCTGCACGAAGAAGAAGCGAGACCCAATCCAAAAAGGTTGTATTTGCCATTTGATCTTCCATTGAAATGTTAATGTAAGAAAGAGTTAGTGATTTTGAGGCTCAGGCGCAGGGCGCATGAAAGCCGCAACTTACGTAACTAAATAGGTAAGGCGCACAGAAAAGAGGTGTTGCAAAGGTTAAATTAGCGCCAAAGGCGCATGGCGCATGGATACTGCAGGGTACATTTTGTAAAGGGCGCATGGAGACATCGTGTTACATAGAGACAGGATGCGCCAAAGGCGCATAGATTTTTCATGTTGCATGGGGATTTGGTGTGCCCTTTGGCACATGTATGGTTTGTGTAACAGGAACTTTTCGTGTGCTAAAGGTAGCTTGGCGCGCGCACGGGGTTTACACAACATGATGATTTTGCAATGAGGAAAGTGCCTGCGCCTTCCAAGTTTTGCACTTGGCACAGATTAAGCTGATGTTGCGCAGATGCAGGGTGTGCCAAGGAGGTGCATGTATACGTGATGTAACAAATAAGGTTGAGGCACCTAAGGAGGGCACAAGGCTAGCGCTTGCAGCATGTGAAGGAGGTGCGCCTTGAGGGTGTGAAATTTTTAATGTGACAAGCATGCTGGGTGCGCCATTGGCGTAGATTTTGATCATGTTGCAGGGGTGACAGATGCGCCAAGGAGAAAAGAAAAACAGTCTCTTTTTAGAGCTTAGATTATCCTCAGAGGGGTCTTTTACATGGTTTAGCTTCTTTTCTCATTTCTTTTCCAAGGTCATTTGGGTAATAAAATGGTTTAATCAAAAGGGATTACACCATGCTTTCAGAATAACTTCCTCTACCAGCAGATCTGGAAAGAGGAGGAAGAATATGGAAAGACAAAGAAGGCTGGGGGCCGATCAAAACCTCATTTCCAAAACCAAACCAACAAGCACCCAAGAACCAAAAACGTAAAACATATGAAAGAGATAAGAACCTCTTACCTGGATAAATAGTGAAAAACGTGCAACGGGTCCACAACGCGTTGAAAACGACAAGGCAAATGTGCTCGTAGAATAAAAACATGACGCTCTGGAGATAATGACATTTGCAGGTGCGTAAACACATATATATATATATATGTGAGTTAGTAATAAATGCACCACCAACTCTGTAAAGGGCGCATGTAAATTAACACAACATATGAAAGCATGTGCCATTTGGCGCACCAAAGCATTTGCCAGCATGGAATTAAGTGCACCCTTTGGCGCACCAAAAGTGGCGTCGACATGATATTATGTGCGCTGTGGCACACCAAAAGGAGGCGCAACAAAAGGTGTGCTAACATGAAGGCGCATGCGCCTTGGCGCATGCAGGGAAGACTTAACATATCAAGGCGCACCAAAAGATGTGTTGACACAGGAAAATACGCGCCAAAGGTTTTAAAGGGGGTGCACCAAAAGTGATGTTACATAGCAATTCCATGCGCCCAACCAAAAAGACCAAAAATGACTAAGTTCGGAAAACCAGATTTCCCGGAAAAGGGATTTTACAACGTTCCGAACGCAAGGGATCCCTAATGAGGGATCGGAACAAAATTTTCGGTATGGTTATCGGTAAAATTTCCCTTGTCAATTTTACGGGATAACAACTGGCTCTTTCTGGGGACTATCCCTGAGCAAACTTGGGGGTAGAGAATCCCAGATCTCATGTGCCTATCCATTGGGTAACAGAGTCAAAAACAAGGGCGACCGGAGGGAGAGCAAAAGAAACACACAACAAACCGAAAGCAAACACACGACGAAAACAAACACACAACCAAAGCAAACTGTACAAAGAAGAGAGCAAGCTCTACTTCTTGAAAATTTTCAGGTGTTGCCCGCTATAAGGAAGCGGGAGCTCGGTTCCATCCAGATATGAGAGATAGAAACTATTCTCTCTGTTGAGCTGCTTGATCTTGAAGGGCCCTCTCCACAGGGAATCAAACTTTCCGTGCATGCCCTTCAACTCTCTTCGCTTGTCCCACAGAAGGACGAGGTCTCCTTCTTGAAAATCCCTTTGCTTCAATTTTTTATCGAATAATATTTTGACTTGATTCTGATGTTCGGTGATCCTGTCGACCACTCTTACTCTCTTTTCTTCGAGCTCTGTCAGATACATGATTCTCTTTTCAAGAGAATTTTGGAAAGTTTCATCTTCGATAGCTCGTGCCAAGCGCAGAGCAGGAAGTTCAGCAGAAATGGGAAGCTTGGCATCAGTGCCATATAATACTTGAAAAGGTGACATGCCGAGAGACCTCTTGGGAGTAATACGATCGGCCCACAAAGCATCGTACAAAGACTTGTGCCACATTCGCTGATTCTCATCCACTAACTTTCATATGATGGTCACCAAGTTCTTGTTACTGGATTCCGCCTGACCATTTCCCTGAGGGTAATAATCTGAGGCGTGAGCCAAAGTTATTTCGTATTCATAGCAAAAGCCAATAACTTCCTATGAGGAGAAGTTAGAAGCATTATCAGCAATAATTTTGTTTGGAACGCCAAACCTGACAATGATATTTTCTTTAATGAAATTACAAACCACCTCAGAAGTGGCATGCTTGACAGGTATGGCTTCCACCCACTTGGTGAAGTAATCCATTGCTGTAAGGACATAGTTATGTCCGGCACTTGATTGAGGATTGAGTGCACCAATAAAATCAATTCCCCATTGCCTGAATGGTTCGTTGACAATGACAGGCCTAAGGGGAAAAGCAGCCAACTTGGGCTTGCCGACGAATTGCTGGCAAGGTTCACACTTTGCCACCTAGGTGGCTGTATCTTGGAAGAGCGTCGGCCAATAGTACCTGGCTCGAGATGATCTTATGTGCTATCACAGAGGAAGAGAAATGACCCCCACAGGCTGAATTATGAAAACTTTCGAGTAACTTTACCTGTTGTGGTTTGTCAACACATCACAAAAAGATGCCATCTATCCCACGTTTATATAAACCGTCATCCCAGATGACATATTTAGCTGCTCTGAGCTTTATAGTGTGATTCTCCTTTCGCAGCTTAGATGCATTGGGCATTCGCCGTAGGTGAGGAAGAAAGTGATATCGGAATACCATTCATCGCTAGTCGCAACAAATAGGACCAGAGGTAGTGAATCGGGTTTTTCCAGCCGGTCCTGTGCTTCATCGGTGTAGTCACCCCTTTCATCAGGGTTTTCTGAATCTTTGTTTTCAGCCATAAGCTGACATAGGCCCTTGCCCCTTACCAGCTTGGTTGGTTTAATATCCAGGTCATACTCCTGGACCTTTGCGATCCAATTTCCTCGCAAGCTTCCTAACTCCTGTTGAGTTAGAATTGATTTGACCGCCGTGTCAGGGACCAACACCACCGTATGAGAGTTTAGAATGTAATACCTGAAATTCTTCACTGCTTTGACAATGGCGAAGGCATGCTTTTCCAGTTGAGACATTTTTAGTTCGTGAGGCTTGAGGGGAGAGCTCATGAACGCAATCGGAGATTCAACATCCTCCGAATTCTTTTGCATCAAGATTGCGGACACGGATGCTCGGATGCGTAACTATACATGATGAAGTCCTTGGAGAAATTGGGACATACCAGACTGTGCATGAGCAATGAAGCTTTTATTTCTTTAAATGACCTTTTCCCTTCTTCGCTCCATCTCGAAAGTTGGTGACCCTTCATCATGTTCAATATGTGACGAGTCTTTTCAAAGAAAGTCAAGAACAAAACGCCCGAGAAAGTTCACCTTTCCGAAGAAAGAATGAACACCAGCTTGCTTGTAGGCAGCAGTAAGGCTTTGAATAGCCTTAACTCTTTTGGTATCTATCTTTGTTCCTTCTTTACTAACCACATGCCCTAGAACTTTCTTTCCGTGACTCCAAATACAAACTTTTTTTGGGTTTAGGAAATCCCATGTTCTCGGTACTGCCAATACTTGCTCCAAATGATCACAATGATCATTTCGTTGTTTAGAGAACACATTTAAGTCATCTAGATAAACCACAATGACTTTCCCCATCATACCTTTGAATGCAAAGTCCATGGCCCGCCAAAAGTGGCGCCAAAGATTAGTTAGGCCAAAAGGCATCTTCATTGTAGGGCAAATGTACCCCGAGGAGTAGTGAATGTTGTTTTAAATTGATCTTCATGCGAAACCTCAATCTGTAGCTTGAAAACCATCAAGCATGGATAAGATCATCTCGATCCGATTCGCTTGCGTAACTTGATCCATTATCGAAGTGGGTAGTTGTCTTTCAAGGAATCCTGATTCAAATTGCAAAAGTCTACGCATATGCGTATCTCGCCATTTTTCTTGCGCACTGGCACAATATTTGCTACCCAAGTACTGTGATGGATAGGAAAGATGATTCTTGCATCCAGCATCTTCTGAATTTTGGCCTGGATAGTACCCGAGATCTTAGGATTATAGTGCCTCTACTTCTGGTGAAAGGCTTTGACATCTTCTTTCAACGGGATGTCATGCTGAACGTCCTTTGGCTTAAAAGACTTTAGATCGGCATAGGACCATGCCAACACATCCATATATTTCTTCAGCAACTTGACAAATTTCCACTTCTCCTCAGGCGTGCAACATTTGCCAATGTTCACAAATTGTGGGTGCTCTACCGAACCTATATTGACCGGTTCGGTTTCTGGGGATGAGTAAGGGTCATCTCACCTCTTCTTTTTCACAAAACGGTCATGCCTGTCGAATAACCGCTCCAGAGAAACCAGGCCCTTTGGAATTTTATTTCCTTTGAGCTGACATATGTCGTCATTCCCTTCAGATTCATCGTCTTGATCGGTGACTGATTCACGGCAAGTGGAAGTAGATCCTTCAAAGTGCAATTCTTTAAAATTTTCCGCCTTCTCTAGAAAGGCAATGAGTTGATTATCGTCATTGAATACTTGCCGATCTTGAGAATTTTCCAAAGACTCTCAAGGCGAAAACCACCTCAATGGTGTATTTGTTTGTTTTCAAACTCAGGTGAGGGAGCATGAGGGATGCGAGATAACCAATGAATCGCCATGTCATTTTGGGCTCTTGGAATGGATTCAATCGAAAAGCATCAAACTCTTCAATGTTGTCCCATACCGCATTATGGTAATGCCTCGAGTCTTTCATTCTTCACTTGGTAAATCCTTTTAACTTGATTCACAACTAGCTCCGCATCGCCTTGCACTTTCGCATTCTTAATCCCTCTTTATTTTGTGGCTTGCATGCCAAGTAACAAATATTCATACTCAGCAGATTATTTGTGTTAAAAACCGCAACTTGACTTGAAAGAGAGGAATGACTTCTTCCTCGGGAGATATTAAGCACGGCTCGCACCACATCTCGCTGGTTGCACACCGCCATCGAACCGCAAGGTCCAGATCTTATTAAGATCTCCTTCTTGAACGAGAACAACCATTTTGTCAAACTCGATAGACAAGAAATAGTTCCCCATCCCTGATGATTCAAAAAGGATTTGAGCTTTGGGGTCCTCAGAGCTAGTAACCAAGTACTTCTTTTGTGATTCCGGCTCCAAAGTCTCAGACACACATTTGACAGAATTCTAGCTTTAGACACCCATATGAATCTCTCCACCAACTTCGCTTTGCAAAAGCTTCTTCCCAAAGAAAATTTTGTAGGTCACTTTGGAATGTCAAAGAATGAGGACCGCCATCATCTTACTCTCTTCTCTGGGAATGCCGCAAATGCAAATTGCACGTCTTTGATTTGGCCAATCAACGGAACCTACTTGGTTTCCAAGGAATAACATCTGCCAAAAGGCTTGGTAAGAGTGAGGCCCAAAGCATGGGCGACTTTTACCGGCATGACGTTATCAGAAGCCCCGGAATCAATTATGCAGTTACTCAGCTTGTGACCATTGATTAGGAGGGAGAGATAGAAAAGCTCTATGCTACACCGATGCGATATTGAGGCTACATTTATGTGGCATTCAGGGGGGAGTGAAAAGGATTCCTTTTGGGGAAACCTGCTTAGATACAACAACTTGACTTTGAATATACTTGGTCAATCTTACAAGTTGTTCGGGATTTGACTGAAGATACTCAGCTTCAGACATTTGGATCTTGGTCTTTTTTGCATGATCTATGATATCAAATGCGGCCAAGGGTTGCGTTGGTGAAGGAATGAGTCCCTCACTTCGTGATGGTGTAATAGGATTACTGGTCTTGGTAGGAACATGAGAGGACTGATTTGGAGGAGAGATGGGGGGAAAGGATTTCCTTGTAAAAGATTTGCCAGGGAGTTGAGTAGGAAGAGGATTACCTCTTTTAGCAATGATCGGAGGCGCGTTTGACACAGCCTTCTCCTGCTGGACATGGGCAGCAACTTCCGCTTCTTTTCCTTGTGAGCGGGTAAAAACAACGTATGACTGTCCGCTTGCATATCCCTGGGTACCCTCTTCTTCATCAGATTCTTCCTCATCAAATTCCATATACCCAATAGTAGAGTCGCCAGTCGGTTCACCAACATCTTGATCATCTTCGCCCTGAGACGAAGGTTCTTCATAATACTGCTCTTCTTCTTCGATTTCGGCCAGAGCGTTGACCGGAGGAGCCTCAAGCGCCAACCGCGGAGTAGTTGCGGGTAAGCGCGGCCTTTGTGAAACATTGTTAGGAATGAAATTCCTCCGTGGAATATCCCGGTATGAGGAACTGGGAGGCCTGGGCCAACTGCTTCTTTAATGCAAGCAAGTCATTCGCCATCTTTTGAAAGGCCGGATCGACGGCAAGTAGCGAGTGAATGGCTCAAAGATTTAGGCTTGGATGATTCCTTTTTCAATTCGCGATATTATCAAATTATCTTCTATTCGAATGGCAGCGGCTTGGGTGAGAATCAAGGTGGCCACTCGTTCTTGAAGGAGCAATAAACTAACTTTCATGCTCATAGCGTTTACGAAGAAACACTTTTGATTTTCCGGTGTTGGAAGCATGGCAACAGGGACACGATTGATTAATGCATTGAACCTAGTGATAAAATCGCGCATGGTTTCATTTGCCTCCTTCTTCAGGTGAGTGATCCGTGATAATAATGCAAATGCATCTTCTGAAGGTTTGTACCTATCTTCAAAAGCATCCCGCAAGGTGGCCCAACTCGTAATAGATCCAGCCGGCAAATGCTAAAACCATTCAGCTACGGGCCCTTGTAGAGTTTCCAGAAAAAGGCGAACCGACACGTCCTCGTGAGTTACATCTAGGATACTGCATGACATAATGAATGCAGATATGTGGGAATCTGTGCTTTGATTTCCGCTCCCATCGAATTTGGGAAAATTCTTTCGGTTTCCGTGAGGGAGCGCGTGAACTGGATGTGGTAAAGCCAAGGGACCCATAGCATTTCCCCATGGTACCGCCATTTGAAAGGCTGGAAAAAGAACACGGGCTGGAAGCACGGTTCCACTGAGCAGCAAGGCACTACAAAGGGATGTGGATGCCCTTGCGAAATATTTTTTCCTCGTGGAGGTGAGACACTCCTGGATGACCGGTTGGCCGAGCTTAGCGTTGAAAAACGTGCGGTGTCACGCTGAAATTGTGCCTCTGAAGCAAATCAAAAATAGGATCAGTTTCTCCACGAGCTCTCCTGCTACGCGTAAAGGGTTCACCTGCCAGCTGTGTCTTTCCGATCTGCGATTTTGTAGCGCGGATTCAAAATTTCTTTTTGGTTGTACTTGCTGATTTTCTGGCTTTTCTGGAAAAAACCAGCAGCATGTACTTTTCTAAATATTTAAAAACTATCCTCTTCAGAAAACCGATTGCGGTTAATGACAAATAACAGCGAGGATAAAATGGCAGAGAAGATTAGTAAGCTGATTTTCAGATCTAATTTTGACTTTTTCAAAGGGTTTCAAACTTTTGGTAAACAAACAAAACCTCAGATCTATGGCAAGAAACTGATTTTTATAAAAACTCAGCGAACTAAAGGTCTCCAACTAGGCCAGATCTATGGATCTCAGAAGAAATTTTTTTAATTTGAGTCACTTTTGCAAACTTTTGGATTTTTGACAAAATATGCAGATTTGCAAACAGTAGCAATTTTCTTATTTTTTTGATTTTCTATCCTACCACCATCATAGATCTGATAGATCTATTCGATCCCCAGTGGAGTCACCAAAAACTGTTGGTCCGAAACATGCATCGCCAGCTTGGGCATCTATGGATAAACGAGCCAACAGTGTGGGGGCATAGCCCTCTTTGAGTCAAAGAAAGCGAAACCGGTTTATTGCTATTCTACCAAGAGGGAATCATGCAAGTCTCACAAATTCTACCTTCGGGGGTTTGGGATCTCATCCCAGTAGGGGTGTTTCCGACTGTGAAAAGAAAGGAAAGGAAGAGGGGATGAAGAAAGAGCAGGTCCGAAGGGAGAAAAGAAATGAATTCCAAAGCAGAAAGGTCAGAAGGTTTATGTTTTGGGATTGGTAGTAAACAGAGCCAAACCTACTTGCATAAACGAGCAAAGCAATACTGATGATAAATAAATGATAATAAAACAGAAGCAGATCCCACAGAATAAACACACAGATCTAACGTAAGAAAGATCTAATGCACATAACACATGTATTCAACACAAAGTCTAAATATTGTATTAATATTTTCCTTCTGTTACAAAAATCTCAAAGTATTTTCTCCCCACTTCTATTTTTCATCTGAAATATATTCATCCATCCTTAATACAACAAGTATTGGGGTATTTATAGAAGAAGAAGAGAAAAGAAGGCAAAAATGAGCCAACAACTTATCTACAAAGATATTTACAAAATATCTAAAAGTCATGTTGACTTTTTACAACTTGATGGATGACATCATCCCATGATGCAACATGGATGATATCATCATTCGTATCAACATACTTCAGATATTCTTGAAAAGAAATCCAAAGAAGAGAGAGAGAAGAAGAAGAAGAAGAAGAAGAGGCTACTCGTCGTCGTCGTCCCCAAACCGAAAGGGGGTGGACTACTTTTGTTGTTGCTCAGGTGACGAGATATGGAATTGAGAGCGGTATTCCATAAACTTGTTGATCATTGGCCCTAGCTGATCATGGGAAGGATCCTTGTGCCTATCACTGATCACCTCACAAGTTTCCCGCTCATCTGTGAGTTTCTCAGGGAGCTTGGAATAGTCTTTTTCCGCTTCAATGAGTAACCCAATGAAGTCTCGGCAGGCCAGCGGTTAGTTGATAGACTCTGCGTCAAAAGTGACCTCTGGCCCCATCCCTTGAGAAACGATCTCTTTAAAGATCTGGGTGGTTTCATCAGCTTTCCTTAAAGTGAAGGAAGGAGTAAGTAACCCTGGCGACATGTTAAGAACGATCCATTCCATTTGATGCATCGCGTCCAGGGCTTCTTCCTTCACTTTGTCAATCTTTTCTAAGACAAATTCCAGCTGATCCACCTGGTAGTCCAGAGTGGACATGATTTTGTTGAGGGCCCTGGGATGGCTGAAGATGCCGAACTTAACCAGATCTTCGACTGAACAGTTGAACATTTGTTGGAAGGTCTCGTGCTGTAGTCTAGCATGTTCCAGCTCTTCCGATATGGGCCCCGCTAACGCTTGGAGCTCTTTATTCGCCTTATTGATGTTCAAATACAAGTTAGAGAACTCGGCGATTACTTTTTCACTGTCTTTGAGGATTTGGCTCCTCCAAGCGGAAACGGCCATACCCCTCGCTCCGATCTTTGCATACTCATTAATTTTCTCCTGGCTGAGAAGCTCAGAAGTCTCGGCGGCAGTTGTGGGAGGCGCACTACCCATCTTCTGTAAGGCTTGGAGCAGATATTTGTTTTGCTCTTTCAATTGCCTTTTCTCTTCCTTTGTCTCTGAAGCTTCTTGCAGAGGGCGTCAACTGCAGAAAGGGCTTCCCCCTGAAGGCTTTCAGAAGATGTCCCCATTGTGACTTGGGTCACAGTAAAATCTGTCGGAGACAGATCCTTTTTCTCCTTGAGGGGATTGGGATACGCGATCTCCATAACCCTCTCTCCCACAGCACTTTGAGAGAAGCGTGTGACGGGCTTCTGCTTCTTTGCCCCCTTAGATGGGATTACAGAAAAGTCCATCGGAGCGATGGGAACTTTCCTCTTTTGCTGACTTAGCTGCTGGGAGATCCAGGCTGGACCTATGGGAGAAGGGCCGGAAACGGAAAAGGGGGCAGCTACAGTAGTGGAGGGGAAAAACATGGAGACACGTGGAGGTGGCATGGAGAGAATAGCCGAAGAAGTGCCCATGGGAGGAAGGGATACTGCAGCTGCGGAAGACATAGGAAGGGAAGGGAGCTCAGAGATGAGGGAAGAAATGGAGGAGGAAAGATCCGCAAGGGAAGAGAAGATAGATGAAGAAGCGGGGGGAGGAGTAGAAGAAGGGGGAGAGGACACGACCAAAGGAATGGCCGCTTGAGTCACTCGAGGAGGGGAAGGAAGGGAAGAAGAAGGGATAGAAGGGACCTCGATTCTGTAGTAATGCCGACATCCTGAGTGGATGGGCCTATTGGAACATCCTCTTCTACTTCTTTTTCTGAGTGGTGTTGGATTCACCCTCTATGCCTTTGCCCTTGGCTTTAGGCTGCTGTTTGGATTGAGGAGGTGTGTTACCCAATGGGGAGGCTGTGAAATCAACCCCAAGGTAGATTAACCCGTTCATCTGGCACCAATGCTCTGTCATGCGCAGAGTCTCCTTGATCCTCTCCTCAATCATCTGAGGTGCCTTAGTTCTATCAATGGCCGAAAAGGCCAATTGTCCCCATCCGTGTTAGTATATACTTGGTCTATTTCATCTTCCGTAGTCTGGAAGCCTTTGGGGACAATTGCTACCCCATATTGGATGATTTCTGCCAAGGCTAAGCGAGAATGATCCTTTCTCCTGAGCTCAACCTCATGGATGACGTCGATGTAGATGTCCTCGATCTGAGGGACATGGATTGGATCGAGCTTTGCCCTTGGCAGACAATTCCTTGGGTCGAAGGTAGGCCTGGCCGGGAAATCATGTCTCAAATTAAGCAGCTCCAGCTCTGCGAACATGTCCTTTGCCTTGTGGTGGGTAAGGCATGTATATCGGCCTACTGTGAGGGGGAAAGGAGTTCCACCCTTCTTTCTTTTGAGGCACTTCTCGTGATATGTAATCAGCTGTCTTGACAGCTCCAGCAAAATCAGCTTAGGCCCAGCATACCTCGGCAGTCTGGTCGGCTCTCCCAAGAAGTTGGCTGCCCTCAGATAGGTGAATGTGGGAAATTGGGTGAACAGGGCCCCCCATTTCTCAGTAGCTACCACTATGCTCTTGGTCGTGCGACCGTAAGTCATATTCGGCCTCAACAGGCAGATGATGTGATAGAAAAACACATCGTTAATCTTTGTGAACTGAGAGATGCTATTCTCCAGCCTCAATTCTGGGTAGTACTCATATATTTTGACCTGAGGCCAAACTCCACTTCGTATCAGGCCTGGGTAGTCTCTCTCTGACGCTGCAGCATAGACAACATAGGAGTTCATATAGAATCTTCCCGTTGTAAGGAATTGTTGAAGCTGCTCAGAGATTGTGCTGCTTATTATTTCTCCCCAGCAAAAGCGCTGATCGGGCATATTCTTGTTCATGGTCTCTAAGTACCGCAACATCCATTTATGGAAAAAGTGGGCGTCAGGAAGCCCAAAGACCCTGCTCAGGAATGTGATGGTGTCGCTGAGCTCCTCTGAGAAGTCACTGCGGTGGATGGTTTGAGGCCATCGGGTCACCACCTTTTTATTTTTCAAATAGACCTCGTTCATCAGCTTCATACACTGATCTTCGTTATCATCCCAGGCCTTAATACAATCCTCTCGGCTGATGGCCACAAAGTGCCGGTGATGAGGGATGCCGAGTATTATTTCGAAGTGGCGGGCAGTGAGGTTAATGACGACCTCGCCCTTGTCATTTACGACACACCTTGTGTCTTTGTTGTAGCACCGGCCACCACCATCATGAATTCATTGTCGACAGCGCTGACCGGGATTCCTTCGGCGAAGTGTAGGGCACTGCCTATCAGTTTGTCCATCCATGGACTTCTCGTTACCTTCTGAGTTCTGACCTAGAATTCCTCCATATCAATGTGACCCAACTCTGAGTCCCTGATATCTAGGTCGCATTCGGCCTGGGAGTCGGGCATTCTGACTCTCTGATACTTATATTTCATCTCTTCTTCTGTAAGTTTGGCCTTGCCTTTGGATTTGGTAGGTCTCCTGCTTGATGTAGACATATGTTCTTTCGAGCTTAGTTGCTGATCTGCACGAAGAAGAAGCGAGACCCAATCCAAAAAGGTTGTATTAGCCATTTGATCTTCCATTGAAATGTTAACAGAAGAAAGAGTTAGTGATTTTGAGGCTCAGGCGCAGGCGCATGAAAGCTGCAGCTTACAGGGCTAAATAGGTAAGGCGCACAGAAAAGAGGTGTTGCAAAGGTTAAATCAGCGCCAAAGGCGCATGGCGCATGGATACTGCAGGGTACATTTTGTAAAGGGCGCATGGAGACATCGTGTTACATAGAGACAGGATGCGCCAAAGGCGCATAGATTTTTCATGTTGCATGGGGATTTGGTGCGCCCTTTGGCGCATGTATGGTTTGTGTAACAGAACCTTTCGTGCGCCAAAGGCAGCTTGGTGTGGCGCACGGGGGTTTACACAACATGATGTTTTTGCAACGAGGAAAGTGCCTGTGCCTTCCAAGTTTTACACTTGGCGCAGATTAAGCTGATGTTGCATAGATGGAGGGTGCGCCAAGGAGGCGCATGTATACGTGATGTAACAAATAAGGTTGAGGCGCCTAAGGAGGGCGCAAGGCTAGCGCTTGCATGTGAAGGAGGTGCGCCTTGAGGGCGCGAAAGTTTTTAATGCGACAGGCATGATGGGTGCGCCATTGGCGCAGATTTTGATCATGTTGCAGGGGTGACAGATGCGCCAAGGAGAAAAGAAAAACAGTCTCTTTTTAGAGCTTAGATTATCCTCAGAGGGGTTTTTACATGGTTTAGCTTCTTTTCTCATTTCTTTTCCAAGGTCATTTGGGTAATAAAATGGTTTAATCAAAAGGATTACACCATGCTTTCAGAATAACTTCCTCTACCAGCAGATCTGGAAAGAGGAGGAAGAATATGGAAAGACAAAGAAGGCGGGGGCCAGATCAAAACTTCATTTCCAAAACCAAACCAACAAGCACCCAAGAACCAAAAACGTAAAACATACGAAAGAGATAAGAACCTCTTACCCGAATAAATAGTGAAAAACGTGCAACGGGTCCACAACGCGTTGAAAACGACAAGGCAGGGGCTGACAGGCTCAGAGAATAAAAACGTGATGCTCTGGAGATAATGACATTTGCAGGCGCGCAAACACATATATATATGTGAGTTAGTAATAAATGCGCCACCAACTCTGTAAAGGGCGCATGTAAATTACTGTCGACATATGAAAGCATGCGCCCTTTGGCGCACCAAAGCATTTGCCAGCATGGAATTAAGTGCGCCTTTGGCGCACCAAAAGTGGCGTCGACATGATATTATGTGCACTGTGGCGCACCAAAAGGAGGCGCAACAAAAGGTGTGCTAACACGAAGGCGCATGCGCCTTGGCGCACGCAGGGAAGACTTAACATATCAAGGCGCACCAAAAGATGTGTTGACACAGGAAAATACGCGCCAAAGGTTTTAAAGGGGGCGCACCAAAAAGTGATGTTACATAGCAATTCCATGCGCCCAACCAAAATGACTAAGTTCGGAAAACCAAATTTCCCGGAAAAGGGATTTTGCAACGTTCCGAACGCAAGGGATCCCTAATGAGGGATCGAACAAAATTTTCAGTATGGTTATCGGTAAAATTGCCCTTGTCAATTTTACGGGATAACAATATTTGATGTTGGAAGATTAATTCTTCCTTCTCCCTTTCCCATCTTCCCTACAACCTATTAACATAGTTTTCAAATTGCTACACCCAGTAATCTAACAAGGTTGTCTGAGTGGCCATGTTTCTACAAGATGGTTTTGGAGGTTCTTAAAAACTTCTCTGATGATAACTTGTGGTCAGTAGCTAGCTTGTGGCAATAATGGGGAAGTAGGCTCTAATATTGTCTCAGTTGTATCCTTTATAACTGTAGGAATATCCCCTTGTAATATTTCATCATGCTCAAATGGTTGTTCTGTCTCAATGCTATGAACAATATTTTCTATAATTTCTTCAACATTATGGGGCAAATCATCCCCAATTTCCATTTCATCAGTCTGTGTTTCAAGCACTACATGGTCATGGACTTCCTCTATCTTCTCTGCATTGGTTGTATCTTCAATTTCTTCTGTCAATACTTCTCCTTCATGCTTCTCATGGGTCTCCCCAACATGAAGTTCCTCTGCATGAACTTTAATATGTTCAACATGGCCTTCTTGAACATGTTTCTTACCACATTCTTCCTCCTTATTGTCCTCTATCTCCTCCATGGGCTCTTGAATCTCAACATCAACACTTGCCTAGTATTTTTCCATGGATGTGGCCTCAATATTCTCTTCTGCCAATTCTTTATCACTATCAAGTGCTATGGTTTTAGTATTTAATCATTTTGATGTTTTTGGCTTTTTAGTTCTTAGGCGATGAGAATGCCTAGGTGGTGTAGGAGTGGATTTGGAGGATGAAGGAGTAGATTTGGAAGATTTAGGAGTAGGCCTGGAAAATTTTCTCTTACTCCTTGAAGTGGATGATTCAGGGGTTGAAAATCCAAGTAGGGTTTCAGAACGAGAACCCGCTCGGGGATATAGGACTTTTTTCTCCTTAGGAGATGGTGTATGTTCGAAACAAGGGTTTTTGTGATTTGAGAAGTGGAAGTTGTAAGCTTAACTCTATGGGTTGAAGAAATACTTGTACTTATTCTTCTCTTCCTTCTTCACCCCAATAATTCATCAATACTATTCACCCTTGAAAAATCTCCCCAATTCAATGCAGGGTGTTCTCTTTCCAATGTATGTTTTATAATGAGAGTGATAAGACAATGGTGAGACAAATCTGACCTCCCTCTTTGTGACTCCTTACTCATCCTTTTCAAGATTTCATTTAAGAAATTGGGAACATTAACATGTCTACCATTCTTTAAATGATTAAGTAACTTAAAATGGATAGTATTCAACCTGGAGTATCTACCCTCATAGGTAAATTATTTGATATGTAATTGGCAACATCAGCCCAAAATGGTTTCAGAGAAGTGCAAAATGTACCTTTTCTAACAGTCATGAAATTATCATCTACATCACCAAATTCTCGTCGAGATACATCTAGGTTTTCCTTCTCAAGGAAAATCTCACCTTCTATAAGAATCCATGTTACTGCAACTAAAATATCATCATCCAATTTCACTGCTAAACCCTTAACAATATCCTCTTTGTCCTTGAATGTAGAAGAAAATTCCTTTACCATGGGTTTGTTGAAACCCTAGAACTTACTGATATATCCCATCCAATCTCTATCTTCAAAATACTACAATATATGTGGCTATATATGGAGTTGTGAATGGTCTATAGGATCATGGAGAATTATATCCCCTCCTATGTTGAATTTTGCAAACTCCTTTAGCTTTTGATAGGAAAAATCTCACATTTTGTAGCAATGATGTAAGAATTCGAGTAGGGAAAGTTTTTGAGTACTTGTGTTTTTGAATTTTGTGACCAAATCACATGCAACACATAAAGGAATGCATTAATTTGATTTAAGGGTTGCAAACATGTGAGGTGAGGTTGTGTGACAAAGTGGGGTGACATGGAGTGACAACTCATAGGGTGAAATGCAATGGAATATAATAACTTAATTAAAGACATTCATGACATGGCATAAACATTAATTAAACATAATCATTCTATCGATACTTTATTAAAGGTAAATGAGTGCACTTATCTCGAGAAATGCATTAGATGATGATGACATGTGCATTGTTGTAATTTACACCTTTTTTACAAGTAGACTTATCATGATGTTGCATGTTGAGGTGTCATGATGTTGTAGATGTTGTTTATAGTGTTGCAAGCATATGCAATGTCATGTTGAAGGCTCCTTAATGAAATCAATTAATTCTCGGAGAGGGAATACTGAATTTTTCTGGTGTTAGTCATCTTCATCACTATTCACACATGCAGTTTGTTCCTTATTTTATTCATGCAATCATAAGTTTTTCCAACAGGAAAACAAAGCAAAGCTTTGTTGCATGTTGCTGCAAGTGGACATTTAGTCTTTACACTGTCTCCTTCTATTAGAGACCATGTACTTTTGCAACAAATACACCAAATTGTGCAAAAAAGAAACTCTAAGAAAACAAAACATGTTAGTTGAGTGTTTCTGATCACCAAGAGGGTTGATCGCATCACTTGTATTCACCCTTTGAGTATTCAACAAGATGAATATACCAAGGCCACTAAGCATCTCATTCCTCAGCAATTTCAGAAGATGAACCAACGAGCTCAACTTCTGATCTTAACTCTGATGTTCTCATCTCCATTCTACTTTAACCACCTCTGAACTGTTGCATGAAGGTGCTCCTGTCAGTTGGATTTTTGTACAATCTCAATCTATGACCATTCACTAGTAGTTTGAATCTCACAGATCTATGGTGGTGAGTTTTACAGCTCCATTGGGAAATATTTTCTCAATCTCATATGGGCCTAGCCACCTTGTCCTGAGTTTTCCCATGTGGTCCTTGTACTTTGAGTCAAATAAGAGAGCCCAATCACCTTCTTGAAATTGTCTTGTCTTGATGAACTGTCATGTAATTTGATCATTTGCTTTTTAACCACCTCTATATTATGCACAACTTGTCTCCTCATTTCATCTAACTCATTAAGCTAGAGAATCCTCTACTTCGAGCTTCAAACAAGTCTATGCCTAGTTCAAGTGTAATCCTAAGTGTCTTATGCTTAAATTCAATAGGGAGAACAACAATATTACCGTACAAAAGCTCGAATGGTGTGAAGCATGTTTTTGTCTTCCAAGTTGTGTTGAATTCCCAAACTACTTCTGGAAGTATATCTACCCAATCTTTCCAGTGGAGTGCAATAGTTTTTGTCAAGATGGCTTCTATTTCCTTGTTTGTTACCTCAACTTGACCATTAGATTGGGGATGATAAGGTGTATACTTCCTATGTCTGATTTCATATTCCTTAGCTAGATCAGAAATAACTTTAGCAATAAAGTGTGTACCTTGATCAGTAACAATTTCTCTTAGTACTCCATACCTTGTGAAGATGTGGTCATACAAGAATTTGGAAACTTTCTCACTCTTCTGATTTGGCAATGCTTTCACTTATGTCCATTTAGTGAGGTAATATGTGCACACCAAGATGTATTCCTTCTACTCGAGATTTAGGATCTATAGGACCAATGAAGTCTAAACCCCATTTGTCAAATGGCTGCAATACTAACTGAGGTTATAATGGCATCTCATTTAACTTGGTAGGCTTACCCATTCTTTGGCATTTATCACACCTCCTGGTATATAATGTTACATCCTTATATAGTGTAGGCTAGTAATACCATGTTGTCAACACTTTTTGTGTTGTTATTTTTATAGCAAAGTTTCCTCCACATGGTTCACTATGGCAGGATTTGATGACATCATATATTTCCTCATCATCTATGCATCTTATCATAACATTATTATATACTCGTGTGAAATAGAAAAACTATCTATTTAAAAAAACTCACACTTTTCTCAACAATGTATTTCTTTTCATAATATAAATAGTGTGGAGGTGCATTACCTAAGACCAAATAATTGGCTATATTAGCATACCGGGTGTTCTAGTGGAAATGGAAAACAGGTGCTCATATGGGAAAGAGTCATCTACTACTTGTTCTTCATTATTATTCTCCATTCTTGAAAGAAATTCAGCTACAATATTATCCTTACTAGGCTTATCCAAAATGGTGACATCAAACTCTTGTAAGAGTAGCAACCATTTGATTATTCTATTGCTTACAACTGTTTTGTTGATCAAGTATTTAATTATAGTGTGGTCAAGTGTGAATAAACACTTAGCCTATGATGTAGTTTCTAAACTTGTTAATGGCATACACAACTACTAAAAAAATTCTCTATGACTATATAGTTAAGTTTAATGTGTTGCAAGTTCTTATTGACATAGTAGATTGTGTAGTTTATAATTCCATCCTTCATCCTAAAATAGATCCAATGGCATGATCTGAGGCATCGTATGAATGTGAAATGGAAAACTCCAATCTGTCCTCTTAACATAGGTGTAAAAGTCAACATTTGCTTCAAAGTATGGAATGCAATCTCACATTTCTCAGTCCACTCAAAGGCAACATCCTTTCCCAATAGGAAAAATAATGGTGTTGCAATCTTATTGAAGTCCTGTATAAATATTCTATAATACCCATCATGGCCTAAGAATATCCTCACATCTTTTTGCTTCTTTGGTGTTGGTAGATTTATAATCACATATATTTTTGTTGGATCTACCTGAATTCCAGCAGATGATAGATAATGCCCCAACACTATTCCTTTAGACATCATCATGTAGCATTTTTCATTTCTTAAGGACATGTTATGATCCTTGCATCTCTTAAGAACTTTATCTAAATTCTTTATTGATTCATCAAAAGTAATTCCATGTACTGTAAAATCATCCATGTATACCTCCATGTAGTCATTAGTTAGATCTGAAAAATGCTCAACACTGCTCTCAAAATGTAGTAAGTGCATTACACAAACCAAAAGGAAGAACAAAATATGAAAACATTCCCCATGGGCACGTGAATGTGGTCTTGTCTTGTTCCTCTAGTGTAATCTGAATTTTGTTGTAGCCACTATAGCCATCAAGAAAAGAAAAGTATTCCTTGCCAACAAGAGTGTCAAGAATCAAGAACTTAATCAATGAAAGGAATCAAAAATGATCCTTTTTATTGCTACATTCAACTCTCAATAGTCTCACGCAGATCCTCCATTTACCATTCTTCTTAGGTGACAAGGAGTGACATCCATTGATCATGCTCCCAAATTGGATATATGAATCCAGCTTCTAATAATTTTTTTAATTCTTCTTTCACTATATCCCTCGCTTCGGGTCATTCTTCTTTGTCTTGTGTTTCGTAGAAGAACAATGAACAGCTTCTCTTGTTGCATACTCGTTTTTTTTTCACATTAAGTGGCTTAGCCAAGTAATTTCCACTTACTTAGAGATCAATCATGGAGCATATACTTGATACTTACAAAATTTAAAATACAATCATGTGGAAGAAGTTGGTGGATGATGTAATTCTTACCTAGAACATATAGTGCTTTTTGTGGTAGGATTTGATTCTTAAGACAACTTATACACCATAATTTTCCATCTAACTCTTCATTCTTCCCATAACTATTTTGTAGGACGTTAGAAAAACAACATCCTCTTCATGCCCTTCAATTATGCATGAATTCTTGAACATCATGAGCTATTAAACTAAGCTTTGATCTTCTTCATTGAATGGTTTTGAAGGAGTTAAAGAATGAGCTTCTTGGTGCCACTTCTATTAGAGATAATCATATTACCAAATCTACATCATATGAATTCATTAGCAATTTCCAACCATGGTCTTCCCAGGATGATAGGATATCCTCCCAAGCTTGCTTTTGGCTAAAGAACAATAAAATCAACAGGGTACTCCCAAGATTCTACCACTACTACTACATCCTCCAGGACCCCTTAAGGCTTAATTGTTGATCTATCTGCAAGCTGCAATACTGTGGCTATTGGTATTAGTCCCTCTACCTTCAAATCATCCATAATTGTTTTTGGAATTACATTTATTATTTCCCCAAGTCAATCAAAGTGTTCTTGATCACTGTGTCATTGATTATGACATTTACCAAAGGACTGCATGGATCTATTTATTTGGGTATAATTGAGTTTCCAATCATAATATCAGCTAGTTGTCTAATGACCTATACAATAGTTGGATCTTTCCTCTTTCTTCCTAGTTTTTTTATGCATAGGTCTTTAACCAATTTATTGTAGATGGGCACATCCTTAATAGCTTAAATTAATGGAATTTTGACACAAATGTCTTTCAATTGGTTGACAAAATCATAATCAGATTCTGATTTGAGGTCATTATTATTTTCTTGTAATCTTTTAGGAAATGGTGGCTCATTACCTTGTGTTTTACCCTTGCTCAATTTTTTTCTCAAGTTGTTGAGAATCAATATGCAATGTCTTCTGGATTTACCGTGGGATCGGTATGCAAAAACTATGGTTCTTCTGTAATTTCAGTAATAGTGGGTCTAGCTGGTGGAGGAAGTTCTCTTCTTGAGTGAATATGGATATTGTTGACATCAACATAATAGGTAGGGTATTGAGATGGTTCAATGGAATATGTTGGCTGAGCAACTTTATTGTTAGAGTTAGGTGTTGGTTGAGTTGGTAGTTGGGTAGCTTTTGGTTGAGATCATGTTTGGGGTTTGGCATCAAGGCTTGTTGCTGCAAATAAAGAGGTTGTTGATAATACTTCGTAATTTGGAGGTGGGTTATTCCACTGTTTTCTTCCTCTTCAAGGCTTCTACCATGATTAAGGAGGTTGTTTCCATTATTTTTATGGTTGGCCTTGGAATTGAGGTTGTCACTATTGTTGATATTGATTAGGATATGAGGCCCAACCTTGACGATTAGCCCGAGGTGGGGCTGCATATATGAATTATTAGACCAATTGTGAAATGAATGCAAAGGATCTTATGTCATACCTCCTTACCTCGGTGGCCATGGTTTCCTTTGAGCAACATAGAAAACTTTCCCATCCTTTGTCTCCAACATCTTGAAAGTAGGTGAAGCCTCCCTTTCTTGAGCAATGCTGGACCAATTATCTACATCTACGCTTAGATTTATTCCTTAAAAATGCAAGGCAAGACACGGTGAGTGTTGTTTATGCATCTTCCTTTTTCTTTTTGGTGTGTAAAGCATCTAATTGATTGGTCGTTTCATTAACAATCTCCTCGCTTCATGTTTTTAAACATGTTGACAATTTCGACTTGGATGTGTCCCTAATTGTTTTCATATTTGATCCATCTCTTGATTTTACACTTTTACCCTCTTCATAGTATCTCTTGAGTAATTTTTGCAAACTTCACTTATGCAAAAGTAGGTTTTGAAATGCTCACCGCTCCTATCGATCTAGAGAATCCATGTCCTCTTCATTTAGTCCCTTCAAAAGAGTAATTTACAAGATTCATGTGGTAGTCCGGTGTGCCTTGACTTCTAAACATATAACAAGAACCTTTCCAAATATTCTTCCAATGGTTCATCCTCTTTTTGTGTCATTATGTAGATTTCATCACCTCCTATATTGTTTGGTCTGCAATAATCCTGGTACTTATCGAGGAATTTCTCCTTCATTTATGTCCACATGGTTACAACATTTCTTCCCAATCCCATGAACCATCTAGCTTCAATTTATGTGCATCAATAGTATAATCACAACTCATGCACAAAACATCAAACTCAAACAAAAAGGTGTCTGGGTATTCTGTCATTGATCCATGAAAATTAGGCAAGGCTGAGGGAGAAATATTCTTCATAGTAGTAGCTACATTATTTTCAGTAATGGGGAACTCAAAAGTGGTTGCCCCATTTTGAACATTCTGATCTACTTCTTCTGCCATCTCTGGCTTCTTAGGAGCAGCTTCAGAACTGTCACTTAGAGGATGATCTTCAAACAATAAACCTTGTATAGATGAAAGGATGTCTTCTTCAAAATCCTCAGAGGTATATGAAGAGATTTGTGCTACTTGTGGATTAGGTAAAAATCTACCATGGGCATCCCTTGGGTAGTGCATGCATCAACTAACTCAACCAATCAATGGAAATTAGTTGGGAGTTGGTTTGGAACTAAATTTCCTAAAACCTAAACTATTCTAAGAAATGAAAACCTCTCAAAAACCTTATAACTTGGCATTATCCCCAAAATGGTGCCAAAAATGGTGGTGCAAATTAACTTGCAGCAATTAATATGATGTTCATTAATCTACAGTCATTTAATTATCAAACCTAGGGACGTAAAATTTCAATATTGTCAGTGTTGTATGCATAGTTACAAATGTTTGGGAGGTGTAAAGGTAAATTGTTGTCACTACTAATTAGGAAATAACAATATTGGAAATGAACTATACTATGAATGAAAGTAAATACTATAGCTAATAAAAAGCATGTAAAAGAGAGTATAGATAAATAAATAAGTAATTGCTAACCTAATCATGTGAGGAATTAAAACAACAAATAAAAGGAGAGGGTTAGCAAATTGTAAGTGGGCCCTACCTTGGGTGTTAATTCCTCTTAAGGTCTATGTCTACGATGAATTAACAGAACTTAGATTCTTATTTCATCGGCATGAAGATTACAAGTGGAAAATAAAGCAAACTCTCTACCTATGTATCTCCCTCTACAACATTAATCTTTCCTTTTTATATCTTTCATTACAACAGAGGTGTGAAGAGATAGAGTCCTACTAGGAGTTCTAGTTAGATTAAGTAAAATATCTTAACCAAAAAATTGGAAACTTACATGCATGCAACAAAAATATTTAGTAGATGTTCTCATACAATCACATAACTTAACTAACCAATCAGTTAATCAACTAGTTATTAAGTTATGAGTTAAATCAATTAGTTCTTTGTTTGAGTTCTTTGTAGACACCTATAATTATGCCCAAGCAATTTAAATACTTAAATTGCGCTAATTATCCCCTTTCTTGCAAATCAATGACATATCGTCAAAAGCGCTCATATTCCCTCTTATTTTCGTTAATTAATTACAATACGCTAATTGATTAAGTCACCTATCCAACTAACAACCTAATTAACGACCTTCCGTTAATTATTTACCCCTTCTATCTAGACTAATTAATTATTATTAATTAATTAGCCTTTCACTTCATTTAACTAGTAAATCAATATTTAATTGATTTAATCCCCTCCTAATAGCCTAAATCGTACTAATATTCCTCTAATTAGCTTCTATAAGCTTACATCTACCTATTAGTTAATCACCTTTGATTAATTAAAACACCCCCAACTCTCATGACTTGTTAAGCATAAATTAAACCCTTCTAAAGTAAGGTTACCTTTAATAAAGCAACCTTATCCATTCCTAATCATGTTTTACCTTTATCCCACATGCAAAGGGATGAAGTGTTTCCTTTATCCATTGGGCTATATAAGGAGCCCTCCTTCTACCTTTATACCTACACCTAAACTTCTTAAGAGAGAAAATGCAAAGCATATAGCAAAGAGACTAAGAGCTTAAATTTTGTCTTCTTGAGAGGTCACCATTGTTGAGAGCTAAGCTTCCTATTCTTGCATTTTTTAAAGATCAAACAAGCAATTTTTATTGCTATTGGAGCTAAATAGGTCCATGCATTTTGTTAGTAATCTAGGAGGGTAGAGATTTTAAATAGCATTAGTTTTCATCTTATGTTTTCAAAGTTATAATGTTAGTTTAGATCTTTCTTAGTTCTCTATCTTGATGGTGTTTATGCTTTGTTTTATCTAGATTGTAGAACTATTTTAGGTGGTAGTTCTTGCTCCATTTGATTTAGCATTAAACAAAGTACACATGCACACATTTGGCACGCCTTAGGTAGAGCCTTAGTCCCATGGAATTTTAGTTTAAAGTTTCATTGTTTTGGCTAATTTTGATATGCACATGTAGTAATTAATATTTATTTTCTTGGAATTTTTGCTAATGTGATAGGTGTAACTTCATGTTCATAGCCATCATTTTAATGGGTTATTGCTATTCTTAAGCCAACTTATCAAAATTTAAGATATTGTGATTTTTCTTGTGTTTTTTGCCATATTTTGGTTGCAGGTCCTGCACAGCACACATTTTTAGGAGTGCGAGTGTGGTTTTTGTGGTGCACACACCTCTTTGGTGGTGTAGGCACACTGTCAAAATCAAGTTCTTTGTTTACCGACCCCGGCGCATGTGCACTAACCCCGCACACACACCCTAACCAATGCATAGATACACTAACCCCAAAGACACACACCCTAACCAAATACAAAATACACTAACCCGGCATAGCCACGCTTTCGTATTATACCTTCACTGCATTCTGAAAATTGTCAAATCGGTGCACACACCTAACCAGCGCACGCACGTTGTTTTAGTGGCGCAGACACATTTTTGGTGACGCGGGCGTTCTGTTAGAATCCGAGACTATTGCATAAAATGGTGGCGCACACGTTTTCCCAGTAGCACACACACTTTTCTGGTGATGCACATGTTTTCTAGCGGTGCTAGTGTTATGTCTATTTTTCTCAAAGGTAGCGCATACATAGTGGTAGTGTTATGTCCGTGGCACAGAACACGGTAAGCAAAAATACACAAAGTGACGCCGCATTGTTTTCGTGGTGCACACACCTCTCGGGTGGCACAGTGCGAATGTAATCCAAAACAACACAGAGTGGCATATATGCCCTAACCCACACGCATGCACTAAAAAGGGGTGCAAGTGTCCTTTTGTATTTTTGAAATTAGTGTGTTGAGGTTCTAACATTCTTGCAGGTTTATCTAATCATATATTTGTCTTTGCAGTGTTTTTACATGTTTTTACTTGATTAGATAATATTTTGCATTGTTTACTTATAGGAATAAAATCACGTATGCTCTTCCCTCGCGTCCCTTGGGGAAATCTTGGGAATTAGAAATGATTCTTAAGTCCTTTTGATGCTTTGAGGTTGTTAGTAATATTTGAGTGGGAATTGGTTAACTTGGTGTAGTTGAATTAAAGTGTTTTTCCATTTTAAATATCTTTTTGGATTTTGAAGACATCACGTATGCTCTTCTCTTGCGTCCTTAAACGATTTGGAGAATAGGAAATGGGGCCTTCTCTCTTTTGATGGAAAACTACTAAAAATCATCATACATGACCAAAACGCCATCGCTTGTCAAAGAACGGAGGAATAAAAACAAAAATAAAAAAACTACTAATATAGTTGTTATACAGTTACCAAATGACATTCGAGAAAACCACATCTAATTAAAAAGATAAAATGAACAACATATTCAAAACATTGTATTGCAGGTTTTGGAAAAGGGTACGTCCCTCTCTACTCAACTAGAACATAACCCCTTTGGCATAACGCCTTAAGCTACAACAATGGGGGTGGTTCCAGGAACCCCAAAGTAGTCCACACAAGAGGGAACCTTGTGGACAAAACGGGAAGTGCTCCGCACTACCTATCTGACTAGTGATTCCTTTGTGAGATAGAGTTACAAGTTATCCCTATGCGACCCTTTTAAGTACACGATGGATGCATCTAATGCCCATTGTGCTTGAAGGGGGAAAATTCGAGATACTCCTAAGATAGTCGAGACTATTTGGGTAAATTGTCCTACTCGTGGATAATCTTCATGACACCTAGGACGAGAGAACCACCTAGGAAGATATACTTTGTCCAGGAGCCCACTATCGACTATTGTAAAATAGTGTTGAGTTGTGAACCACATTTTCATTGCGAAACGTGTGACACGTTACTTTCGTTTAGTTTTTACTTGCCTTAGGGCGAGGTGAAACTCTGCCGAAGTGAAGCCAGCATTTTTCATCCCATTTTTGATTTGTTTCCTTCACATTGTTTTGTCACTTTTTTGATCAGAAGGAGAGTGACTACCTTTATGTTACCAATCGATTGTGTCTACCACTTTTTTGTTTGTTTATGCCCATCCATGTTTGTGGCTAGGTAAGTTAAACATATAAAGTGCGTGGAGATGTATTCATATCATTGGTGGCCATTGTGATCTTGATACCCATGTCAAGGTTGTCATTATAGTTAGGCGTGGTTCATCATCTTGGACTTCCTTAGAAGAGTTAGCTTGTTTGTATCGTATCACTACAATTTTGATATTTACATCTTGTTTCTTGTAAACTCGACATAAATATCTATATTGTAAGGTTACACTGCACACATTTTTAACTATTCCTAGCTATACTTTGAGCTTTTTAGTTTGGTTCTATTATTACCTCAATTTTGAAGAGTGTTGGGTGTTACCATTTGTGCGTGTTATATCAATAGCACCTTGATATCAATACCTTACTTTCTCACAAAGTTGGTTAACATATCTTGGTGACATTTTTGTGTCATTCATGAATTATAATTGGCACTTTTTGAGATATAGGTCTTAATCAAGTTTGAGCTCACTCCTAGTATATCTTGTTAGGAGGTCACATTGACTTCTTGTATTTACTTATGTTTTGTTCATTCCCTTGAACTTGGCATAAGTGAAAACATCTTGTTAATCATCTTGCGACACAAAACTACTTTTTGAAGCGTATTCTAGGAGGTACTTCATTTAATAGGTTTAGATACCAAACGCTTGTGTCACTGGTGATTTATCACTCTATCACATTGGTATTCTCACATTGTTGATTCACTCATATTCTTAACAATACATCTTGCATTTCACTTAGGGGTGGTCACAAAGTTTTGAACACATTTACAACTTACCCTAGTGAAACTATCACAAAAACATGGCTCCTAAAACACGATTAGGACTCAAGAAACAGACATACGAGGAACAACAAGTGCAAGCTTGGGAAACCTCTAATAGACAAGGGTCAAACCCCTTCATTGGACATGATCTAGGACCTCTGTTTTCGCAGAAAAGAGATAGAAGATATGGTCGATCATAGTGGAAATGAATTAGAATCCCCATGAAAGAATTCAATTTTGACCCTACTTTATTAGATGAGTTTCTTTTCAAAAATGAAGATAGAGTGTTAGCACGAGTCGTAGAATTAGGGGCCAAAATGCCCACTGAAAATGAAATAATCCCACCTGCGAATAACGCTTCGAGGAAGAACGTCCCCTTATCAATATGGAGGATATTTTGACGCATGGACATGCCTCTACCTCTAACATAGGGAATGATAAAGTGGTGGGACATAGAATGCCCTTTATCAAAGTGCCACATAGAAATAAGACAGAACATGAGATG
The DNA here is from genome assembly GCA_018340775.1 of Taxus wallichiana var. yunnanensis. Taxonomy (NCBI): domain Eukaryota; kingdom Viridiplantae; phylum Streptophyta; class Pinopsida; order Cupressales; family Taxaceae; genus Taxus; species Taxus wallichiana. The sequence continues at coordinate 70,255,932 of CM031242.1, forward strand.
GGTGAAGAACCTCCACAATACGAGGAGGAAGAGCCTTTAGAAGAAGAAACCACAATTCAACAACAGATTAGTAGCCTAAGCTGACAATTAGCTTTGCTAACCTCCCATGTATAGAAGGAAGCAAGAAAAAACGTTCAAAAGTTGAAGCCTAAGGTTAAGATCAATGAACTCCATAGAGAAAACCAAGGAGAAGACGATACAGGGTATTGTCGCATATACATCCCTGCTTCTCCCACTAGAGAACAATTACTCACATAAGAGGTACAGTCTATGAAAGTGACACTCACAAGCCTACAAGAGAGCAATATAGGGAGTATTAGAAAGTATCAATACGAAGAATTATGCCCCTATCCTTTTGACAAGACAATGACCCTTCAACCCTTTCCTAAGAAATTTGATATGCTGAAATTCGACAAATATAAAGGGAAAGGAGATCCACGGGATCATGTTAAAGATTTCTACATGGCATGTCAAGAGGTGTCTTATAGTGACAATTATCTCATCAGAATTTTCCCCAAGAGTCTCGGAGGCCAAGCCTTGGAGTGGTTTACACGCTTACCACGAGGATCAATTTTCACCTAGCCAAAATTGGCAGAAAGGTTCGTGCGTCACTTCTCGTACAACATAGAGAGTGATGTCACCATGGCAGATTTATGTGGCACCAAGCAATGCGCTAATGATATTTTCGCCAGCTTCCTCCATTGGTGGAGAGGGATAGCTAGTCGCTTCCCTTGCGCTTTCCCTAAAAACAACCGGGTTAGTATTTTCATCCCCAACCTCAACCCGGATATAGCTTTCCACCTCCAAATGCATTGTGTTCACACTTTTGAGGAGGTTATTGAAAAAGGGGTTTAGATAGAGAAATCTCTCATTGCCAAAGGCACCTCAAAAAACCCAATCTAGAGATAATCAAAATGTCAAACCCACGAAAAATCCTAAGATCTTTAACAAAAACAAAAATGTGGTGGGAGACGGAATCACTAATTCCAAACGTGTTCAAATGGTCCAAACTGGTCAACCTTTTAAACTGACCAAGGGACCAATTCAACCTCCACCAAAGTGAAGAATGTTCACCTCTCTTAATGAAACTTTGTCAGTTATACTAAAACAATTGGATGTAGCCCACATGATGACCTATCCTACAACGCAACCATTTGACGACAACGCTCCAAAACCTTCATGGTACAAGGAGCATGAATATTGTGAAATGCATTGTGTCAAAGGACATAAGATAGAAAAATGTCTGCGACTTCGTCATTATATTCAAGACCTCATTGACAATGGGGAGATAGAGGTGGATAACCCGGGAAAAACACAAACACCTAATGAGAAAATGGGGATATATAAAGAACCATTCCCCAACCATGATAAATCAGAGAAGTCAAAGCTAGATCGGGGAGAGTCATCCCAAGGTTATAAAGCAGTGAATTATTTGTACACCAAAAGAGACAACAATCATTATGATTCGCTTATTGGATGTATTCGCTCTCCTATTGACCATGTCAACACCATCTCGAATTAAGGGAAAGGACTGCACTACAGTAATAAGGCATGCCCGCCTTGTAATTCTAGAACCTTCTCCGTCAACCCCACAAACCGGTAAATATAACCTTTTAGAACAACTTGAGAAGACGTCTGCTAAGATTTTGATCTTAGATCTTCTCAAGATATCCAATGTGCATAAAGACATTCTATACCAAACTCTTTAGGGGTTGGGAGTGCCTTTAGAAGTTGATCCTACACACCTTCAAGCCGTAGTGGCAAACATCATACCAAATGAACATATTGCCTTCAACCATAGGGAGATCCCTACTGAGAATCCAACACATAATCTTCCTTTATATATTGAGGTAGTTGTCACCCGTAGGTCAGCAGGGAATAATCAAGCTACCTATGGAGGCGGGTCTCACTTGCCATCAGATAAAGTTTCATGTCCTAGACTTGGAACTTCCATATAATATGCTTCTAGTTCGACTATGGATTCATGCCATGCAGGTTGTACCATCAACATTTCATCAATGTGTTCAATTGAAGCATGAGGGACACACCATTACAATATAAGGAGATTCAGAGCCCTTCACTCATTGTAGAGCTCTCAATAGCTTTGCATGAAAGGGTACATATGCATGTCCCTTCACAAATATAGTTGTCCCTCTCTAATTTGAGGCCATGGAATCCTAGGTGGATTCGGATTCTCTCAGCCCTTGCACTCATGGTGCATCTACTTCAACATCTTCGTTTGATTCATGGGAGATGAAAATCCTTAAATATGGTCATGGGGATTATAATGTACAATAAGGGCTCTTAGTTTCGCAGACCTCTCATTGTCACCCAAGACTAGAGGTTGACCCAACTACCGCTTGAGAAGACCTAGAAAGGAACACACTATTGGGTCATTCTTACAGGAGGCTTGTTAGGCGAGGAAAAATTGATTGATCCACCTATAACTTGGGTCCTAGAGGATACTCACCATCCTGTTATCGAACGCGAAATATGAAAAATCTAGTAAAATGATGTACTTCATGGGCTACAAAGGCCTAGGATGTGGAAGAAATGAACAAGGAAAAAGAGAATCGGTTCCCCTTCCACATTTCAAAACAGAAAGATATGGCATTAGGATTCACCCTTATGGATCACACCCTAATGATCAAGATGTTACTTCCTCTAAATGTGAGGATAGCTCTTACTATCTAGATAGTGATACAGATTCCCATTGTTGCCAATATGAGGATCTAGCCTCCACAAACCTTTTCATGAACAATGTTGTCCTAACCATAACCCCCGTAGAACCAACCCTTGACCTTGTATATCCTTCCCTTGTTGAATGGGACCAACAACATCACATGTTTCTAGATTTATTCAAGAAAGACAAAGCTATCGCAGAGTTCATGGGCATAAGGGATACAATTCCCATTGGGGATCACAAGAAGGGTTTCTTTATCGATTTAGATACCTACACCTACTTCGGCGAGGAGGCTGAGCTTCATGGTCAACAAAACTTAAAGAAAAGTGAGGGCAAAAGTTCCAATGTAAAGCCTCGACAAAAATCAAAGTCCAAGTCGCACAAGAAAAACCTCTTTGAGGCACTTTGGTGACCAAAAATAAAAAAATCAAAGGACAAACAAAGTGACCACGCCAAGGATGAAAATATTGTGGAGACATCCTTGGATGAAGATCTCAACCTAGCTCCTGATCCTACGCGTATGGAGGACTTATCAAAATTACTAGTCGAAGAAACCATTTATGTGAATATTGGTACAAAAGAAGATCCCAAGAGAGTAAAATTAGGAGCATCCCTCTTGGCTAGAGAACAAAAGGCATACACTATGTTGCTGCGAGAGTTTATAGATGTGTTCACATGGTCTTACAAATACATGCCCGGCTTAGATCCAACTTTGGTCGTGCACAACCTAGTTGTTCACGCAGACGTTAAGCCTATCAAACAGAAACTCTGAAAGATGCACCCAAGAGTAGCCTTATTGGTTAAAGAAGAGTTGGAAAGATTGTTGGCGGCAGGATTCATCAGGCCTATTGATTATTCTGAATGGATATCAAACATTGTTCCTGTCCAAAAAAATCCTGTTGGTATCCAAATCTACACGGATTTTAGGGACATTAATAAAGCTTGCCCTAAAGATGTTTTTTTGTTGCCAAATATTGACATGATTATTGACTCAACAATAGGGTACGAGATGCTATCACTCATAGATGGATTTTCAGGATACAACCAAATCAAGATAGTGAAGGGTACCTTCATTATCAAGTGATGTCGCTTGGTCTCAAAAATGCAAGAGCTACTTATCAGTGGGCCATGACAGTAATTTTTCATGATATGATTCATGATATCATAGAGGACTACGTGGATGACATCCTGGGAAAGTCTAAAACAATAGAGGATCACCCTATCATTTTGCGGCGTATTTTTGAATGCCTACGAGAATACAAAGTCGGGCTAAATCCAAATAAGTGAGTCTTCGATGTGCTATTAGGCAAACTATTGAGCTTCATTATTTCAAAACGAGGTATTGAGGTAGACCCTGCTAAAGTGTCTACTATTACTGAAATGCCTCCACTTAAGAATATCAAGCAACTACGCAGCTTACAGGGGAAAATTCAAACCATTCACCACTTCATCTCCTAGTTTGCAGATAAGTGTCACTCATTCACCCACTTGCTTAAAAAATATGTCACTTTCGTCTGCAGGGATCGAGCAACAACAAACCTTTGCTTTGCTTAAACAATACTTGGCTGATCCACTGTCCTCATGCCTCTAACTCCTGGAGAACCACTCTTGCTCTATATTTCCACTACACAATTTGCTATTAGAGCACTTTGCTCACCCATACGACCTTGGTCATACGGAAAAATTGGTGTATTATTTGAGTCACACCTTCATCACCTATGATCTCAATTATCCTCAAATTGAGAAAGCTTGCTTGGTTGTTGTTTTTACTTTAAAAAACTCTGCATTACCTATTCGATATTAAAACCAACCTAATATCGAAGGTTGACCCACTCAATTATTTACTATCTAAACCCACCCTCATAGGTAGAATGGCTAATTGGATCATTCTACTCAAAGTTGAGTTTGACATAGAATTTATACATCGAAAATCGGTTAAAGGACAAGTACTTGTTGACCAACTAGCGGAAGCACCTTTGCAAGGAACGAAACCTTTGAATCTAGATTTTCCAGATGCCTCCTTGCTCTACATTGAAGAATCTATCATATGGCAGATACATTTTGACGGATCCTTTATGTTTCACAACCGGTGGAGTAGTCCTTATTACTCCTTCTGGCGATCCTACACCGTAGGATTTTCGCCTGGGCTTCCCTTGCACGAACAATATTACGGAGTATGAGGCACTTATTGCAGGAATGAAGCTAGCTATCAAGTGGAATATTCATCATGTCAAAGTTGTGGGTGTTTTGCAGTTAATTATCAAACAGGTTAATGATGAATATAAGGTTAAGGATGATAAGCTCATACCTTACAAAAAGCTAGTAGAAACTCTAAAGGAATACTTTGTGCACATTACATTTGAACAAATCCCTAGAGTGCAGAACAGATCGACAGATGCCATGGCAACAGTGGGTTCTATGCTTCATATTCCACCAGGGAATAATGACATGCCGTTCTTTGTAGAAAATCTACGCTAGCCCACGTATGACATGCCAAAATCTTACCTGGCTTGTGATGTTGTTGGTCCCAATTCCCCATGGTACGAACCCATCTTTACCTATCTTAAGGACAACACATTCCCTCCCGATATCTCCCATTCTAAAAGCAAATCCTAATTCACCAAATAGCCCGTTACACCCTTTTAGGAGGTACACTTTATCATCGTGGCTATGATGGGAATCTATTACGTTGTCTTGATGTGACGGAGTCAATCCAAGCAATCAAAGAAGTACATGAAGGGGTGTGTGGAGCACATACAAACAAAATGGTCTTAGCTAAGAAATTGTTAAGAGTAGGCTACTATTGGCCTACCATGGAAACCGATTGTTGTAATTATGTCAGGAAATGTGTACTTTGCCAAAAGTATGGAAACTTCATTCATGCTCCATCGCAACCATTGCAACCTATCACTACCCCATGGCCATTCTCCAAGTGGGGACTTGACTTGATAGGAAAAATTACTCCTACTTCATCTGATGGTCATACACACATCATCATGGCTATAGAATACTTTACAAAATGGGTGGAGGCTGTCCCTTTAACCTATGTAACTCGGAGCCTAGATTTCTAAGTTTATCATGAATCATATCATTTTTCGATATGGCATTCCCACAGCCATCGTTACAGATAATGGGAAGTCATTTAAGAAAAAAATTATAAAAGGTCTTTGTCAACAATTCCAAATCAGGTTAAAATGGTCCACGCCATATTACCCTCAAGGTAATGGACAGGCTGAAGCCACAAACAAGACTTTGGTGAGGATAATGGAGAAGATGGTTAGAAAAACAGGTTGTAATTGGCACTTACAAATCCATCCATCCCTCTAGGCTTACAGAACCTCCATTCACACTCCTACGGGTGCGACACCATATTCTCTAGTGTTTGGGACAGAATCTATCATCCCCTTAGAGATCAAACTTCCGTCCCTGAGAATTTCTCTTCAGGACTATCTGGATAAGGATGAGGATTATCGGGTGGCAAGATTGGCTGAATTAGAGCTCCTAGATGAGAGGTGCATTTGCACTCTTAATCACCTAAAAGTGTATCAACACAAAGTCTCTAGAAAGTACAATAAGAGAATCATCCCTTGTTAGTTTGAGGTTGGTGATTTAGTCATGAAGGAGAACCAGTTCAACACCAGAGCGGAACGAGAAAATAAAGGGAAGTTCGAACCACATTGGTTGGGACCCTATGTTATAGTCGCCAAGTATGACACGGGGCATACAAACTTGCTCACCCCAATGGTGATGAGCTTCGGGAGCCCATGAATGTCATGCATCTTAAGCATTTTTATACTTAAACATGGCACAGGAATGTCAAAAAAGTAAAAAAATCAAAAACATGGTAAAACAATCAAAAAGAGAAAAAAACATTAAAAAGAGAAAAAGAAAAAGAGAAAATAGGTCGTCCACAAGTGAAAACCACACAATTGTGGCACTTTGGATAAGTCCTTGGGTGAAAACCAGTTTTTGGTGCCTTGGGAGGATTCGTTGTTCACAAGCATCTTGCATCTAGAGGGTAGTTTTCCTTGGCCTAGCCCTAGTTCTGCCTTCAAGATTCCTTGTGAGCCCCATCTTGTCAAGCCTTGATCTGGCTTTGCCTTCTTTTATTCATCTGTGAGGGGTATGGTCTTTTGCTATTTCCCATCTTACGTTGGGGGCAATTCAATGACTTCACCTTCTTGTTCATAAGTGTGTGGCTTCTACCCTTGTATATTCCCCATCTAACGCTGGGGCATCCACGCTTTCTTGGTTACCTATACATAGCTCTAGAAAACCATTAGAAAACAACACAAAAATAATAGAAAATTGTTTCACATAAACCTAAACAATAGAAAATTGTTTCAAAACACCAAAAACAATAGAAAATTGTTGCATGAAAACAAATCTTACAAAAACATTTACTTACATTTACTTGCATTGTCTTGTTTCTTGCTTTGCTTGTTGCTTGTATAGTTGTTTTATGTTTTTTCTTTTGGGTTGTTTGTTGCTTGGGCATACTTAGGATTCATCTTTTCTTTCTTAGATTATATTTATTCTTGTTTGTGCATATTGAGGTGTGTTTTTGCATGCTAGTGAATCCTGGTGCATTATTATGTTACTTCATTGTGTTCTTTGTTAGCATTTGATTGTGTTTATTACATGTGCATTGTTTTGTTATCATAACATCACATTACCATCATTATCATCACATCTAGCATCATCTATACATCATATATCAAGAAAAGCTAAGTATACATCATACATGCATGCTAAGCTAATCATCACATATCGTATCATCAAATGGGGGAAAGAGGGATCACAAATATCAAAATCTATCCCCCGCACCTTTATCATCATATCATCTCGTCCATATAAATCTAAAGTAACACATGGGAAATGCATTTGATATCATCTAAGGATCTATCATCTAACATCTACAGCACATGTATACATCAAACATCAAGATAACATACATTCAAGTACAAAATCTGACAACATCATAACACATCCATAAGTGCTGAATCAAAACTCGCAACATGCAATAGGATTCAACATAGAGTAATTTCTGATAAAGGGTATTTTACATCATAGAATTATGCCCACTCGTGTCACATGCATCAGGAAACAAAATAATAAAGTACATCATCAACACGTATATCCGAGCCCAAAACGAATCCTCTATATACATGTGTGTCATATACATCTATATCAACAAAAATGGATATACATCGGTACTCTATATCAAAAATGCCTTCAGCTGAGGCGTAAAAAGATGGTCCATCAAAAATGTCCCCATATCTATCCAAGTATAAACTGTCCAGATCGGTACTCAAAATGATACATCATAGATACAAAGTGCCATCAAAAGGGGCATGCATCAGAAAGAATAAAAGCCTTCATCATGAGGCATCATCAAAATACAAGTATACAAAGCTATACATCAACATCAGCCTTCATACGAGGCATGTATACAAATAATTTGTACAACAAAAATATAGGGCTCAACCGCAACTCTTGCCCTCGTCGGGGCTCCCAGTGCAATCACACCGGTCAATGGAACAATGGAGGCTGAGATGGTCTGGTCCACCAAGGCTAGTCTGGTATGGGTTGTCTCACTGATCTCATAGACTAGCCTAATCTCCATGACCGAGAGCCTGTCGCGCTCGATCCTAATTGTCGAGGTAGTACCACTCGCTACTCTGGGGGGACTACCCTATAATAGGCGATCTGTAAAAATGAGCCTCATCACCAAGCCTTGTGGCATCATGTATAAAGTCAACATCTTCGGAGACGAGGGCTTCCTGAAGGGCAACATCACGCTCACTGTCACTCGGCCTAAATCGGCCTCAGCCTGTCTCATAGAGGTAGCCTCTCGATCTCTCTCGGTAGTCATAGTCTATAACTCAGCTCGTGCCTAATCTCTCTATGCAAGAAGGCCCTGTGACCACGCATATACGTGATCCCTCTGAGCTATGACCATCTACAGCTGAGTCTGTGACTAATGAAGAAGGCTCAATATCTGAGCCCCCTGTGCCGATGTCTCTCGAATCTGACTCCGCCATGCCAATCTGTCATCTCTTGGGCTAGCCTGGGCCCGAGCCTGATCTCGCTTTGAAAGTAATGTGATAATGTGTGTCCGAGCGTCATCGCGCTCTGCTGGAGCAGTCACACACCAACCTCGGGCCTCATCCCTCTCTGCTCTCACTGTATCTCTCTCAGCTAGGGGATATTGTAACTAATGTTGTACTATGGCTATCTGTGCCACTGGCTAGGAGGTTGTTTGTGCCTCAAGGATTGGTCCCTAAGGTGCTCTGGAGGACTGGCCCTGCTCTAAGACCCTTGCTCTAGCTAGTTGAACTGGTGCACATGTATTAGGCCTTGCGGCCCCGGTCCACGTGCTGTGTGGCACCCTGCCCATCATGAGGAATGTCATCAAAAGGATCCTCTGGATCTGGCCCCACTACTCTCACTTTGCGCTTTGAACCATGCCATATCTCTATAGGTGGACGAGCACCTACTACCCAAGCCTCCTCCGAATGGTGAGATGTCGGGGTAATACAGTGGCATACCAAGCTGTGTACTCCACTGTGGTCCTTGGATCCCGCACCTGTTGTGTTGGGTCCCATGCAGGGGACCACCTGTGTAAAACTCACTCGAGCTCAAGCCACGGTATGCGAGGCCCCATAGTCTGCCTCTCTAAATCTCTATGTGCATACCAAATGTCTAGCTATGGGACCCCCTGTACTCTGCCAAGCTGCCACTGGCACCTGTTAACTTGATACAACTCTATAATGTAGTTGTGACTATTAATGATATAGTGCTCTACTGAGCACACGCTGAGCTCTATGGCATCCTCTGACCACTGGAAATGTCTGTATGGCCGCCAGATAACATCTATCCCTGGCAGCTTGTCAAACTCTCGCCTATATCTGAATAGGCTGCCAAGGTGGCCGCGTATATCACCACCTGCTACTACCCATGCCATGTATGATGGATCCTCTGGGTCGCGGACACGTAAAGTGCCCACGGGGTGCTCAATGGAAATATGGTCCCATGACCAGATCTAAAGTAACAAAGTTGGACCCACGGTCTTCTGACCATGGTATGTAATCAAATGTAAGTCCCAATACAAGTGGGCCAAAATGCACTGTCCCCAGCAAAGATCTCTTGCTGCTGAAGATGTCATGAACTAAAGGTAATAGTCCTCTCGAGGAACATAATATAAAGAGGCCCCGATGTAATGTGGGGTCGAGATGCACTCATGCGGGGCTATAGTCATCCCTATCTTATCAGTGAGTAAAAACCCACTGATAAGAGACATAATATAAAGAGGCCCCGATGCAATGTGGGGTCAGAGATGCACTCATGCAGGGCTATAGTCATCCCATTGTGTGGAATATCATCTATATCAAAAAGGTCACTGCAGGCTACTCTAATCAGTCCTGCATCTGTGTTGTACTCAATCAAGGTGCCTATGATCGGCACGCGGAGGATCCACCATACATCCTCAAGAGTCACGGTCATCTCCCCTATGGGTAATATGAAACACTGACTCTTGCTATGCCATCACTCACTTCATTGCCAAGCGCAATCGGTAAGCCATGATCCAGCGTAATGGAAGGCATCCGAGACACGGGCCTAGCCCCACCACCTCAAGAAGTATCGCCATGGATTGCTGGTCGTGCTCGGCACATACTCCCCTCTAGCTCTACTATCCGGGTCTGCAGGACTCCCGCGTTTGTAAAGCGGAAATTTTCTCTGTAAGATATCAAATCACCCCCGCGATTCTAACGTCTCTTCTAAAGAACTATTTAACAATCCTAAAAATTCTTCTAAGTGTCATCTTTTTGATGTTTTCTTATCTTTTCTACCTGGTTTGAGGCACATGTGTGCCCTTTTGGATGCCTGCGCCCCCTTTTGGGCATGTGCACATGCGTGCGTCTATCTTCTAGTGCTTTCTCCCTCTTTGAAACACCTGCATGCCCTTTTTGGCATGTGCGCCACACAATTGGTGCCTGCGCTTGTGCACGTATACCCGTGGGTGTGTGTGCACCCTCTTTTATGCATGTGCCATGTTTTTAACATGTGTGCCTCTTTTTGTGTGTGTGCACGTGCGCACATATGTGATTGTGTGTGCGCATGCACATGGGTGTGTGCACTTCATGCTGCGCGTGCACACGTGTGTTTGTAGCGCATGCGCCCCCGACCCGATACTGCGCATGCATGTTGACATGACTTCCTAGGGCTAAAAGTGGAATTTAGAGCATTAATGACCGAAATTAATGTGCAAGGGTTCAATGCTCACGAAGGGGCCGTCATATACATGTTCTCTAGTACCCTCGAACTACGTCTGCGCACCTCACTCGGTCTCATGCGATCACCATTGTCCTCGTCACTATCAGAGCCTCACAGTAAAAATTCTAAATAGCTCGGTTAAAATGAATTGGTTGCAATGTTTTTACCCCTGTGGGGGTATATTAACCCATTTTTCACCATCGGGAGGGCCTGGAGGCCCGTTTTGATCGTTTTTTCCTCTGTTCACCGTGGAATAATTATTTTTCTCTTATTTTTCACCGTATTAGGGCATTTTTTGTTGGCTAATACCCCTTCTTCTCCCTCAGACAATTTTATTGCTCCTTGGTGATTTTTCTTCTTATCCACACTCTCGCAAAATAATTATTTTTTATTAATTTTTCCACTAAACACGGACATTATTTGTCACTTGTTTCTTCTTTCTTCCACCTAGGGCACTTTCTGTTGCCCTAGGCCCTTCGTTCTCTTTCTTCTATTTTCTTCTACTATTCACCACAATTTGGAAAACAGAAAATAAAAACAATATATATGTCAAAAATTAAAAAAATAGGGCAATTTTTTTCACAAAATCCTAAAAAGTAAAAAACCTACAAAAATGGTAACTTGCTTATTACGGCTAAAACTTGTGTCTTACGCATGGTATTTTCTCCATATCCTACTTGGTTTGTCTCGCATCTTCCCCAATTAATACGACTCGTGGATCATTGGATTCACAACCATTCACAAAGCTAGCTGCTTGCTTCGTCTATACTCTGGGGCACGTTTGTTGCCTGGTGCTATTTCGTTGACACAAACACTTTTCTTGGACCCCATGTCCATTATCATTTCCCCTTACATGTATCCTTGCTTGGGGCATCATTTTTAACCCTTGTCGTCAATCACAAACTTGTGGATCTCTTCAACACTGATAACAAAACATTTGTACAACTGTCTTGACCGTTGTTGGGTTGGGTATGTGCGTTCATACTTATTTTCCATGTTCAATGAGCTTGTTTCCTTCTCGTGTTGCATTACATTGTTGTATGTTACATGGAGTTGGTATTTTCAAAAATGGGCAATTGTTCGTAGTATGGCTTTTCATGTCATTCTACCTTTTTCGTATGCTTATATTTTTCATAAGGACCGATGACGTAGCTCTTATGGTAATATGATGACATCAAAATTGTTCCAATACACGGTAGCTAGAAGCTAAGCTCTTCTCTCCCCTCCTCCATATTTCTTTTGCATCACCTTCTTCTCACCCCTAATATTCTCTCTCACTCAGGGCATCCTGCCCCTTCCCATTCTTTTGTCTATCTCTCATCTTTTTCGATCGTCGATCGACTTCTTTCATCACCCCATCGACACTCGAGGGGGCATCTCTCCCTCCTACTAATTTTTCTTCTATCCCTTCAAAATTTTCTTTCGTCTACTATCTTTGAAGTGGCGTCACTTACGCCACCCCAAAGAGGGGAAAATGTAGACACCTATAATTACGCCCAAGCAATTTAAATACTTAAATTGCACTAATTATCCCCTTTCTCACAAATCAATGACATATCGTCAAAAACACTCATATTCCCTCTTATTGTCGTTAATTAATTAGAATGCGCTAATTGATTAAGTCGCATATCCAACTAACAACCTAATTAACGACCTTCTGTTAATTATTTACCCCTTCTATCTAGACTAATTAATTATTATTAATTAATTAGCCTTTCACTTCATTTAACTAGTAAATCAATATTTAATTCATTTAATCTCCTCCTAATAGCCTAAATCGTACTAATATTCCTCTAATTAGCTTCTATAAGCTTACATCTACCTATTAGTTAATTACCTTTGATTAATTAAAACACCCCCAACTCCCATGACTTGCTAAGCATAAATTAAACCCTTCTAAAGTAAGGTTACCTTTAATAAAGCAACCTTATCCATTCCTAATCATGTTTTACCTTTATCTCACATGCAAAGGGATGAAGTGTTTCCTTTATCCATTGGGCTATATAAGGAGCCCTCCTTCTACCTTTATACCTACACCTAAACTTCTTAAGAGAGCAAATGCAAAGCATATAGCAAAGAGACTAAGAGCTTGCATTTTGTCTTCTTGAGAGGTCACCATTGTTGAGAGCTAAGCTTCCTATTCTTGCATTCTTTAAAGATCAAACAAGCAATTTTTGATTTTCATTGGAGCTAAATAGGTCCATGCATTTTGTTGGTAATCTAGGAGAGTAAAGATTTTAAATAGCATTAGTTTTGATCTTATGTTTTCAAACTTATAATGTTAGTTTAGATCTTGCTTAGTTCTCTATCTTCATGGTTCTTATGCTTTGTTTTAGCTAGATTGTAGAACTATTTTAGGTGGTAGTTCTGCTCCATTTGATTTAGCATTAAGCAAAGTACACATGCACACAGTTGCAATGCATAATCGGGTGATGGCATTCAGTCTTCTTATTGTTCTCATAATTGCTTCTTTCATTAACACGTGTGAGCTTATGTATAGTTTCCACGTTGTGCAAACTCCTTAGAATCATGGATTTATGTATGTGCATGACCTCCTTTAGCTACGAGACACTTTGTTGTAGATGGGTCCCTTTGGTTGTATGTTAGTTCTGTGGACAACCTCTTTGTTGTGAATGAGTTCCTTTGGCTACGTGTCAATTGATACTTGTGGATCCTTTGTTACATATTAGTTGTTACATATAACAACTTCTTTGCAAACAAGGTTGACATTTATATACAACATCATTTAACATCATATTACAATAAAAAGAATAAATACACACTCATAATCCACAAAATAAAGTAAGCTTTAGTAATAATTATATTAACTTATATCTATTCCATGAGTTCAAGTTATAATGGAAATGTTTCAGTAATATCACCAAGAAATACAAGTTCAGGGGTACAATTGGCTAAACAAAATATAGTAGATGAGGTGTTTAAAAAGGAAATAAAATGAGTCATCGGTAGGAGAGCTTGAGGACCATATAATAACTTAAATGGGATTTTCCTAGTGACTCTTTGATGTAACTTTGTTCTTCTAAGTGTAGTCTTTTATTTAACCAACATCTAGCTAGGTGTGATGGCACTTCATCCAAAAAAGTATGAATGCTCACCCAAAGCACATATGGCCACCACTCCTCGTTTGTTCACCGATAAGATGTTATCGGTGCAAATACAATCATAATAACCATTATAACATGCAAGAAGATACATCATATCATAACAAGTTTGACAACACATATAATAAGTAAATCATTCAATATAAACAACCATCGATAATCCTTGAATCCCCAAGATACCATATTCAGACATAGTAACCCTTGTTATCTAAACATAATTATCCATTGCAAGACATAATTGATTACATAATAAAAAGGTTGATTACATCATAACTACTTATAGACATGTGTTAGACCATGCACACATACATCATTCATCTAGAACTCACATCATGGCATAACAACAAGAGGTAATCTAATGCAAGGACTACTAAACCTACTTATACATGGTGGGAATTTCCCTCCACCACTTACATGCACCTTTCCTAATAATATTCATGTTATTATTATCTTACATGCTTTTCTAACCTTGTCTTAATACTAGATCAAGTTATAAATAGCTTGTTTTAACATGCTTTAATCTAATAAATAGATGTCTTCATGTGCCATCTCCATCTTTGAATTGTATGTGCTTTGTCCTAATTTTAACCTTTACTTGTGCAACACTTCACCTTTATTTTCTATTTTTAGTCATATCCCAAAATCAACTATGTCCCAAATGTTATGCATGCATGCGCACAAGCCCATGTGTCTGCTTGACATGTTATTTTCTAATGCGCGCACCTTCGTGCATTTCCATGTTTTTGCTTCCTCTTTGTGCACCCATGCCCTTACGCATAGCTTCTATCTTTTGTGCATGGCTAGTACTTAGCCATTTTATCTGACCAACATCACCCCACACTCGGAGTATTATCTGTCTTCATTAATATTAACCAAGAATGTTTTTCCAAAGAATAAAAAAACCAAAGAATTAAATAACTTGAAGAATAAATAATATGGGCATATAGATCTGGATAATCCTCAACATTGTATGCCTTTTCATAGTATGCGCAAACTTGATTCTTTGGTCACTCATGTTGATAGTGATCAGGTGATCCACATGTATAACATGTCGCTCACAAAAACCCTCCATGACTGGCTTGGCCTATGCTTTAGAATCCACCTCTGAAGCCTTTATTTCCATTGTTACACGCTTGAGTGATTTGTCCTTACACCCGAGAGCTACTTGCTAAAGTGGTATGGTGTAACCCTATCTCACATGCCTCATGAATATGATCAATCAAATAGCAATCGGTTGTGTCATGGGTATGCACGTCACATATTCTACAATACATGGAGACATTCTTTTGTTTCACGTGCTTTCTGCAAAAGTGGATGATTGAAAACATCATGATTATTATGGAAAATCTCATAAGATGTCAACAACGCATGCACATTCCTATATGAGTAGCTATCCTTTATATGTCCTTCAACCTCACATTCAATACACCATATTCTAATGCACATCTCATGTGTTGAATTGTCGACAACTTCTCCAACTTAGTAGTAATTATTGCTATTTGGACTTCAAGGAAGGGACTTACCTGTGTGTCTACGCTTCCAAATTCTTCGGCATGCTATGCTTCTTCTAAGGCCTCGTGTGAATCGTTAAATGTCTTATGTGAAAGTTCTCTCCGAGATGGTGTCAAAAATCCTTCTACAAACCACTTTGTGCATGGTGGCTCCGATGAATATCATAGGAGATTTTAGACAAAAACATCTTAAAATGCACATCATATTACCTAAAACTATCGGACATACCCTACTTGATATCCTTGAGTGCGTTAATGCTCTACTTCTCGAACTCAAGGACATGAAACTTATCTTAAAAGGTAGTGCACAATGTATCATTATCAACTACAATCTTATGTGGATCATACTTCATGTACCAAGTATCACGCGCACCCTTGAAGTGTGGTGACAAATTGACTTGTCTTCCTATTAGGAGCTATTATTCCTTTATCTCTCCACAATAACTCACACTTATGCACATGTTCAACTACATCTTCCACACCTCTATACTCTAGTAAGTGAAGATACATCTCAAAGAATATTTGAGAGGTTTGATGTTGAGGTTGTTGATGTTGTTGTAAAGGTTTTTGTGGCCTTTATCCCGGAGTGGGGCCGATCCTCGAACCTAATCTTCCACTAGGATTACCTCGTGCAAAGGTGGTTGACCTAAACCTCCTTATTCTCCCGCCATGACACGGAGACCTGTTGAAGAACTACCTTGTGTCCATGTGGTCATGCTAAACTACACTAATCATCTATCCTATAACACTACCAAGAGTACTACTTCTAACTGGTAACATGCCACTACTTTTTCCTAACAATGCACCTATGAAATTGGTCATAAACAAACTCTTTCCAAACACGAGTGCTTGTTGCATTGCCATATGCATGTATTTAATTTTTTGTACCTCTTAAGTTGATACCAATATGTTCCTACCTATATCCTCAACCCAACATGGTGATACTCGATTGCTTTCCTTCTCACATTCACTATGGTGATCTTCCACAACAACTTCTGGGTTCTAAGCACCTTGCGCAAGGGCTAGGCGGCTAGGTTGGGTCAGATGCACACCCACGATTCTTAGTATTTCCTCATAATCACTCTCATTTGATGTTGAAGGGTTCTACTATGCTTCCCAATACTGGAAATACATGATCCTTCGGTCCCTCGCCTTATAAAGGGTTCTCATCACTACCGCCATTCATCATTCCCCTTAGTCTTAGCACCTCTACAACTAACCTCTCTCATGCATTGTTACATCTAATTTGTCCTTCTTCCCTCTCTCTTTCTTTTTTAAGCCGATTTCATCCTTCCCACACCTACTTCCTACCACTACGCATGGTGGGGTTTTATCTTGTCATCACGTAAGTTCTCCATTCCCAGCTCAATCATCAAGATCTTGATAGCTAAAGGTATTGCGTGTAAATATCATCCTCTTGGCTCACGTAAAATCCAAAAATATTCTTCCTTGTCAAAATTGCATACTCGAGGTATAATTTTGTAACACACCTTCCCACCAATGATATATAACTCTTTTCCAAGGTGCATCTAAATCAGAGAGTGTTTGATAGTCGTATTGGATCCACACTTGCTTTATTCCTATCTAGACACCTTAGTTATCTGTGTAAGCTACCCATCACTAGTACAAATCTACTAGAAAGAATCAAGAATGTCTCATACAAGGAATCATAGAGATTATCTTCCACCCACTCGTGCATATTAAAGTCGGTCTATTGTTGTATCTCTAAGCAAATGCATCATGACCGTCATATATCCAAATCTCAATGTTCTCCGGGGAAAATTGTATCACATTTGCATGCAACATCCTGATGAACAAATTGAAAAGAGGTCCTGACAATGGAGCCAAAATGTAATTTTTATTTAACCAACAACTAGCTAGGTGTGTTGGCACTTCATCTTGATAAAGTCAAAATGCTCACCTGAAGTGCGCACATCCACCATATCCTTCATTTATTCACTCACAAGATGTTGTCGGTGCAAATAAATACAATCATAATAACCATTATAACATGTAAGAAGATACATCATATCAGAACAAGTGTGGAAACACATATAATAAGGAAATCATTCAATATAAACAACCATTAATAACACTTGAATCCCCAAGATACCATATTTGTACATAGTAACCCTTGTTATATATAAACATAATCATCCATTACAAGACACAATTGATTACATAATAAGAAATTTGATTACATCATCACTACTTCCAGGACATGCGTTTGACCATACGTGCATATAAAATAGTTTCCATACTATCATTCATCCAAAACTCCCATCATGGTGTAGCAACAAGAGGTCATCTAATACAAGGACTACTACACCTATTTATACATGATGGGAATTTCCCTTCACCACTTACATGCACCTTTCCTAATAATATTCATGTTATTCTTATCCCATATGCTTTTCTAACCTTGTCTTAATAATATATCAAGCTATAAATAGTTTTTTTAAACATGCTTTAATCCTATAAATAGTCGTCTTCATGTGTTATCTCCATCTTTGACTTGCATGTGCTTTGTCCTATTTTTAATCTTTTTTGTGCAAAATTTCACCTTACTTTTCTATTTTCAGTTACATCCTAAAAATTGGAGGAGTCCCAAATGTTATGTACGCATGCGCGTGAGCCCTTGCATGTTGACATGTTCTTTGCTAATGCCACACCTTCGTCCATTGCCATGTTTCTTCTTCCTCTTCATGTGCGCATGCTCCTACACATAACTTCCATATTTTGTGTATGGCTAATACTTAGTCATTTTATCTAACCAACACTAAGTATCTTGAGCAAGTTCCTTATGGATTATAATTGGAGGCATATGTGAGAGTTATTCTATAATCATCACACATGGTTATAAGAGGCTTGGATCTAAAGCTCATAACATTATCTGCAACCAATTTCAATGGAACACTAAATATTGATATGATGTTATTTAAGAGGAAATACATGACCACTTGTTGTGTGGCCTTGTTGGTGGGGATTGCTTCCACCCACTTAGTGAAATAAGAAGTTGCCACTAATATTCATTTGTGGCTTGCACTATAAGGATATGATATTTCACCTATAAAATCCAACCCCCAATTCTTAAAGGGAGCCTCTACTAAGATAGGTTGTAAGGGGAGATATCCTGAACCCTTCATTCTACTTGAGAAATGTTGACAACTTTCACATCTTTGAATGAGCTGAGAAACATCTTAAAAAAGGGATGGCCACCAATACCTAGCTCTAAAGATTTTATGACCAATTACTTTTAAAGATATTGACCACCATACATCCTTATGTCAAATTCATAAATCATCTTGGTGGATTCATCTTTTGTTATACATATCTAGTAAAACCCATTCATGAATTTTCCAATCCAATCCAAGATATGTTAATATGTAATTTTGGGATGCTTGGCTTTAATGTCCTCCTCTAATTTTTATACAGGTCTGCAGGACAATTTAGATTTCTCAAATAGTATATAATGCCCTTATACCGAGTAGAAGCACTTACTTTTTCATGCAAGTGTTTCTTATAATCATCAAGGTTATATACTTCCATAACTTGTAAATTTGTCTCAACCATTAGAATTTTCAGGCCAATATCTCTCACCATCTTGGTGGTCTAAATATCTATATCATATTCCTTAAGTTTATTCACCCACCTATACCTTTTACTTGACAATTTCATATATGAGGGGATATCTTTGACCATAGTATGTGGTACATAAGCTATGATCTTAGAACTCAAAATATATGGCCTAAATATTTTAATATCTTTCACCAAAGCGAAAGCATGTTTCTCCATTATATAATAGTTCATCTTATATCCTTGCAAGGCCTTGCTTGAAAAAGGTAATAGGTTTCTCATGACCCTCGTGATATTTTGTAACATGACAAAAACAATAGTAGACTCAAAATCAAAAGATAATATCTAAAAATCCTTCTTATAATCAGGATTGGCCAACATAGGGGTAGTTTTAAGTGCATTCTTTACTCCTCTAAAGGCTTGAACTGCCTCATCACCCCACTTGATAATTTTTACTTTAGTGTATTTGTAATGGGTAAGATAATATCAAAAAAATTAGAGATAAACCTTCTTACAAAATTAATTTAACCAAAGAAATATTGTATGTCTTTCTTGGACTAGGGGATAAATACCTTGTTAATTACTTCCACTCTCTTAAGGTCACTTATGACCCTTTCATGGGACACAAAGTGTCCCGAAATTTTTATTTTTGCAAACCGAAGTAGAACTTCCTTGGGTTAAAAAAATACCATACTCCTTACATCTTATTAGTATCTTTTCTAGGTGTTCTAGGTGATCACCCCTTTTAGCGAAAATACAATTATGTCATCTTGATAAACAACAATAAAATCGTTAATGAACCCAACAAATGCAACATCCATGGCTTTCTCAAAATTGGCCCCTACATTCATTAATCCAAAGGGCATTTTGACATACACCTAAGTACCCCAAGTAGTTATAAAATAAGTTTTATTTTGTTATGATTCTTTGACCACAACTTGATTATAACCAGAGAAACCATCCAACGTAGAAAATATTTCATACCTTGTTACATTTTGTGAAAGATTTTCCATGTTGAGTAATGGGTAGTTATCCTTAAGGTAAGTCTTGTTTAAGTTCCTTAAATCCACACAACCTAATATCCCCATTATTTTTTCTCTGGAACAAGATTAGCAACCCATGAGGAATATCTAGTGGGCCGAGCATCGCCTCCATCCTTCAAATTCCTAAGCTCTTATTTTATTTTTATGCAAGATGGGATTAATAGGCCACTACTTCTATTTGAAGGTCTTAGTATGGGGTTCCAAAGGTATCTCATGTTCGAACAAGTACTCTCTATAATCCTTTAATTCATAGTATGACCAAACAGACAACCCCGATATTTCTTCAACAATTTGGCATAAGCTTGTATTTCTTTCACATTCAAGTTACTCCTTAACCAAACCTTTATGATATTCTAGAAAGTACTTAGATTACATTTAACAACATATCTTGATGTATGACTGGATCTATCCATAACTCACAGGGCTTGTCAAAAGTGGACTTAAGGCTAACAAACCCTCTTGAGATCGTGTTTGTTTTTAATTGAATCACTTCTTTCCCAAATAAGGTTTCCTTCCCATCACACATCTCCACCATTGGTTCAAGATCAATAAGTTTATTTTAAATTCTTCTTGACAACGCAAGAAACTTAGGACTTGTGAATCATCATCAAACACTTGTCAGTGTTGAATGTTTTCAGTCTGAAAGGATCTTACCAACACTTCAACTTCAAATTTACAACTGGGAAACATTGTTTTTATAATACTAATATGACAAGACTTCCAGCCTATCAATTGTTGTATTCTGTCTTCTTTCATGATATTCAACATTAAAAGAATCAAATAATTTGATTAGATCCTACATTGCATGCTTGTCTTGTTTGAATATCTAATTCTTAGTTGCATACACTTTTCTAACTTGTTTTACAACCAGCTCAAAGTAACCTATTATAATAAGGTACTTGATTCCATGCCTTCAGAAATTATTAAGCCAAGCAAGAGTGCTTCATATTCAACTATGTTATTGGTGCACTCAAAAATTAACTTAAAAGAAAAATTGAAAGAACCATGACCTGAGGACATCAACACAATACCATCTCCATTTCAAAAGTTAGAACATGCTCTGTCAAAAGAACAGTCCATAGAGTGCTAGGATCCTGTATATGGGCATTCATATAAAGGCACCGATCATCAAAATTAGCGTGCCTATAAAATTTTCAAGGTTTGTATCAACAAATAACACCTCATAAGAAACATTCATGGGGTCTTCTATGAGGTGCAACATTTTATGTTCCCTATGCAATTTGAGTAGTTTGTCCTCTAAAGGTATGGAGACATAAGAAATATCCATTTGAACACTTCATCTTACACGTATTTCCCATTTTATTGATAATAGAATTCCCCATTTAGTAGGGGAGTCAACAATAACAACATTCATGGTCAAGGACTTACCATGATAAGCAACAAGTTACACAACCAAACCTCTTACATGACCAACAACAGTACCTCCCTAGAATCCATGACATAACACTTTCCAAAAGTTTGATACCTAAATCATTCATAACAAGAAGTGGCAAGATATTACATGAGGCACCTGAATCAAACATGTAGTTGTGTAGAATCTAATCATTAACAACGAGAGTGGTGAAAAGGGGATCTACATCCAACTCTGTTTCAACAAGGGAAGTACCCAAATAAACCTCAAGAGATGATTCAACATCCTCCTGACTTTCTTCAAATTCATTCTCAACAATAGTAGGAGGGGTCACTTTTCTAGCCATAATATTCTCCTTAACAACAACATCCACCTTGAATCCCAATAAATCAAATGCCCTCTTCCTATGTTCAGGGGATCCTAAACAATTATACTATACGGATAGTGATCTATATCGGCTTAGGATCTGGGACATATCACATACACTGTATTTGGGAAAGGATGTATTGGGGGTTAAGGTTAGTACCTTCTCGGATGATATTTCGTCTTTCATAACAGGGTCTATGTGAGGAGTAATCGGTCTTGGACTAGTAACAAGGTTTCTACTTGGTACACTTCTCTCGGGAGGATATTTGGGAACATTGGTTAGGATAGAAATCTTGGCTTTGGAAGGTGGGGAAGGCCCCTTCATTTTCCTATTTCTTAAATTATGCTCCTTTTATTAATCAGCAACAACATTTATCAATAGTTCCCTATCCTCCTTTTAAGTAACTTTGCCATCATACTTTTTAATCACTAATGCTCTCATATATTAAAAGTCATGGTTGGGTAACTCAAAATATTGAGCCATATCAATTTTAGAATTAATTTCAAGAGGGAGGGAACATACCTTGTTTACACATGCCCAAAAATCATCCAAATTATGGGCACAAAGAATATCAGTAGAAGATGTGCCTTGCTTAGAATCCTTTTGATACTCTGGGACACATGCATCACCAAAATCAGCTTCATCATTATCATCATCATCTGGAGTTGGCTACGAACAAGGAGCATTAGGAAACAAGCATTTATCACACCAGCCAATAGTGTGTTCCTCTTCCACAACAACCACTCTTCCCACCAAAGGATCCAAAACTAATTTATTATCTCTAAATGTATGTTTTTTTGTCATTTTTTCCCATAGGCCTCTTCCCCAGTCCTCAACTCTATGGTATATTTGGGATGATTCCTAGATCTGTTATGTCCAGGGTTTTATGTTGAGTTGAAGGACCGAGATACAATCCATTTTCCACTCTAGCTAACTTATAAGATATTTCCTTAACTTCCCCAACCAAGGTCTTAACCACTTCCTCAAGATCAACAGACTTGCTTTCCCAAGTTCTCTCTGGATTAACTAGCTTAACACCCTCCCTCTTGGGAGGTTTACTAACAACCTTGATATTATTTTCAATTTGAATGGCCATGGTGAATGCTTGCCTCACACTTATGGAGTTTTTTCCCTTAGATAATAGGTTGTATTCTTATCAAATGCATCAAAATATTTAATCAAATAAGATTTGACACTAAGTCTTATATTATTTGGTATCCTTAAAAATGTCTTGTTGAATCTCGTGTTAAAATATTACACACATTCATTAGGGTTCTTATTAGTATTTTCAAATTCAAATAGAAGGGTCAATCCTATCACCATATTGTATTTTAAATGTGTTTTTCATCTCCTCCTAAGAATCAATTGATCCTTCAGGCAAAGAGTGTAACCATTCTCTTTCATCTTCTTCCAATGTGTGAAAAATAATTTTACATAAATTATCACCAACCACAAGAAAGAAGACAAACCTTCATTCTTATACAATATTTTTTCCAAAAGGAATATGCCCAAACTCCCCCCAAAAACTATAGAAGAAGAGAAAGAATGAGGGGAAAAGGATGTTCATCCCACCAAAATGGAAGCAAAGACTCCTCCAACTGAAAATATCCCATCTTGATGTGCCGATTGGAGCGGTTATGCTTTATGATTGAAAATGTGGAAGTGTACAGGATATTCCCTTTTTGAACAAAACATTTTTGTCTCTTACCACCTGTCATATTTCATGAGTGTGTCATCACAGGGATTTTGTTACCTATCTTAATCATTTGATCTAATTCTCCCTCCTCTTCACCTTTTGAAAAGATAGTGAGTCACAGAAGAATAAAGAATAAGAATCTAAGATTAAGGAATAAAGAATATATTTGGGATGGATCGAGCTCAATGGACTTAATTTCTTCTTCTTCTTCTTTTTTGTCTCTGAATGCATAAAAATGTTAAAACATTTTAAAGCTAGGATCTTCATCTCACCCTGTGTGATATAAGAAGATTTTTTCTTGCTTAGCCAAGATGTTGATACACTCAGCAGATACATCCCTTTTATTTTTCACATTTTTGGTCAATTTATAGATATAGCATTCCAAGTGAACAAACCTCTAAAGGGAAGAATAATTAAATACCTTATGAGTCTCAAACTCATCTACAATATGCCTTTTGAGTATTTCAATTAATTTTTCAATATTTTTAGTTCCTGAGTCATAAGTGCCTTCAAGGGGAAGCATCTTCTCTATCTTGGACTTAATGTCATCTACATACTTACCTACCTTTTCCCTCATAGTTTGATGTGTGTTGATGGAACTTCCTAATGTTTCTATCCTTAATCTGATAAATATTTCATACTCAAACTACCTTCCCTTCCAATCCAGGGGAATATTCCTTCCTTCTCTAATTCTTATTCACTCATGGCATTGATGGTTTCAAACTTGGGAAACATACCATCACAATGTTCTACCTTATCTCGGTATTTCTAAATTAATGCACCACCTTCCTCCAAATGCTCAGTAACTTACTTATAGCATGCAATTACTTGTTCGAGAACTTGACTGTAGACACCCCAAAATCACTCACCTATTCCTAGTATTATCATAATGCATCATGTTATTCACCCCTTTCATGATTGATTAATTAAATTGATTAATCATACATATTACACCGTTTGGATTAATTACATTAATCTATAGTACTCTTTTTCTAATTTAATTATCATTTATTAATTAAATGCGTAATTAATTAAGTGTGCACATCCTAGCTAATCAAATTAGTTATTTAATTAGGAAAATACATATATTTTCCTAGTCAATTCCACTCATATTCTCAATCAACAACCACTTGACGCACATCCTCATCCTAGTCAACTACATTTCTAGAATCATAGAAATGTGGGGTAAATTTAGTTTCACATACAACCACCTATCTGGATGTAACTTCGCTAATAAATTACATTATTGCCCCTAAATGACATTTAACTTCTTGGAACTAGTGCAGCTTCCTCAAGTACTAAAAATAGCATGTGCACTCAACCGTGTTTAACCAACTTCTAACCACTTTTTCCTCTATAAAATGTAGACTTTCTCTGTTAGTGTGAGTTATCCTATGTGTCCTCCTCTCATGTTGGAGGGTCATCTCACATGAGTTAGGTTTAGGGTTAGGTTTAGGGTTTCATGTGTGTCATGCACTAGGGTTACTCAACACCCTATATGTACCCCTTTTTAATTCATTTATGAGCATTCCAAGACACTCCGTTGTCTTTCCTCTATACAAGCTTTGTTTCTGTTGAGCAAGTTCTTCCATTACTGATCAATTCTTTCTTGCTATCGCTAGAGCTATCACGATTCCGTTGGAGTGCAACTACTTTGTGGTGCCTCGTTTCCGATTCGATTCTCACAAACTCTTTTCATGGTATCAAAGTTGAGATCGAGATAAATGTGCACTTGTTATTTTTTAGTTGCGATTACTCTTTCTTGGTTTCATTTTTTTACTCTGCATGCAAGTTTTTTGATCACTATTTTCTGGAATTTTTGCTAATCTCTCTAACAAGCTTTCTCGGAAAGTTGTGTCAGTTTTTGTGTCTTTTTTCGTGCATGTGCAGGTTTTCTTCGTGCCTTCAAAGTTTTTGTTCTTTTTGTAGCTATCAGTGAATTTACTCAACAAGGGTTATTTTTTTGGTTTTCTAAATTTATTAAACCAGAATTTTTGAATTTTTTTAACAGAATTTTTTTATTATTAAAAGAAAATAATAATAAATAAACTATTTTGTTTGGAACCCTGTTGTTTTTCCTTAAGTTTTTTTTGTAGGTTTTATCTCTGTTTGCCCGGCCGCTCATACCTGCCATGGCTCACCGCCCTCGTGCTCCAGCGTTCGACCGCCCCCCACGTGCGGACTGCATTTTTTTTTACACAAAAAACCCTGCATTTTTTTACACACCAAACCCTGCATGGATTCCCATGTTCCTGTTGTGTGTGGACAGTGCGTAGACTGTTGTACGTGGACTATTGTATTGTGAGTGACCTGTTTTTTGTTTTACACCAAACTCCATACTCTACCACTCCAACAAACCCTGCATTTTTGTTTTCAACGGACTGTTTTTTCCTCCTCACGGCTGCGTAAGTCGCCTTTTGGTAAGTATTATTTTCTTTGGTTCGTTTCATGTTTTTGGTAAGTTTTATAAAAACATACTTCCCAATTTTTAAACTACGACTTTTTTACTATTCTTTTAATCCAAACGTGGTAAGTTTTTTTCAAGCTTTTGGTAAGTATTTTAATATTCTTTCTTACCATTTTTTAAGAAAAATCTTTTTAAAACAAAAACATACTTTCCTTTTTTCAAATTTGGTAAGTTTTTAAAAATTCCTTCCCTTTTAAAATACGTGGGAGTTTTCAATTTGTTTTTTTAAGTTTTAAAAGTTTAAACCTTTTAAATTCATAATCTTATTAATAATAGAAACTTTTTAAATTCGTAAGCTTTTTAAATAATAGAATTTTTTTCTATTAATCAAAACTTATGATAAGTTTTTTTAAAACAAATCATTTTCTCTTAATAAGATCTACATTAAATTAAATTTAATAGATCTTATTTAAATACTTAATTAGGATTTAATTTTTTTAGATCTTAATTCATTTTTGTAATTAATTAGATTTAATTTAATTAAATCTATTTATTAATTACAAATTAATTTGATCCTATCTTATTTTACGATCTGGTAATTTAAAAATCGGCATCTAAATAATCCTTTTATCTTTTTTTTACAACTCAATAGCTCTCAAAATAGTAAAATTGGGCGTTTTCAAACGGTAAAATTTAGGGTTATTGTCGATTTTTTTCACTAATCGTGCGCTCAAGTGTGCAGTGACACTTCGTGCACCTCCTTGCCTTCCAAGCTCTTTTCCAGCATTTTGAAGGCTATCTAAACTCCTTGAGTTCCCAAACCTTGTATTTCACCCTTATTATTGCTTGCGACTAGTGAGCGCGTCCGCCACAGTCTGCAGCAAGGGGGTTTTCTTTTACGACGTGAGATATTTTTTCTCACCACCAGGGTTGGCTTTCGCCTCCTTTCTATTTTTTGCTTGTGCTTGTTTATGTGTCCTTTTTGTTGCGCTCCACAAAACACTTGTGGTCTCCTCTCTTGCGCGTTATTACGCTAATTGCAAGACGAGTTACCAAGTGTTTCAAACCGCACGCACGGACCCGATTGTAATCAACGCACTAAACTATAAAGTGCCAAAAGTAGGGGGTTGTTATTGTCATGGGTGGTTGTGTTTCTTTTATGCATTTCTTTTTCTCTCTCTCTCTATGGATGCACTTTCAATTCCTTTTCTTACATCGTTCAACTTTTTCGAATGGAGATCGAAAATAATAATGAAACTAAGGGGTAAAGGGTTATTCCGCATCACCATGGGAACTGAGACTGAACCAAATGACGAACCTGAAAAATCTAAGTGGTTAAACCATAGTGATGAAGCTTTAGGTCTTCTTTGCATGTCCATTTCTCCTGACTTGCTCTTCCACATTGAGGCGTCCGAAACACCTAAATCTATGTGGAAAACACTAGATGCAATGTTTGGACAACTAGATGACATGAGAGCGCATGAGTTGGAAAACGAACTACTAGGGTTAAATCCTAGTGACTTTGAAAACCTACAAGCTTTCTTCTCAAAATTTGTCCACATTAGATTATTGTTAAAAGGATGTCAAGTAGAAAATAAATATTCTCAACTGATCTTATTGATTCTCTCTAAGCTAGGTCCCGAATATTTTGTCTTCGTGTCAACTTTCTATGCTACAAAAGTTGTTTTGGGCGATACTTGGACTATGCCCTCCTTTGACTATTTTTCGTCCCAACTCATTCGAGAACAAGACAAACTCATTCAAATGGGGTCTCTCAAGTCCAAGTCACATGCCCTTGTAGCAAGTACTAAAGGGAAAGAAGACTAAAAAGAAGAAAGAAACAAAGGATCAACCTAAGAAAGAAACCAAGACCAAACCTAAAAATGACACAAACACTTCAACTTCTAAGCCTAAGGCACGAAAAGCAAGTATTTGTGTTCCTATTGCAAGAAGTCTAGTCACAACGAGCAACACTGTTTTAAGAAATAGATTGATCACTTATCTCATTTACTTAAGAAGAATAAAATAAGTGTTCCTGAATCCATAAAACAAAGTGCTCTGAAGGCCGAGTCTTCTACTGCAAAAGGTGCTAAAAATGATAAGAAGAGAGGAAAGGTCGTTATAGCAAGAGTTACTCCTTCATCGACATGGATTATAGATTCCGGTGCCTCGCACCACATGGGTTCTTCGCATGTTTAGTTTTCCAACATCGAACCTTGTGGAATGTCCCAAATCACGATGGGTAATGACACGACAGTGTTGGTTTCCGATAGTGGATCGATAGAGATGGATGGGGGAACATTTAACCAAGTGTTGAGTGTTCCTGATCTCTCTACCAATCTCCTATCGGTTTACCAAATTACTCACCTTGGTGAAGGAATGCGAGTGGAATTTGGTCCTAACTTGGTGATTATTCATGAGCTTAACAATGACACTACAGTGGCTGAGGGAAAGGCAGATCACCATTCACGGTTGTACACCTTCTCCCACTTTACTTTTGATTCTATGCCCACTGCCTTGCTCACTCATGCAAATGAGGTTAGTAAGCTATGGCATGAGCGTTTCGGACATCTAAATTATCACTACCTTGAACAATTGAGCCAAAATGAAATGGTCAACGGGTTGCCTCGTGTTAAGTTTTCTAAGGGTCTTTGTGAGGGTTGTACCCTTGGAAAGCATCCTAAAAAGAACTTTGACAAAGGAAAAGCCTGGAGAGCCACTCGTCCTTTGGATCTTGTTCACA
The DNA here is from genome assembly GCA_018340775.1 of Taxus wallichiana var. yunnanensis. Lineage (NCBI taxonomy): Eukaryota > Viridiplantae > Streptophyta > Pinopsida > Cupressales > Taxaceae > Taxus > Taxus wallichiana. Next base: position 70,284,729 of record CM031242.1, read on the forward strand.
ACAATGTTTCTGGTCCATTTCCTTCTCCTTTGTTTACTAGAGCTCTTTATGTGCTAACCTTCATTAATGACTATTTGCGATATACTTGGGTATATTTTCTTAAGCTTAAGTCTGAAGTCTTTGAACATTTTCAGGACTTTAAGGCTCTTGCTGAGAAACAGGCGGAATGGTCTATCAAGGTTCTTTAAACTAACAATGGAGGTGAATATGTAAACAATAGGTTCATGGATTTCTGTACTTTTGAAGGGATCTCTTTGTAGCATACAGTTGCTTATAGCCCTTCGCAGAATGGAGTCACGGAAAGAAAGAACCGTACTCTGAAAGAGATGGCCACTTGTATGATTCACTCGAAGTCTCTTCCTCCACATTATTGGGCCGAAGTAGTGAATTGTGTAAATTACATTCAAAACCGTATTCCACACAAGGCAAGGTAAGAGGGTGACACCCTTTGAAGCCTGGTTTGGACACAAGCCTGATGTTGAGCACTTTCGAGTCTTCGGATCCAAGGCTATGGCTCAGATCCCTAAGAAGAAACGCAAGGCCTTGGAACCACAATCCAAACCTTGTATCTTTGTAGGGCATCCTGATGGCATGAAGGGATATTGATTGATGAATCCTACTTCTCATGAGTTGTATATCGAGAGAAGTGTTAAGTTCGATGAGTCTTCTTTGACTTCTACTTCTCCACCTATTGAGGTTCTTTAGCTCGCTGATTCGGATTCTGACACATCGATGATGATATTGTTAAGCGTGCCCCTCTTCTGGATCCTCCCGACAATCAGACCTTTAAGTCTTCTAATTCTGATAGTAGTGATGATGAGGACTATGTCCCTTCTCACTCAAGTGAAGAATCTTCCAACTCTGAGCTTGATCCTCCTGGTCCCCTTTGGGCTAGGAAAAATTTGCAAAGTCTTGGAGATTTAGTTGGAGATACTTCGGATATGAGACGTACTCACTCAGATTTCATTGGACCCCACTCTTTCTTCACCTCTACTTCTGATCCAAAGTCTTTTCGGGAGGCTTCTGGTATTCCTGAGTGGGATTCTGCCATGGATGAGGAGTATTCCTCTCTCATGAAGAACGATACTTGGGATCTCACCACTCTTCCGAAAGGAAGAAAAATCATTCGATGTAAGTGGGTGTTCCAACAAAGTATGGAGTAGATGGAGACGTCAAAAATTTTAAAGCACAATTAGTAGCTAATATTTTCTTCCCAGATAGTTGGGGTTGATTATACAGAAACCTTTGCTCTAGTTGCAAAGATGACTTCTATTCGACTAACCCTAGCCATTGTCATAACGAACAGATGGAAATTCCATCAAATGGATGTTAAGAGTGCCTTCCTTCATGGTGACCTAGAGGAAGAGATCTATATGGAACAACCTCCAGGTTATGTCCAAGATCCCTCCCTCGTTTGTAAGTTAAAGAAGTCTCTTTATGGCCTTAAACAAGCCCCTCGGGCTTGGTATGCCAAGATGGACTCCTTTTTACTTACATCAGGGTTTACTAGGTGTCACTCTGATCCAAATGTTTATATTTTATGGCAAGATGACTCCATACTCATTCTTGTTCTCTATGTTGATGACTTGTTGATCACAGGCAACTCTTCCTCTATTATTGATTTTGTGAAGATCGCCTTAGCCAACAAGTTTTCCATGACTGACTTAGGTCTGCTTCATTACTTCCTTGGGATCTAGATTTCACAATCTGACTCAAGAATCTTGATTTTGCAACCTAAGTATGCTCTTGATTTGCTAGCTCATTTTCAGATGTCCAATTGCAAGTCTTCTCCTACTCCTTTTCTTTCTGGGGTGAAGTTGGTTTCAAATTGCTCTACTCCCTTGGTTGATGGTACTCTTTATCGACAGTTGTGGGAGCTTGATTTACTTGACTCACACTCGACCGGATTTATCGTATGTTGTTGGGATCGTGTCTAGATTCATGCAGGAGCCACATGAGCTACATTAGAAAGCAGCTAAACGGATCCTTCATTATGTTCATGGCACTTATGCTGATGGCATTCACTATCATGGAGGGGTTGATATTGACTTGATTGGATTCACAGATTCTGATTGGGCAGTGACTTAGATCATCGGAAATCTACTTCTAGATATAGTTTCTCTCTTGGTTTGGGTCCTATTAGTTGGTCTAGCAAGAAGCAGAATGTAATTGCAATATCATCTGCAGAGGCAGAATACAGAGGAGCAATTAACAACGCCACATAAGCTATTTGGCTACAGGGTATTCTGACAGAGTTTGGCATCCACTTTCGAAGCCTACCATTATCTATTGTGATAACATGAGCACAATATCTATCTACATAAATCTAGTTTAAAATCAGCGGATGAAGCACATTGAGATCCATATGCACTTCATACGGGAGCTTATTCATGATGGTATCATCGACATTTAGTACATTCAGATAACTGATTAGATTACAGATTTATTCACCAAGCCCTTCACTGAGATGAAGTTTCTTCACTTACGAGTCTCTTCTTGGGGTGAGGTCTTCTACATCTGCTCATCTCCTTCGGGCTATGTAGTCCTTCTTTTCTTCTTCTTCTTCTAGAAAGATTGTGTTTGTATATGGGCACCTTATCAGGCCTTTAGTTTCCGGGCCCCATTGACACATCTTTCTTAGTTGTTTAGGAGTGTCTTCCTCTTTTTCTAACTCATCATAGCCGCTACCCTAGCTTCGATGAAGGGGGTGTTAGTGTGAGTTATCCTATGTGTCCTCCTCTCATGTTGGAGGGTCATCTCACATGGGTTAGGTTTAGGGTTTCATGTGTGTCATGTACTAGGGTTACTCAAAGACCCTATATGTACCCCTTTTCTATTCATTTATGAGCATGCCAAGACACTCCGAGTCTTTCCTCTATGCAACCTTTATTTCTATTGAGAAATTTCTTCCATTACTGATCAATTCTCTCTTGTTATCGCTGGAGCTATCATGATTCCGTTGGAGTGCAACTACTTTGTGGTGCCTCGTTTTCAATTCGATTCTCGCAAACTCTTTTCATTCTCTCTTATGAATCCTCTTGGATTCATAGTACAATTACTCTATCAAACTACATTCCAATATTTGCATATTGGAAGATCCCAAAACTATGTTTGTGGCATTGGTCAACCCATGTTTGGAGGTCATTCAAGAGCACCCACAATGAGTTATTCAAAAGGTTACATGGCTTCAAATCTCTTATAACCTACTTGAGGTTTTCTTGGAAAGATACAAGAAGGTTTGTTGTATTTGTTTACTTTCTATTTATAGTTAGTTTTTCATAGTTTACATTTTTCCCTCTTTAAAGTGTTATTGTGAAGTAATAATGCTTTAAAGATAGTAGGCAAATGCAGAATAGTGATTAGAAATCAATGAATCATTATAGAAAGTAGGATATCGGAGGAATGTCCCCTCAAGCAGGTGGATGATGCAGCAAGGTGGTGGATAGCCACTTGATAGGAAGAAGACAAGGGATTGGAACAAGGATGGGAAAGGATTGTGCTCATAGCATGAGTGTCATTTGGAGAATAATTTTAGAGCAACCTTATTTTTGTTGTTGCATAATAGAGTTGTCACCATGATTATAAAAGAATCAAGATGGGTAACTCAGATGCGCGTAAACAAACACACAACAAAGAAAAGATAAAAAGGAAAACAAACCCAATATACAAAGTAGGTGCAGGCATCAAGGTTATAAAAGAACCAAGATGTAATCACACTACTTGCAAGTGGTCCAAAAGTAAACATCAACAATGCAACACAAAGTTGAAAAAGAAGACAATTAGTTATGCCCCTAATGCGTGCCACAATGATGATTAAGTAGATGCAAATGCTCCCAAGGTGGGAATATGATCAAAATGGAAGAGTGGAGTAGAGAAACTCCTTATGCCAATCTTTTTGGATATGTTGTGCAAATGATTGAAAATAAATTACCCCAAGCAAAGTTATATCATGAAGGAAAAACAATTTTGTGACTTGCCCCAAATAAAGTTAGCATATCACGCAAAAGGAAGAAAGTGATAGTTGTAAGATTGGAACAATCACTAGGGTAGTACAGAAAGGTGTGACTTTACCAAGATTGTGTTGATATGTTGAAAGATTCACTTCAAGTGTTTTCCAATTATAAGATTTCTGTGATAAGTGAATGTTTGTTCGAAAATTTTGTAATTTTTGAAATATATGATTTTTGGATTTTGAAATAGTTGATTTTTTTTTGGATTTTGAAATATTTGATTTTTTTGGATTTTAAAATATTTGATGTTTGCTAGTTTTGAAAGGCGCGAAATACAAATGCAAACAAACATGAATACATAACAAAAAGGAAAACATTCCATGGCTTAAATAAACCAAGAGGAAAACACAACACATGTAAGCAACACAAAAGACATGAAACAAGCATTGAAAACAAACCCAATATGAACAGGAAGGAACCACACCAAATTTATATGTGAACTAAGATGTGAGTAAATTTTCCTGTAATTGGTCTACAACAAAGGTAAACAAAGTACAATAAAATAACAAACTGAAAGAAGTAAAAGCATTGTCACAATGTTGACATACCGCAACAATACAACACAATTAACAAAAATGACGTCTAATGACACTCTAAATGTGTTCCACATTGAAGAACTAGACATATTTGAATGCCCCCAAGTGATAGCTTAGAACGTGAGAGGATTGGATTGGGATGAAGAGCGGATTGATACTTGGATACTCCAAAAGATACTCTAGTCAGATCACGTTGAAGTTTGATCTGTAATTGGATTAAAATGTAAAATCCAAATGTGCCCCAAGAAAAGTCATATTACGAAAGGGTAAATGATTTCCTCGATCATAGATAAACACCACGAGCAATAAAGATGATTATCAAAATATGATCCGGAACAATCATGAGGAGCGTCAGCGATCAAACACTATTTGAATGTTTTGATTGTGACAGTTTTATGTTGTTTTTGGTTTTGGAACAATTTTATATTGTTTTTGTATTTTTGAACAATTTTATATTGTTTTTGAATTTTTGTGAAACATTTTTTAATGTTTTTAAGTTTTGAGAATTTTTGAATTGTTTTTTTGGTATTTTACAACTTGGTAAAAAGGGTGCATTGCTTGAAAGCAAGTGCAAATAATTAGAAGCATTCCATTCCATTAGTAGAAATGTAGATGGTAAAATGATAGGGTGTTTCACTCCACTCGTGACTCCACGCAACTAGGAAGATGTGAGGGCTCATCACCGAGAGCCAAGAAGGATGTGAAAACAAGGTGAATAATGATATGAAAAGTGAAGATAATGGATGTGATGACACAAGGTGTAACAATGATCCATATGAGAAAAATGTAACTCATCTCTAGTCAAGATTATCTGACCAATTCCAAGATGATTCCACTTTATAGGTTTTGACTTGACTTAGATCCATAAATGACCTACGATTGAAAAATCTAGTTTGAAGGAATTGTTGTCTCTCTTTAACATGAGTAGCTAAATTACTTCTTGGGATGTTTTTGATTAAGCACTTTGATTAAGATTTCATAAAGGCTTTATTTGTTGATTTATTTTTGTGAAGGACCCCCTACATGTTTCCTATGCCATCAGTAAAATGCAAGGGCTCAACACTAAAGAAAAAATGTAGGCAAGTAAGGGCTTTCTCTGTTCCCAGTCTCATACTACGAGTAAAAAGTATGGGTTTATCACTTGAAGACCGCGAAGGATGAAAGGTGGATTGATTTTATTATTATTTTGTATATTTAGATTGATCAAATTTTCCTTATATTTTGATAATGTGCTTGTTAAGAAGGAACATTCTTCCCCCAAGTCTCAACCTCATGCGACTAGTAGGACACAAGGTTTCAATAGAGTAGATTAAGATGGGTGATAAAAAGGGTCGGGTAAATAAGTTTGAGCTTTTTGATAAAGAGAGCTTATTTTAAAGGAGATGTTGCCATCAGTAAGCTTTGAGACAAAACCGTAGGTGAAAATATCTGAAATGGTAGAAACCATAAAAAAAATGAGACACACAATGCCCAATAGGAACAAAATTAACATATGTTGTAATAGGTGAAGAAGGTGAATATATGATAGGGGTATGATTAAGATATCTGACAATAGATGGAATGTTTGACATTATTTTTGCTCACTTTTCCATTTCGATTAGAAAATAATGCTTTAATACGGATTTTTATTCTCTTTTTATGATTTTAAAGTTTTTTGAATTTTGGCGGGTGAATATTTGAAATGGATTCATTAAGAAAGAGGTCCATGTTTATTAAAGTTGGACGATCTGAAATACATGACTTGTGCAAAAAAATCTAAATTAAGAGGGGAATCAAAAGATTCAATAAGTCCTTAAATATAAGACTTGGGCAAACAAATTCCAAGTCAAAGGTGGAAATCCGAAGATTTGATAAGTCTGCAATATGATACTTAGGTAGATAAGGTCCAAGTCAAAGGGTTTAATGAGTCTTGAAGTACAATACTTGGGTAGACAGGTTCCAAGTTAAAGGATGTGTGATTAGATAAGTCTTCGATGAGATCAAAAGACATATGTAATATTAGAAGAGGATTGTCGATGCAAGGAATATGCTGAGATACATATTCATCTATGAGTGAAAGAGTGTGAAGAGAGAAGGATTGATCTCTACATGTACACTTGAGGTTCCTTGTAAGCCATAGAGAGGAGATATTTAACGTTGCTCCTTCTAGGATGTGAATTAATTGATTTGACGAAATATTGGCAATTAAAGCATGAAAATGTTGTATAAGGACATTCCTAGGTATACATACCTCATAGATTATACGGATGTATATGCCTTGATAGGTAAGAAACATTGTTGATGAGATTCCTGTAAGATTGATCATTCAAGCTGTAATAGACATAGAAGGTTACATTGTTGCAAGTGTCCAAGCTTGTTGTGGTTGTATTTCGATAACAAGACTAGAGATGTTAGGCGTAGGAGCTGGAATGGGAAGAATGGAATCAAGCTCAATTGTGCTTGATGAAGGACCCTCTTCTATTATGTCAAGGGTTAAAAGATTCTTGGAGAAAATTCAAGCTCTCGTCAGGTGTTAGAATATTATTTTCTGAAATAGGTTCAATGTCTGTTTGGACTAAAGGAAGAAAATTTGTAGAAGAAATAGATTGGTTTGAAGGGAGAGATACTTGAACTTTTTCATGATCTCGTTGAATGTTAGTATGAATAGAAGTGGGGACAATATTCAACTCTTCATTTGAAGTTGTGGAAGGTGATGTGTCATCGGTTGCGACAACTTCATCATTGAGCTCTATGGAGATGGTTATGTTGTCAATTAAGTCTTAGACATAATGACGAAGAGGTGTACAATTATCAGTAAAATGGCCATCCATGCGATGGTATTCACAATATTCAAATGCATTGTACGACATAGATTGGGTTCCCCATTAGAAAAGGGTCTCGTAGGTGGATATTTGATCATGTTAGCCTTTACTAATTATTGAAAGGAACTAGATAGACTCTCTCTGAGAGGTGTAAATTGACATTCAATGGTGCATGGAGTAGTGTCGTCAATACAGGATATGATGGATTTATAATCAATTTTTTTAGGATTCACCATGTTCGTGATATTTTCCCTTTGTATCATTGTTAGGTGGTAGGTATCCACCCATATGTCTTCGTTGTCAATAAGGTCTTGGATATAGTTGCAAAGTTGTTTGCATTTGTCCATTTGATGACCATCTATGCGATGAAAATCACAATATGTGTTAGGTCTATACCAACTTGGCTTAGGTTCACCTTCGGGAAGGGTTACGTGATAGGGTAAGTGACCATATTGGCACTTGTCAGCTGTTTTAAGACATTTGAAAGAGATTCCCCCAAAGACATATATTGTCTTCAATTGTAATCACAAGGAGGAAAGGTTTATCTTTTTGGAATGGTGACAAATGGTTTAGAATTAATCTATTTTAATTGATTGTTCTATAAGTTTTATACGTTGTGATTATCCATGACAAAATCATTGACAACATTATGGTTGTGGTTGATGTACCTAGGTTTATCGTGAGAAGCGCAGGGTTATTGTTATTTTTATGGCGATTGTGCCCATTATCTTTATAATGAGGCTTGATCAAGATTTTAGAAATGAGGGAATTTTCAATTCGAGATCCCTTTTCGATAATTTGCTCAAAACTATTAAGGTAGTGCATTTGCATGTGAAAGGACAACTTGTTATTAAGGTTAGGGATAAAGATGTTAACCATTTGTTTCTTAGGGATTGAACATGGGAATCGACTTGTGATTCCTCACCATCATTGTAAGAACTGTGCAAATATCTTATTTTTTTGTTGTTTGGCATTACAAAAATCCATCATGGTTATTTCAAAATCAAGGTTAAAAGAGAAGTGTTTGATGAACTTCTCTAAGAGGTCCGTGAAGGTAGAAATAGATCCCTTTGGAAGGTATAAGAACTAGTACACATCTTGTCCTCCTAAACTCTTAGGAAAGAGGCGTAAGAGAAATATGTCGTTATAATCCACCTCTTGGCATGCCATGAAAAATTCCTTGACATGCTCTCTAGGATCAGTTTGCCCTTGTATTTGTCAAATTTGGGCATCTCAAAAGAGCATGGGAAGGGTATGTGTAAGATGTCCATGTCAAAAGGTATGGACACAATTCATCAAAATTGAATTGTTTGTGTTGTTTTTACATGCCCAAAATGGTGTCCTTCATCATTTGCCACTCTTGAGCAAATGGTGAATTATTTTGTGGGATGAATGGTGATTTATCATTCATATGATTGTTATTCTCATTATTGGTCTCAGAATGATTTTTGAAGGTGTCGTCACTTTTCTTCATGTGTTCGATACCTTTGGTATCATTGTTAGTGACTGTAGAGGATAGGTGAGCCAATTGTTTCACCATTGCATTGATTTGATCAAGCAAGGCTTGGTTGGGATTAGAGGATGAAGCATTATATTTGCCTTATTATTGGTGTTTGTTTTACTTGGTCCTTCATTGTCATGTTTATTTGACTCGAATGGTGGAACCTTAGGGGATTTAGGTCATTATTTTAAGGCTTTTAATTCATCCTCATCAAATTTTGAGGGAAATCTTGCTCCCATTGCAAGGAGACGAAGAAGGAATTGGTATTTATTTTGTCGTAAAGTGGCATCGATAGAAAGGTTTTTAAGTTGGTCTTTGTCCTCTTCATCCAAGAGCTGATATGGAAAGGATTTATTTCCTCCCATCGAAAAGGACTATAATCACAATGTTGTGTTCCCACCATTTTTGAAAGAGGGGAGGAACAAGAAGAGGTGTGATATAAAACTCAACCCTTAGCAAATTGAATGCTAATATGGAAGAGGAAGAAGATGAAAAAGATTGATTGCCCTTAGAAAAATGAGGACTAAGAGGGAAGAAGCGAAAAAGGGTTTTTGATTGCCCAACTCCTAAAAAATGAGAGTTAAGAGGAAAGGGAGTAAATGAGGTTAAATGTGCTCTACCCGTTAACAAAAATAGGTGTTTAAGGGAAGATATAATTGACAAGGTGGATGTGATCAACTCTTAATCAAAATGAGTGATAAGAGTGATGAAGAGATGTAAAAGTTCTAACTCTTAACAAGATGAGTGTTAGGAGAAAATAACGAGTGAAAATTTAAACATGATCAACACTTAACAAAATGAATGTTAAGGGAGACAAGAATTAACAAGGTGAATGTGATCAAATCTTAATCAAAATGAGTGATAAGAGTGACAAAGAAGATAGAATTCACAAAACTTAACAGCATGAGTGATGTTAAGGTGGAGGAGTCATAACAAAGTGAGTGCAATCAACTCTTAATCAAAATGAGTTATAAGAGTGATGAAGAAGGTGGACTTCGCAACACTTAATAAAATGAGTGATGTTAAATTGGAAGAGTGATTGAAATGTTAGTTTAGAAGACTCTTAGAAAAATGAATGTTAAGAAATATGGAGTTTGAAATATATCACTACCCTTTAAGAAAGTTAACATAAAGAGGGAAGAGATGAAAGAAGTTAGTGTTCTCAATTTACAAAAAAGTGAGTGCGATAAGAGGAAACTTAAAACACGATGGATGATGCTCAACTCTCAACAAAAATTTGTTAAGGGAAGAGACTTAGGAAAAATGAGTTTGATAAAATTTTAACAAGATTGACATTAAAAGGAGACTTAAGAAGATTATAAAAGCATGAACTCTTAACAAAAGCGTGTTAAAAGAGGAGACACGAAAACAAAATGAGAGTACCAAAAGAATGACAAAGTAAATGTCATCATAAGAAGTGAGGTAATGACAATGAAAAGGTATGAATCTCACAAAAATGGAGATAAGAGATAAGGGGAAAGTGATGGATTAGTGAGCTCAAATTAAAGCAAAGTGAATGATTTAAAGAGAGAAGTGATGAAGTGATGAGGATGTCATCAATGTAACAAAGTGATTGCAAAGTGCGATGATGTAAGAGTGATGGGAGAAAGATAGAGAATATGCCATCAATTTTTAAAAAATGATGTGAAATGTGACAACGTAAGAATATGAAATGCTTAGAGTTAAACAAGAGTAAGTGTCAAACTTAAGACTTACGACAATGAAAGATCAAGGTGATCAAGAGGGTGTTTGACCGTGATAAAGCAAGTATCACAATGTCAAGACTTAGTGAAGAAGAATGAAAGTGCTCAAGTGTGGATATGGATTTCCGTAACTTAGAGACTTAGACATGTTTACAAAGTGACAAGATGGATGAGAGAGAAAACGTGAATGAAAAAGTGAAACACAAGTGTGTAACACGCGAGAAAAATGAAAAAACGATGTAGTGGGATTTTTGCCCCTACCTTAGATTGGCTTGGACAAGGTGTGGATTCCTAGGTGGTTTAATCAACTAGGTGTGAGCGATATACTGAGCGAGCATGGTGATATTGCTAGCTTTTCGATTTACTTTACCCTTTTTGAAACTCTAAGAAAATATCTTGCTCAAAATGAATCGCATAGAGGTCTCCACTAATGGGTATCCATGACTCTAATCTCACAGGCTTTATTAGTCATTTGGGATGAAAGGTACCCATTTTGTCATCCAGTTCCCTCAACATTTTGAATACTTTGGATTTCCTATGGTAATCCTCAACGGAGTTTTATGGTGTATGCCAAGAAACTCCCATAGTTATGCTTGACGGGTTTTAACCCTTATCTAAACCTCTAAATACAATGTGTAGAAACATTCATTTTATCTTGTTTAAAGAGGTTCCCTGCACACAAAGTATTAGTAGTTTTCTTACCTAATTGTCAAAGAAAACCTATAGTTAGTAGTTTTCAATGTTGTATTAACCTTCGTGAAAGTGTGTCCTACGAGAAAAGATTAGAATGTTCTCCTGAGGTAGGTAAAGGACAAGATGATAGAAACAAGTTCACGCTTTTGATTTCCAAGATCGCTTAAAAAAGCGTAAGGAAAGAGCATACACGTAAAACAAGATTTGATTAAAAGAGAAAAATGTTAATTCACCAAAAACAAAAATGAGAAACGATCATGTTTTTGATTCCCAAGATCACTTAAAGCATGAGGGAAGAGCATACACGTGATCACACGGTGATTAATCTCACAAAAATAAAAAAAGACAAAGGAAAAGAATGCAAAACATGTTAGAAAGTGGTAGTGATGTTGGGAAAAATGATTAAATACTAACAAAAAGGCTAAAAAGTGAAAAGAAAAGTGGACCAAAATGTCCAAGAATAATGTTAGATTAACAACTTGGACAATTAGTCTTGTTTCTAAAAAGGATGAAAATAACATGAAAAAGGGGCCTAATCGATTAAACCCCCAAAACACCTGCTATCCTGCAAAATGAGTTGCCACGATTAATCTAGTTGGCAAAAATGGTGGAAAAATAATAAAAAAGTGCCTAGTTTGAGTGTTAGAAGGCCTAATGAAAGTAATTAGACCAATTAATTAAATTAATTAAAGGACCAATGAAAATAACGAAAAAGTACCTAATTAGTATTTAAAAGTCCTAAATGAAGAAGTAAACTAAGAAAGTAATTATAATAGTTTAAAAGAATTAATTAAAAATAATAATAATCCAAAGTGAAGAGAACTCAATGTCTTGGGCTATTGGTGAGTTACAAGTAGTTTGTAATCATCAACCCTAGTTCCATTCTCATTGAGTTCATTAGATGCTTTCAATAAGTGGTCATGGGGACACCTTGAGGTAGGGGACAAACTTCTCCATATGGACCAAGAGGAACATAACGGGGCACACTTGAATGCATATTACTTGGCAGACATTAAGGACCCAAGCCCACCCCCATGTCCCACTTAGAGAAAGTGCTACTCCACCACTCCTCCGATTCATAGCTCGGTATAATAAAAGTGTTTAGCATCCAAAGTTTTTTCGATTGGGTTTGGGTGGAGTGGTTAAGATGGATGGTCGTATTCGGCTCCACCCAGGTTCAAATCCCACTTAGGCACGATCCTCTTTCAGGGTGGTAATTTTTGAGGTGGCACAGACTTGCGGGATGATTTAATAAAGGTGGATTCTTATTTGAGATTTCCTGCGCTAGAAGTGTGTATCGGCTCACTAATTCTTGAGCTTAAATGCTACATCTTGGATGAATTTACTTTGGTTCGTGACTTTGGTCAAAAGCATTTACCTATCTAAAAAATCTAAAGTGATGAAATTAGTGATAGAAAATAAACTAAATATTAAATATTAAAAGAAATTAATTCTAAGTTTAAAACTAAAATCTAAATTTTAAACGTAGGTGTCTAATCTATACTAAGTTGTGACCTAAATGTCATATCTAATATAAAAAACAAAAAAAAACCTAAAAAATCTAAGGTAAACACAAAGGGGGATGACTATAAGGTTTTGACATATAGTTGTGGTGGTTTGAGATAGGGAACTCGCCCCATGGAGAGATGGCTCGGCGTTAGGGGTGTGAATCGGTTTCGGTTTGTGTTTGTACACAAGGTATGATATGGTTGTGTGTGTTATTTATAGAGCCCGTCGTCGAGATAGGGTCACGGGAGCTCGATCGGGAGGAGGTTTGGGGTGATCGGTGAGTGGGAGGAGTGTCGGGTTAGAGCGGCCGAGTGGTCGGGAGGGGTCTACATGGGCGGACTAGGTCGGGAGGAGGGTGCATATATGGTGTCCATGGGGAGGTAGGGTTGTAGTCACTCGAGGTAAGGTTGAGGTCTAGGGTGGGGAAAATAGGGTTGGGTGGGATGGTTTGAGTCGAGGGCTCGGTGGGTAGTCAAGTAGACGAGGCGCGACAGGGGAGTTGGATTGGCGAGCCGAGCTCACCGAGTAGGATCTGTGGGGGATTTTCGGGTAATTAGGGAGTAGGTAGTGTCATCTCAACCGAGTTGGGTGAGTGGGGGGAGGGGGGAAAGGGGGTAGGGGGAGGGGGTAGTTTAGGGTTTTGTTTTTTCTTGATTTTTTTTGTTTTAATTTTTTTAGATCTGATTTTGTTTTTGATTTTTTATATGTTAATTTATTTAATAGAATCTAATGTTTACTTTTTAGTTTTTGTGTAGATGTTGTGGGATGAGAAGGAAAGTAAATAATGATGGGTTGAAAACGTGAGACAAATTTACAGAAAAAAGCAAATCAAGAGCAAAAATGTATAAACTAGAAGAAAAGCCTCCAACTGCAAATATTATAATTTTTACAACGAGAATGCATTTTTGTGATTTTTCCAAAAGGAGGATTGATGCCTAAGACATCTGCAAACAAGATTAAATGCCTAAACCATACAACAAAGAAAACAAAATGTTTGCGTGAAGTTTACAACTAAAAGGCTTGCTTCTTCAAAGCACCTATAAGCACTTGTAAAGGTTACACAAAATAAAACCTAAGAGTTAGTATGAGATGAATCAAACAAAACCAATGAAACAACTAAATAATAGAGGAAACATAAAAATAAATGAAGAGGGGTGTGACTCCCACTGGGCATGCTAAAATGTAAACTATGAAAAACTAACTATAAATAGAAAGTAAACAAACACAACAAACATTCTTGTAGCTTTCCAAGTAAACCTCAAGTAGGTTGTAAGAGCTCTGAAGCTATATAACCTTTTGAATAACTGATTGTGGGTGCTCTTGAATAACCCCCAAATGTGGGTTAACCAATGCTACGAAAACAATTTTGGGAGCTTCTAATATGAAAATATTGGAATGCAATTTGTGAGTAATTTATACTATGAATCCAAGAGGATTTGTAAGAGAGAAACTCTACCTTTTATAGAGGAAGAAGTGGTTAAAATTTGGTTAAACATAGTTGAATGCACGTGCTATTTTTAGCACTAGAGGAAGTTCCAGTTGTTCCAAGAAATTAAATGCCATTTAGGGCGTGTGGAATTTATTCACGAAATTACATCCAGAAAGGTGGTTGTATGTGTAATTGAATTGCCCCCACCTTTCTAGGATTCTAGAAGTGTAATTGACTAGGATGAGGGTGTGGAGTCTAAGTGGAGTCCGAGTGGTTGTTGGTTTGAGAATTTGAGTGACAGTTGACTAGGAAAATAGGTTTATTTTCCTAATTAAATAACTAATTTAACTAAATAGGATGTGCACACTTAATTAATCAATCATTTAATTAATAAATGATAATTAACTCACTAAAAGGGGTACTAGAGATTAATTTAATTAATCCAAAGGGTACAATATGTATGATTAATCAATTTAATTAATCAATCATAAAAGGGGTGAATAATAAGATGCATTAGGATATTCTTTGGGAAGAGGTGAGTGATTTTGGGGTATCTACATTTTATCTTCTTTAAATAGATATTGCAAAGTAATAGTGCTTTAAAGCTAGTAGACGCATGCGAGAAGCGGTGAGTAGAAAGTAATGAAGCATTAGGATTCCCCAACAATGAATTAATGCACCACCTTCCTCCAAATGCTCAGTAACTTGCTTATAACATGCAATTACTTCTTTGAGGACTTGATTACCCTTCTCAACCAATTTCTCTTCCCATTATTTTGTGGCCTCTACTTTGTTTTTCATATCTTCTACATCTTGTAATGCACTAGGAGTAATAGCAGATATAATTTCTTGATTTTCCTTGGGAGGTTGGAGCCACTTCTGCACATAATTGGACAAGATATCAAATTTTTCTTTGAGTTCCTTCTTAGTTTCTTTTTCCTTGTCTAGCTTTTGGAAAAGGCCTCCCATAGCAACTGAAACCTCATATTTCATACCTTCGAGTAGTGGGCTTCCCAAGGAATTTGTGTGATTTGATAGTTGGAGGGAGTAGCCTTGTCTCTATTTATATCACCTTGTGGGGTAGAACCTTCCATAACTTTATCTCCTCAAGGCCTGTTATTATTCTTGATAAAATTCTTGCCTTTTTAGGCACCTTGGATGGCCTTGAGGACAACATGCTCACCATGTCAATTTCCTACACCTATACCTTTACCATTTTCTTTCTTGTGAGTGTAGTTCCCAACCATCTTGTACATGGACCCCCTTCTTCTTCTTGTGTTTGTTTCCAAGGGACTATTGGGACAACAAAAATCTCTTCATATGGGGAGAGTGTAGGGCTTGAGTCATCAACCTACATTTGTGGTACTTCTACCGCTTGAACATCTTGTACTTAGACCTCAACCTTCTCCAACTCTTGGTCTTTGATTTCTTCACTTGTTGAAGGTTGTGTGGTAATTACATCTATGATTAGTATCCCTTCACCTTAACCACTTTCTCCTTGGCGAGACTGCTCCCTTTCTAGCTCAATCACTTTATCATCTATGTCTAAAGCCTCTATATTCTTAATTTGTTCTGCAACCTCATGGATTGTAATTTCTCTTTCCACTACATCCAAGGCCTTCTAAAGGGGGTCTACCATTGTCTATTGTTCAAACTCTATCATTTTTACCTCCACGACACTTGGTGGCTCACCTTGTGTTGTTTTTGTTTCTTCTTTGATAAACTCCTTGTGAGTTGTTGTATCCCTTTCTTCCACATTTATTATTTCAACTTCAATGTGGGTGACATGAGTAACTTCAAAATGAAGATCTGCCCCAACATCCTGATATAAATATTACAATAATTCAAGAAAGGACCCCTCATGTGAGGGAATGTCCACTTCTTCCTATAGAGGTACATGTCCACTTCTTCCTATAGAGGCGCATGTCCACTTATTCCTATACCACTACTTTGCAATGTATTTTGTTCCATATAAGTTCTGATAAAAGTGGGATTCTCTCTTATTGTAAGGGGTGGGGTAGTGTCATTGCCTTAAATACTTCGAGACACTTGGGCTAGCATGCTTAACCCTAGAGAAACTTTTGGGGGAGGTGTATTTGTAATTGTTTTAATTATGGGTAGTGCTACCCTTGCCATTTTGTTACTCACAAAGTTCTTAGCGATTTATTCTTAATCTACTTTCCCAAGAGTAGGACCAAAAACTAGTCTTCCTCTTGGCTACTCAAGTGATATACTTCCTTTATTTCTCTTTCCAATGGAAATTGCTTCCTTTTGAGCGAGGCGATGTGCCTTGTTGTGTTTTCCTATGAGGAATGACCACTTGTGGCATAGGGGAGGTGTGAGGTATTACTTAAATTGGGGAGGTTTGAGTTATAGGAGCATATTTCATTGCTCTCTGCATCATTTTCTCAGCCTTGTGTGTTAATTGGGATATTGAAGTCCCAGTCTTGCTTGTAGCTAAACACAATTCCTCCACTGCCCCTAAAGTTATTCCTTTAATGGATATTTGAGTAGGTCTACCTTGTAATGGATCCAAACATTTTTTTCCCCTTATTTAGTGATGGAAATACATCCTTAAGCAACCAAACATTCCTATACTCTCTCAAAACTACATTATTTTGAAGAGATAGATCTATACCCTTACTACTCAACCAAATGAGGGTTCTCTTAATGATCCTCACAGTTCTTTCATATAAGTAGATATGCTCCTTTGGTTTCCAATCTAATGATAAAAATGGTTGAGTTCAATTTTATTATCAATGTAGTGCTTACTTACCAAATTTTTGTCATCCACCAAGCCCTCAAGGATGACTACAATTTTATAATCAATGATTTGAGTTAAGGTCAATTTAGAGGAATCCCTAAACTTGACTTATTCTTCATACCTATGTTCCATCTAGAAATTTTCATAGTTAGGTTCATGCTCATAAGATTTTGGAGGGATCCATTACAATCCACTCGATGTCATAATTTTCCCTTGGTTTAAGCTTATGCATGGTTTCCCTATCCATTTCAGCCTCTATAAGTCATGTTTTAAGAATTGTAGGACAAGTATACCTACCAATTTTAATTAGGAACTTTAAATTGGTCTTATGTTTTCCATCAATAAGTTTATGTACCTCCACCATAGTCTTGACAACTCCTACAATGCCCACTTGTCATCCAAAAATTTTGGGATAATGTAAGGATTTCCTTGATAGCCACTCACTATGATATAGGTGAAAATCCCTATTTGGATGAAGTAACATCTAAATTCACTTACCACTTCTTTAGCACTTGCTAAAATTTTGTATTGCCCCCACTCGGGTTTGAATAAACATATAAGAAGGGGAAATAAAGTGTTATGAGCTAACATGCGGTTGTACTTTTTGTTCTCCAAATTAGGTTGAGGATATTTATGATATACCCTATGCGGAGCGAACTCATTTTATCTATTCAGACCAAGAAATGACGTGTGACATGTTATCTTATATACCAAATAGGAGGTCATAAAAAATTCACACCTTTGTTGTGATTCTTTCTGGATCTAAACTATCATTCTGATGAGTTGGTGGTGGATGGACTTACTGATTAATTTTCCCCAATTAATAGAAATTTGGTAGGTGTGGATGATCTAGATGTATCTGAACATCTAATCATGGTAATAATATGTAGATTCATTACCCGCCATTATTTTTAACAATGTAATAATGTCCCCAATCTTTTCAATAAAATTAGTTCTACTTAGCTTCTTAAGGACGTGGGTAGTAGAAACCCTGGGCTTCTCAAGCCATTATTTGTTTAGAATTTTAGAAATTTGAGCATTATGGTCAATCTAGAATTGCTCTACTTTCTTGACAGTTATATCTACCTCTTCATCCTCATCAGGGAGTCCCAACATTGTGTCAAAGGTCTTAAGAGTTAATGACAACACCAAAGCCCCACTTCTATCCCTAACTTCCTTTGTTTCAAGATTGTAATTTTTAACACAAGCACATACAAAATTTGGGTATTGGGTAGAGAGAGGAAAGTTAGATTCCAATGCAATGGTAATATCATCTATATTTTTCATAACTTTACTCCTTTTATTTGCATGCAACCTTTGAAGAAACTCATCTAAATTGAAATTCTATGAGTTTGTATCATTGATGAGATCCAAATTAAACACAAGGCGAAAGGTGGCCCGAGTTTTGACCATTTCGATCTTCATTTACATAGAGGTAGGAGACAAAAAAACTTTATTTCAAACATAGAACTGACAAGAAACAACACAATGCCTCAATTGCCCTTAATTTGTTCAATATGGCCTTGATTTTCGAAATAAAGTAAGAGAACTTTCAACAACTCACCATGCACCAATGCTACTACAATTTCCTATTTTATGGACAACACAAGCTTGATAATGTTGCTTATAACTCCCACACGGTTTAGTTACAAAAATTAGGGCTTCTCTCTCATCACGGGGCTCTAGTTCGATTAATTCTCTCGGGTGTAATAGGAAAAGTAAAGGACTTAGTTGATTTTTTTATTATATTGCTTTTGACATGCTTACATTAATGACATGCATATCCCCACTTATTTTTGAATCCATATCCATTGATCAAACATCCAAATTTAAACATAATCCCTACACATGGATAGATCGCTAGTTATACCCCACCACAAGCCGGTGGGGATGGGGAAGCAATTAATAGCTATGCAAGAGTTTCCAGTTACCAACTAAGAGGCTAAAATGATGCTCTGG
Organism: Taxus wallichiana var. yunnanensis; assembly: GCA_018340775.1. Classification (NCBI taxonomy): domain Eukaryota; kingdom Viridiplantae; phylum Streptophyta; class Pinopsida; order Cupressales; family Taxaceae; genus Taxus; species Taxus wallichiana. Next base: position 70,303,634 of record CM031242.1, read on the forward strand.
TTGTGAGATGCCACTTGTGTGCTACTACGTGTTCCACTCGTCGGACATCGGGGCTTGAGAGGCAATTTACATCTTTGTAGTAAACTTTGAAACTGCTTAATCACTCCATCCACCCCTTTTCGCCAAATCATGCCACGTGTTCGGATTCACTTCGCTTTAGGTCTTGAGGTTGTCTTTAACAAATTGTAAATTTTCATGAAATTCAAAGCTACGTTTAAGGCCCTCACATCCTCGATGCTTTGAATATTCACTTAGTCAAGCATTGGAGGTAAATTTGCAATTTATAGATTCACAAAGTCAGTAAAATTATAGGGAACGCATTCTCAAAGGAAATAGGTCTTATTTTCTGATGTAATCACACATTTCAGACCTTTACAACATCATCCATGTCCCTAGTCCTCACAAATCATTAAATTCAATCAAGGAACATTAGAAATGTTATATTTGTTAGATAAAATGTGAAAAATGAATTAGGGACATAGTGAACTCAATTAAATATGGGAATTATGAAAACACCGAACACATAGAGAAAGTTAAAGGAAAGAACTGAAAGGATGGGATATACCAGCAAATCTTAAGGCATTCACAAGGAATGCATGATTTGTTTAAAGGGTCAAATTGGGTCCCAACACCACCGAGGAATCATTTACCTAGACCCCATCCTAAAATGGCTATTGAAGCTCCTTGGTAAAGCTCCAATCAATGTAGCTTGTGAAGTCTAGGAAGTAGATGATGAAGTGATTTAAGAAGAGGTTGAAAATGAGGAGATTGAAGAAACTAATGAGACTATTGAAGATTCATAATTTGGTTTTGTTACTTATGGATGACTATGAGGAGATAGCGGTGGATATGAATAGTGAATCCTATGTAGTTATAACTAGAGCATAGTCAAGAAAGAAAAATAATATTGTCCAACCAAAGAATAAAGAGAAAATAAAATAAGCTCCAAAATTCAAACTGTGGTTGCAAAGTGAGGATCTCCTATACCTACAACTAAAGAAGTAAGTACTTATGTTTCTTCAACTCCTTTATCTAAATTTTTGCAACTCGAAACCAAATAAAACTAAGGCTCTTGTTGCACCTAATCTTGAGGCCTCTACTTCAAGATATTTCAATATAATCAATCATATTAAGAAAACTAAAGTCCAAATTTCTGAAGCAGAATACTATCAAACTCATCATAAAGCTTTTACTCAAGTTGCTAAATTTGTTAATGCTAAGTCATCCCAAGTTGTTTCCTCTTCTAAAGACATTTTACCTACCCCTACTCGAAGCCCCATCTCCACATAAGTTTTTAGCCTCCACTCCCTCTACATCATAAAAATTTGATCCTTTCTATGTAACCTTGTTGATAGCGGGACACAAATTAAGTAATTATATCATTGATTTTGGCACATCTGATAATGTTATGCCCACACAAGTGGCTCATGCACTTGGTCTTAGTTTTACTCAAGATTTTGGCTCATGATATTCCATGGAAAATAAAGAAGTTTCTCTAGTATGATGGATAAAATATGTCCATGTTGGATTTTCATATTTTCCATAAAAAAGCGAGTCTAAACTACCATCCTAATAGTTGATATCCTAGATTCTTATGGAATTCTTATGAGTAGAACCTTTTTCTAAGATGTGGGAGGGGAAATTCAAATGGATTGGTCACACTCTTTGATTCTATTAAAAGGAGAAATGAAAAAACTACTACCTAAAGGAAAAACAAAATATATTGTTCAGAAAATAGATGAACCTAAAGCATGAGTTTTGTATCAAGATATTGATTATGGAAATTATATGATTATGTCTGATTCATGATTGAATTCCCCAAAGTTCATTCAAGATGATTCAAATGCCATTTTTATTCTTGATTTTGATGGCATTTTTTCTTCTATTGGTTCAAGAGCAAGGGTAGTGCTCATCTCACCTTTTAGTAAAACACATCCATTCTCATATAAACTATAATTCTCAAATACCAACAACACCGCTAAGTATGAAGCTCTTCTATTTGGTTTAATAATATCAAATGAATGGGAATCAAGAATATTCTAGCGCAAGGTGATGTTGAACTCATAGTGAAGTAGGTTTAAGGTCTTTTCCAAGTTAAAATGAAAGGTTAAAGCATTAACGGAATAAGGTATGGGACTCAATCGAATTTTTTTGAAGCTTTTTCAATCAATGTTGTATCAAGAGAGAGTAATTCAAGAGCAAATTCCTTGGAAGTCTCAAGTTCTTTATTGGTGCCTCATCTAGATTTTGATCAAAACAAATATACTATTGAAATGATCTTCATGCCTAGTGTACGATAATGTAGAGAACTGGCAAGTTTTCAATGATGATCAACACCTCATTTCCTTTCTTGAGTTAAAAGAAAACTTTAACCAGTTGTATTTTGAGGGATTTGAAGCCAGATATAGAGTCTCACTTTCATCCAGTGTTGAAGAGGGGATTGAATGTGAAGATGATCATGATGGTTGTATTAAATTGAAGGGAAATAAAATACCAAAAGGATTGGTCAGTTTGGAAGATCTTTTTGACAAACATGATCATTTTATCAAAAGTAAGGCACCATAAGACATCAACCAATCATCTAAGTGTGAAAATATAAATTTGGGAACTGATGAAAATCCTAAATTTTTCAACATTGGTAAGTGTTTCTCTGCTGATGAAGAGAAGAAGAAATTTGTGAAACTTTTGAAAAGTTATATTGATGTGTTGGCATATTCTTACGAAGATTTGAAAACTTTCAAGCCAAGAGAAATGTAACACTACATTCCTCTAAAGCTTGGTATTTAACCTTTCAAAAAAAAAGCAAAGCCAATACAATCCTAAAATTATTGGGAAAATTTATCAAAAAATTCAAAAATATGTTAAAGGCTAAAATTATTTTCCCCATTCATCATTCTCTTTAGATTGTAAACATTATGCCAAGTTAAAAATGAAAAATGATGAAATAAGGATTTGTGTTGATTTTTGCAATCTAAATTAATCCTCTAAAATAAAATACCATCTTCCCATCATGGATTAGATTCTACAAGTAATAACCATAACAGGTCAGAAATGATATCCATTCTTGATGGCTTCTCAGGCTCTAACCATATTGAGGTTGATGTTCAAGATCAACATAAAACATCCTTTACCACTCATGGGGAGTTTTGCTTTAAAGAGAATTCCTTGTGGGATCATTATGTTGGAGCTAATTTTTAATAGATCAATGGATCTATCCTTCATAGATTTTAAGAATAAATGTATTGTTGTCTATCTTGATGACCTCATAATATTTTCAAAATCCAGAATGATCATTTTCACCATCTTAAACTTGTTTTGCAGAGATGTAGAGATCATGGTATATATCTCAATCCTAAAAATGTCTATGTTTGGGGTAATGAAAGGGAAACTCCTTGGTCACATTGTTTCAAAATATGGGATCAAGATTGACCTAGATAGAGTGCAAGAAATTCAAAATATCTCTCTTCCAACCAACAAAAAAGGTGTTCACTCCTTTGGTAAAATTAATTTTCTTAGGATATTTATCCAAGACTTTGATGAATTAACGTGGAATATTGCTAAAATGATGAAAGGAAAAAAATCATTCCATTGGAATTTAGAAGGAAAGAAAGCTTTTGGTATGATCTAAATGAAGCCATTTTAAAAATCATGTTTTTTTTTAGAAACTTTGACAAGGACTTCATTATCTTACATTTGAGCACACTCTTTCTGTAATTCTAGTCCATAAAAACAATGAGGAAATTGAAGCACCCATTTCCTTCATGAGTTATGTTTTGAAACCACATGAGCTCAAGTATTCTCAGATGGAAAAACATGTCTTTGTCGTTGTCAAATTAGTATAACAATTTAGGTTTTATATTCTTAACTCATACTCCATTTTTATTCCCGATCCAGTTGTCAAATCCATTTTGACACAAAGAACACTTGGTTTCCAAGAGAGGAAACTAGATTCCCAAAGTGTAATAACATGACATTGACATGAAACCAAGAATGTGGTGTGAGGTAGGGTTTATGTTAGTTGATAAGAAAAGGTGGAGCAAGGATTCAAGTGACAACAAATATAAGGGAATTCTAATTGTTTTGTTTTTCAACACTACAAATGAATGGTATTCCAACATTTTTCATTTTCGACATATGGTGATTTTCCACCTTCATGTTAAGGAGAAGAGAGAAGTCAAACTCAAAGAATCAAGGTATGTATTGTGGGATAACTCTTTTCCATAAAGGAATTGATGGTTTTTTATGAGATGTGTGGATAAAGAACAACAAAACAAGTTGTTGAAGGCTTATCATGATCAAGCCTATGGTGGATATTTTTTTTCTCCATCTACTACTTACAAGATCCTCCGTGGAGGTTACTATTAGCCAACTCTTTTCATATGTGCATCCAAATGGGTTTCTAAGTGTGAGGCATGTCAAACATTTGTGGGAAGGCCCAAATTAGAAACTTTACCACTGAAACATGTTGTGATTGAAGATCCATTTCAACAGTGGGGACTTGATTTCATTAGTTCTCTTAATCCAAATTCTAGTGCTAGACATACCCACATTCTAATGCAACAAATTATTTCACAAAGTGGGTAGAAGTAATACTCATGAAAAAAACAACTTCTAAGGTTATCTATAATTTCATCAAGGAGAACATCTAGTTCATTTTGGAGTGTCTCAAAAATTGTCACAAAAAACACTCCAATTTCTCATCTTACGAACTAATTGATTTTTACTATGGTGATGGAATTTCAATTTCTCATTCTTATAATTATTACCATCAAGGAAATAGACAAGTAGACTCAACTAATAAGAACTTGGTGACTATTTTGAGGAAGTTGGTTGATGAATCACAGAGGAATTGACACAATAAGTTATATGATACCTTATGGGTTGATCAGTATAACACCCAAAAGAGCAATTGGTATGTCTCCTTTTCAATTGGCATATGGAATAGATGTTGAGTTTCCTATAACACTTGAGTTACATGCCTTGCAACTTGCCAAAACCATTGAAAATGGCCAATTCAAGGATGCATTTGAAAAATAATCATGTATTTACAGAAGCTTGATGAATAATGAGTCCTTGTGGTAGAATAGATCTCATCTCATTAGTAAAATGTCAAGGAAATTTTTGCTAAAGAAGCCGAGTCTCACAGTTTCAAGTTGGAGATCTAGTCTTTCTTTGGGATAAATGAAGAGAGCCTCATGGAATCCATGGTAAGTTTGATTATCTCTAGCTTGGTCCTTTCCAAATCTAACACTTTTATGGTGAAAATACATATTACCTTGCTTATATGGATGGGACTCCCTCCCATTACCATATAGTGGGAAATATCTCAAATTGTATAAGTGTTGAATGGGTGTCCTTCCCTTGTACATAAGTTTTGTTTGTTTGTCTTGTTTTGGTTTCATTATTTTATCATCCTTTGTGTGTTCTACCTTTCCCTATTTGGTTCTCTTTTGTCTCCATATTTTATCTTTTCCCAATGGATAAGACATTGGTCCAATGAACCTTGAGATTTTGGAGTTTGAAATTATGTCTCATTTGTACTTTGTTCAATCCAAGTCATGTCCTTGAAAATATCTAGTTGTTGTCATGGATCAGTAAAATTTTGAAAAATGGAGTCATGGATAAATCCTTCATGTTTTATTCATTCTTCCCCTCTTATTGAGTCCCTTTGAAAATAGGATTTAATCATTTTTGAAATATTTGGGTTCAAATCAGTTATGTTAAAGAACAAGTGGAATTGTTCCCTTATTTCACTTATTCCTCATTTTTCCGCTAAAGTCCATTCCTTCATTCAAATCGGTGAAATTTGATTAATTTGGGAATTGTTAGAATAGTTCCATGGTTAGAATATTTCTCTAATTAACCTATTAAACCACTCCTTGGGAATGATGTGTATATATTCAGTGAAGTCGGTTTTTTGGCACTATTTGAACAATTCCCATGTTTCCTTATGTTCCCCTTCCACCTAACATATGAATCCTTAACACAAAAAAACAAATTGGAAAACTCTAAAATCACTTCATTGGCACTAATCAAACTATTACATTTCCTTTTGTTCCCTTATCCTTGCCTCACTCAATTATTGGTCAAAATAACAATAATTAGTTATATCGACCATATGAGAACTAATGGAATAGTTCAATAGTTCCATGAGTTCCCGATAACCCATTTATATCCATTAAACCCTTTTCAATTGGTAAAATCAGACTTTTAATGACACTCCTTGAACATTTATTTTATTCCTCCAAAACATCATGATTTTTAATTTAATGGAAAGTTATAGTATTCTATGGACTTATAAATAGAACTACTCATCCATTCCCATCCATTTCACACTATTGCATTTTCTTGCTTTGAGCTTTGTCTTTTCATTGTCACTCCACCCCATAGCCATTTTCTTTCCAAATATTTTTCATTGGCAAGCCAAATTCAAAAATTTCAAGTGCATTTGGACTATGGAGAAGGCACCTTTTCCTCATCCAACCAATAAGTTTTTTCACCATTGTTTACTCTTGTTTCATATTTTTAATTGTGGTGCCCTCCCTATCTTGGTTTTCCCAATTTCCCAAGGAAGAACATTTTTATCATTATCAGTGCCTTTAATCCAACCAAAATGAAGTTCCAATATGTAGGATATGAACCAATTTCTTCCTTGGAAACCTTTTTTCCATAAATTGGTGATAGTGATGTCAAACACATGGATTTGATATAAATCTAAAGAAGAATGAGAGACAAAAACCAACTCCATTGGCCAAAGGATTCTTGCAATTACCTAGCCCATGTTGGAGGTTTCCCACCTCGAGTAAAATGTATTGATACCTGTCCTAATTGCTTCCTCATGCTTTTACCCCTCAAACTAAGGAATTGAGAGATCCCTAAGGTCAATTAATTACCTAATTAGATGCACACCATATCAACTTAGCCCTTGGTATCCCCACTTTTGACAATTCCAAAGTCTTGACTCTAGCTGAAGCTCAAAAAGAGTTTGATTTAACTCCAAACAAGTATCATAATGATTGTAAAGTCTTGGTTGAAGACAAAGAAGAAAGGACCCTCAAAACTCCCAAATAATTTTTATATAAGTGACTTTATTGAAGAAATATCTGACATCATAACCCTTATAACAAGAGTGATGGGCCTTCCTTCAACCAAGGAGTTTCAATTGGATGTGCATTTTCATCAATCTAATTTGTGAAGGAAATAAAACTCTAAATTAAGGAGAGATAATTATGATAACATAAAAAAATAAAATTATTTAGGTTCATCAAACCAAATCTTTCCACATGACCCTATTTTATCTATACTATTGTTGAATATATCATTTGGATTGGTTTTCAAGTCAAGTCATAAAAAATCTCCCAATCTATGAGTTTTATACCCAATTAACCTTTGATAATAACAAAATCCATTATAGGAGGGTTAATGATGTCTTCACTATGTTCTAGTCGATTAGATTTCTTGAAAATGTGTTACCAAAAAATTCTTAGGAAGCCAAAAATATAGCTTATATGTAAGCATGCTCAAATTTCAAAAAATTTTCATACATCATAATAACATGATTTGAAGGAATTCCATACAAGCTTCCTTTATTGTAATGACAAGATATTGTTCTCATTGAACTCTATAGGAAGTTTGATATTCTCCATAGAACTTGTAGGGATAAGAAGGTATCTGGAATTCAATTCCCAATATCCCTAGGAAACTATACTTGCAAGTCATCCATTTATGCACAAAATATTGAAGAGAATTGTTTCTCCTTTCCATATACATCATTTTCAAAAAGAACATCATTTGATAGTAAGAACTTCATCAACAATAATCTTCGTCTCTCATACCTTCATGTACCCACAATTGAATATTATTGGGCAGATTGTGATGATGAGTTTGAAGTGAGAAAGGATGTATGGGAGGATGACTCTCCAGGAAATTCAAGATTTGAAAGGTATATAAAGTACCGGAGGCATAATTGAAGCTAATTTTGAATTGTTTGAACTTGATTTTGTTAATTATATCAAGTATTCTTCTCTTCCTACCATTGATTGGTCAAAAAATGGGAGAAATATAATCTTGATGATCTTACTACTCATGTTCTCTCAAGAACCAAGAAATGGTTCACTAAGAAACTAGATAAATTCAATTCTCCTCAATAGGTGGTCTCTCCTAAGAAAACTCCTTCCTCTACTCAGCAATAATTTGGTACAAGGTACATGCATGGACCTCAAGGGCTAAATCAAAGAAAAAATGACAAAAAAATGGATGATATCAACAAGAGGAAGAAAAGGGGAAGATAAACAATAAGAAGAAGAAGAAAAGAGGAGAGCGAGAGTAGAAGAGAGTGAAAAGAAAGGAGATGAAGAAGAAAAAGAGGAGGAAAGTGAAGAAGATGAAGAAGAAGAGGAGGAAGTTGTTGAAGTTTGAGTTCAGATTTGGGGAAAACAAGTGCTTCCATACCCAAATTAATTATAAAAAGACCCTATCCTTCTCCTCCTACAATTATTGTAGGTTTCTCCACATCACAATCTTATATTCCTCCTCGTGCACTTGAAATGGATTATTTGGGAACATCCTTGGGTGAAATTTCAAACACTTCATTTTTGGGTCAAGCCCATGATTGAAAGTAAGAAAAGGAAAACTCAATCAAAATTTGAGGTTCCTAATTATGATGTTGTGGCTACACTTCTTGGCATTTACTTCCCCCTCTAGAAATATAAGACAACTTCATTCCCATTCATTAATACTTCAAGCCAACATTGAAATTGCTAAACCCATAGTTGATAAAAGTGAATAGGATATTTTTGCAACTAATTTTGAGCTTACAAAGATATCTTTGGGGAAATCTACTCCATGAGGGAGATGTGCATAACCTTAAAAGACATTTTTCAAATGTTATAGAGAGTGGAAAAGGGTAAAGCAAACTCAAGAGAATCTATAGGAACAAGTGCATACCCTCTCCACCTACATCAAATATTTCTCTCTTTAAACTACCACTCCTTGATCCTACTCCCTTGGCCTCTCTCCCAGTTGCTACTGCAACAACTAATATTGATACGAAGTAGTTGAAGTGCATAAACATACCATCCAAGGGAAAGTTGTTGAAGCTTGGGTTGAAAATATTCTCATCAATTATTTTCAATTCATTGATGAAGGGTACAAGACCTATGATAACATCATTAATTCATAGAAACAAATAAGATTAGAAATTGAGAATATTGAGGAGACAAAGATTTGGGTTGATGTAATCCAAGATCTTCGCATCATGGCTCTCACAGATGAGAAAATTATTCTTTCAAATAAAATATTTTATGATTCCAAGAATAATATGTCTCACACATGGTCATTCAGTGGAGTGGAGAATGAAGGTCTTTGAAGAAGCTTCCATAGATTTACAGAACATCATTCAAAAGGGAGAACCTTTGAAGTCTGAAGTTTTTATCTCAAAACTCTTTGTTGTGATCTCTTTCAAGATAAATCTTCTCAATGAAACTCATCAAACAAAATCAAAGAGCACTTCAAAAAATTAATCAAGGAATATTTGTACAAGACTAGAGTCGTAATAAAGACAATATGGAAGAGCTCTTTAAGCTAAACAATGTGATAGTTGAAGCTTCTAAACGCTTGGCTCGGTATAGTGGAATGATCTCAAAATCGAGAATTCTTTAGGAAGTTAGATGACCAATATCACCAGCACTATTGTACCAAAGGAATCATAAATATCAGCCATAGTGACAAAATTCAGGATGCATGTGTTGAAACTCAAAGTCTCGGCTTCCTTTATTTCCTCTCTCCCTTCTTCAAGTGACGGTAAAAGCTAATTGCTATGTTTCATCATTGAATTTTATTTTTAAAAAGAAAATTAAATGTAAAAGTATTTTAAAAAGTGACTTAACTAATTAAGTGATTAGTCACTTAATTAACAATTAGTTAGTTCAAGTAGTTATTTCCCCCTTTTGCCTATAAAAGGCTTATTTTTCATTTGTAAAGGGGTTGGATGCTAGTTAATTGATGTAAAAGACAAAATTGTTGAATACATAAGAGAAATCCTCATTTTCCTTTGTTTATATCTTTTTATCATATCTCTCAGATCATATTCAACATCATTTATATATTTTATATTATAAAACTTTGTGTCCAACTATGTTTTTAAGAGCTATTGAACTTTGGGTCAATTTATTTCTTATTTAAGGAAAATAATCACCATTATATGTTAATGTATGTATTCTAAAGCTTTATTAAAATGCATGAGTAAAATAAGATTTGGTTTCTCCTTATTTGGTTTCTCCTTTCTTTCCTTCACTAGTATATTTAAACTTGCTTTTGTTATAAAAAAATTCTACGTGTTCAACATTATGTGAGTACAATATGGAACTATTATACTTTAAAGAAATTTCATAGAGTGTAAATTTTGTAAATATGTTAGGATCAATTTTTCTCCGAATAAGGGAACCTCCCCATCAAGAGGAAGGATTGTTGTTCCCTGAACCTGTTGACTTGTTCTCACCTACAAATTTTTCAGCCAATACATAGTACTCGAGCAACTTACGGACTCATGCTATTCTTAATAGTAATTTCTCTACACTATAAAAGATACAAAGCTCAACTATTCCCACACACACATACACTTTTACAATGGATCCCTCATGTGGTATTTATACTAGTGGGGACTTTCCCTTCACTAATATTCTAAGTGTTATAAATAACCCTCAAGTTTACAACTATCAACTAACTAGTACATCCAAGCGACAACTAAATATATCCACTCATTCTATACCCCTTCTATGCATGGTGATCTTTCTAAAATTTCATTGCCTTATCCTTAGTCAAGTTTCAATCTATCCATTATTTTTCCAATTCCATGCAAGTGTTACAACTCAGTAACTAGCGGTCTATTCTTGTCCCTAACTATATTTGATCTTTTTATCTTGTATACCTTTTTCCGAACTTATCCTTACTACATGTTATTATAGCCTTTTTCAAGACTAAATTTTCCTTATTTAATTCCATGTGTGATCTTCAGATTCCATCTTCATGTACTTTTCCCTTCTCTTCTTTCCCCGTGCTTACTTCTTCTCTTTACATGTGCTTCTTGTATGTCTTTCCCTGCGTGCAAACTTTCTCAAAGTTTTGTACATCCTCCTAAATAATAGTATACCATGAATAAAGAATGCTTAGTCCTAATATAGGACTTAATGAATAAAGAATACAAATTTATGGGTCCAACAAATCTGAACCAACTATATCTTACCATGTAATTTCTGGCATTAGTACCCCACAAACCCTAAAGGTAATTGGGTTTATGAAGAAACAAAGGGTGATGGTATTGATTGACCCTATAACTACTCACTAATTCATTAACCATATGTTGTATTTTTGCTTAAACTACTTTGTTTATCCAACCCCAGAGTTTCAGGTCATGGTGGCAGATGGTGATACAATTAGTTGTTTAAGAAAATATCATAAGATTAAGCTATTCATAGGATATTACCTACTAGACGGTCACATGTATGCCATTTTAAAGGGGGCACAAACATTGTATTAGGGGTCTAATGGTTTACTACATTGGGAAGCTGTAGAGATGAAATTCTAAGAATTATTCATGTTGTTCCATTTTTAAGGGAGGAATTTTAAAATATGAGGGATGTAGGAATAAGCTCGTAATTGGTAAGTTCTCATCAAATCCAGAATTTGATTAAGAAGGGTGTTGATGGATTTATGGAACAACTATTTTCACCAAAAATCAACCATCAAAATGAATGATACCATCATATTTATGAGAAATTTTTGCTAAGAACTCAATTGTTTTCGAGGATATGTCTAAAGGGTTAGCTCCCAAAAGAGATCATGAACATGTTATTCCACTAGTGCCGGGAAGCCCACCACCTAACATTCAACCTTATAGGTACCCTTATCTTCAAAAGAGTGATAATGAAAAGGCGGTATAAGAGATGTTGGAAACAAGTATTATTCACCATAATCGAGTTCTTACTCTTCTCTAATAATGATGGCAAAGAAGAAGGATTAAGGTTGAGTACGTGTGTTTAGAATACACGAGCTCAACAAATACACAATAAAAGATAAGTATCATATTCCTATCATTGAAGATTTTTTAGATGAATTACATGGCGTTGTTTATTTCACAAAATTTGATCTTGATTAGGATACTATCAAAATAGAATTCGTGAAGAAGATATTCATAAAATAGCATTTAGGACACATGAAGACCGCTACGAATTTCTGCAGTGCGCCTTTTGGCCTTACAAATACACCATCTACTTTCCAAATTTTGATGAATTCAATCTTTTGGGCATTTTTGAGGAAGTTTATCCTAGTATTCTTTGATAATATATTAATCTATAACAAGACATGAGAGAACATTTACATCATGTCAATAAGGTATTGGACACTCTTGAACAATAACACTTTATGCCAAGCCCTCCAAATGTGCTTTTGAGGTAAGAGGGTAGAATACTTGGGTCATATCATGCTCGTGAAGGTTATTATTCATGTAATTGAAAAATGATGGTTATTCTTTATGCGGTTGAACAATGAAGACTATATATCATGGGTCATCGATTCAAGGTAATAGCAAATCATGAAAACTTGAAATATTTCTTAGAATAATGACTATCATCTAAATAAAAACAAAAAAGGGTCACTAATATGTTAGGATATGACTTGTAGATCATTCACAAAAAAGGAAAAGAAAATGTGGTAGTTGATGCACTATCTAGGAAAGATGAGTCCACAAAGGCATTATTATATGTCATGTCCATATTATAGTAAAATTAGGTAGATCAAGCAAGATCAAAATGGAAAAATAAAAAAGAGACCCACACTCTCATTAAAAATCTCTAACAGGATCCGAGCATTTTAGAAAAATTATATAGAAGGGGATGCATTGTGGTACAAGGACTAATTTTACTTATGCAAAAAATCTACCCTTAAAAGTTTGGTTATCTCATAAATCCATGCTTCTCTAATGGGTGGCCATTTAAGATCCTTGAAAACTTATCACATAATTAAGCAATATTTATTTTGGGAAGGGTTGAAAGGAGATGTCCAAAAATTTGTGGTAGAATGCTTAGTGTGTCATGTAATGGGGTGAAACTATTAAATCTCAAGGCCTTATATAGCCTCTATTTATTCCTAATGAGCAAGTGGGAAAAGGTTTCCATGGATTTCATCACAAGATTACCAAAATTTGAAGGGAAAAGTGTAATTATGGTGGTTGTGGATAGACTCACAGTATGCTCATTTTCACATGCCTATCGATCTATATGGTGATAGCCCTAAACTCTCTATTCTTTGGAGGAGGTTCTTTATATAGAATAATCTATAGAGGCGGGAGAGAGAACCTCCCATAGCATGAGCACCCTTTATACAGATATATGGCGATCGATAGATAGATCGAGGGACCCCCGACTATGACTATATACATTTCTCATTTATGTATGGATATAGATAGATAGATAGATAGAGATAGATATGGCGATGACTAAGCCTAGCACTCGCTTGTCTTATCCATTTACAATGAGTACAATTGTTATATATTTTATGGATACAATTTAGAAGCTACATGGAACACCCAAGATTATAGTCAGTGATCATGATTCTATATTTGCTAGCAATTTTTAAACTGATTTATTCTCATGTCTGGGTACTTAATTAGCTCATAATCCATCATATCATCCCCAATTTGATGGAAAATTTGAGATAGCAAAAAAAAATTGGAGGGGTATCTACGATGTTTTGTTTTAGATAAGTAGGAGAGATGGGTCAAGTGGCTACGACTTACTAAATAATGGTATAACAATTCATTTTGCACTTCTTCCAAAATGTCCCCATTCCTTGTATTATACGATTCTCGTCCACCATCCATCACTTCCATCTTATGGGTCCAACCTAAAGTAATAGTAGTTGAAGATTTCATTCAATACCAACATGAGGTGATCTTAAGCCTTAAAGAGAACTTGGTAATGACACAAAACCGCATGATGCAACAAGCGGATCACCACGGTAGTGAGCTAAGATTTGAGGTTGGAGACTTTATTTTTGTATGCTTACAACAACTATCCTTAAAACAACAAAAAAGATAACAAAACTTCACCCAAAACATTATGGCCCTTATCAATTGTTGAAAAAAATGGTAGTGTGTCATATAAAATGGAGCTTCCTCTATATCCAATTTTCCATGTTTCTTTCTTGAAGAAGGTCATTCCAAAGAAGGTGTCTTCTCAATCAATGTTACTGAAGCTTGATGAGGAGGGACGTAAATCTTGGAGCTTAAAAGAATCCTATAAACACATACTAATAAATTGAGGACAATGGTCATCGTCGAGTATCTTATCAAATGGAAGAATTTAGACCTTGAAGATGCAACATGGGAAGATAAATCATTTTGACTACAACATCCATAGATTACCAACATTGGGGACAATTTTTATTTGAAGGGGAGGGGCATGTTATGCCCTTAACCCTAGGTCATATATCGGGATATAGATAGTTTTAGAGCTCAAATGTGCACCCGCCCTCGAGTCATAAACAACTCGGGATTTGAATCAACATGGGATTATCTCTCTGTTGTGGGACCTACAAACAAAGACAAACCTCTAGAGAAGACCGGATCCCTATACCTATCCTAATGATAACACTACTCATAATGCGAGAAGAAAATCCTAACCAAAACATGCCAACGAACCAAAGATAGAAGGAGATGTAAAAAAGGGGAAATCCTAAGCTAAGGGCGGTGATAGCACCAAAAAGGGGGTGGTTGAGCTCTCTCCACAAGGGGAAGGGAAGAGAAGAAAGCAAGGGAGAGAGGGCAGAAAGAACGTGCCATAGATCAAGAACCCAACATCCTCCACTCGCCCACACATTGACAACACTGCAAAAATGGAACCTACAAGTAGGAAATGCACAAACATGCCAAAAACAAATGGAAAGGCAAGGCTACAAAATAAAATTAGCTAGGGCAGACAAAAGTGCCACAAAACACACTTTAAATTGCTTAAAATATGCATAATTCCATTATATTCATGGCAAAAGGCCTGAAATTACATTGTAGAGGCCAGATTCAAGGTCTAGAACTCATGGGAAATTGGTCACCATTTGGGCATGGTGTCGTTACAAAGAAAACTCAACCCTTCAAATGAGGAGTTTTTACATATATATAGGAATTTGTCTCACCTACCCTCAATAAATCCCTAACAGGTGGTTGAACAACCCCAACTACTACCATCAATGTGGTCGTTGAGTTCTCTTTTCTCGCTTACTTTTTCCTAACCCCGTGACCCGTGAGTTGTCTAACCTTGTGTCCCATCCAACCTCATAACCTGTCTAACCCTGTGTGGTGCTTGACCTCAACCATCCAACCTAGGGGGTTGGATGTCATCCAACCTTGTAGGCCATACATTTTTGTGGTGGACGCCTAACTAGAAGATCGCTAACCCTTCACTATGGGTTGTCTAACCCGTGGGGTTAGATGACCGTCTAACCTCCTTTGTAAAACGTGTATGCAAACCACCCATCCAACCAAGTGAGCCATCCAAATGAGTCGTCACGTGTGCCACTTGACCATCCTCACAACTCGTCCTAACCCTAGGGGGTTAGGCGGCTATCCAACATTATCCATACAACTACAACGACCCGACCAACCGTCAAACCCAATCCGTCGCATCTTCACCGCCAATCCCTAGGTCGTCCATCTCAACCGACCAACTTGATTGACCAACTGGTCATCCAACCAAAGCGGTTGGGCGGTCGTCACTCTTCCGTCCTACACTACCTCGAACACTTGAGCCTACCAAGCTACTTCGGTGCTTTGTCTATCTCGCCTCTGCCGTTTAACCCAAGGGGTTTGACAACCGTTTAACACTCATCCAACCTTGTATTGTTTAATCCTCCCGACTCGGCACCGACTCATTGGACAACCCGACTAGTTTGCTTTGTAACTCGGTTCAACCATCATGTGCGGTCTTTTTCCTCTTATACCAGGGGCCAAAATTTGTGGCCATCGAACGTCATAAGCTCGTACCTCAAATTGTAATAAGTTATCCAAATTTACGGGGGTGTAAATTTGGGATAACAAATAGCTTATACGTGGCTAACATAGTCTCTTATCATGATCATATCCATTTATGCTTTCATATGCTTAATGGGTCGACCTTGGTGCTTTGCATAGTGTAGTATGGTATATATAGGAGTTAGAGAGTAGGATATTATCATCATATTGAGCACTTGAGTCTTATTATATGGTTTAGAGGTTTACCCCTCAAAATGGTTGAGTCATTCTAATTTCATATTGTGATCAAATTCTTTATATTTTGGTGTTATATTGTTGTTGATATTCATATCTATCCAAGTAATTTCATTACAATCTATCATGAATGCCATCAAAACATGTTTACTCCTATGATCATACACATGGTTGGATATCATAATGATTTATCTTTTCAATTCTACACAATACTTGTGCTAACAAATGCTTTATCTTATGATATATACACATTATACCATGTTAGTTGATACACTAATTTTGGTTTATATCATCGACCATATTTTTACTATGATTTTATATGATTAAGACTTTATCTTTTGAGCTAATTTATCCTTTGCAACATCCCTTGTCTCAAAAAGAAGAATATTATGGGGATTTCTAACACATTCATATAGATTTTAGATATAATGCTTTAAATGACACTATATGATGATATGCACACAATTATTACACCATGATATCTACATGATTATTACATCACACGTTTAGAAGAATTCACTAAACAATCAAATTGTTCTAGATAGTTACACATGACTTCACTCAGCAGGCCTAATTATTGTAGATGGTTTACATACTTCACTCAGAAATCCCAATTATTACAGGTATTGTTAATATTTGGTTACTCTTAACACATACATACTTAGGGGAAAAAATGTATACATTTCATACATTTTCACTTTTTCATTTTATTATTCCTTGACATTCAACACCAAAGGCTATATGATGTACATGTTTCATATTTTACCTTTTAGTTTATGTTATCTACTGATTATTATCATCTTGATTGGAATTTAATACATGTTTTTGCATGTGGCACACAAGTTCACATGTACGTATACACACACAAAAGGAGAAGGGTTAACATAAATTTTGGTCTCGCACAAGACTTGTCCCCATGGGAGGTTTACATTTCATTCATTTTATTTTAATCAAGAAATTCTCAATTACCATGTTAAAATGGGGAAAATGTAGATATCTAAATATGGACATTTGACAATCAATCCTTGGAATTTAACTCGAGACCATAACTCATTATGTAATTAATTGACTAATTCCTACACATGTCTTGATCAATAAACACTACCAACCACTAGATCACACGTATTATCATTCATCAACAAGATATCCTACTAAAATGACATGTGACCGTCTAGGGCAACTTGTGGATTTGAAAATATGACCATTAGGGTTTTAGGATGAAGTCGTCAACTTTAGACAAAGTTAACAAGTGACTTTGACCTAAACGACCAACTTCAATCGACATGATGTAAAATGTAATATGTTTATTGGTTATGGTGGTCTCTTCGGTCATTTAATTAACTCTACACTATTAGACGTGATTAAGATGCACATGTAACTTTTAATTGTAATATATTGCTTAATCTATTTACGAGAGAAGAGTAACAATCAAGTTATTCACTCGATTGACTTCCGTTATTAATAGATTAAAGTAAACTTGATCTCCCAGGTTAACTACTATCCAAATCCTAACAATACCATGTGTGTGTGCGAGTGCGCGTGTGAAATTTTGAACATGCAAGTCATCATTTTAAGGATGAAGTCATCGAATTTAGATAGTCAATGAGTGACTGTGTTTTGCATGACTAAGTTTATCTAGGCATAATGTAAAATATAAGTTGTATGTTGGAGATGGTGGTTTGTTCGAACATTTAATCAACAATACACTATTACATGTGCTTAAGATGCACTTGCATATTTAATTGTAATGTAATGCTCAATCTATTTATAGATAAGAACAATAATAAATATATTTACTTAATTGACTTATTACTCTACAAGTTAACTACTCTCCAAATCCTAATAATAACCTCTACTTTTATGGGTGTGGGTGGGTGTGTTTATATATCACACACACATATGTGTGTGTGCTTATTTATTAAAAAAACACACATACACACAATATGTATATACATACATGTATGTATGTGCGTGTGTGTGTGTGTGTCTATATATATCATACACATACATGTATGTGTCTATAAACATGTATGTATATATTTTTATATATAAATATATGTGTGAGTGTGTAAAAATATATTTATATATAAACACATATTTTTATATAAATTTATATATCCTATCATATATATCTCAAATACATCTATCTAAAATACCCATAGATATATTAATCTCACAACAACTATCTAGCTATGATAACGTAGTATAAACATACTTAAAAAATCAAATACAATAAAAAATATATAATAAATGTATTTATATGAAATACATCAATAAATATCAATTTCAAGGTTCTTAGCTTAGATTTTTCACATACCACATTAATCAATAGATTCATTAAATTCTCTATCGATTTCCCATTGATTTATGCAAATGGAATCAATTTAAATAAGCCATTGTGTTAGCCTTGAAAAAATCTATTTAAGAAAAAAGGGCTCAAAAATTACTACATGGCCAAGATGTTACTATATTTTAGACTTCTCCAAGAAAAAGAATAAATAAATTAAGTGACAACCCAATATAAGTCAACTTTATGTATGAATTGTCACATGACAATCAAATGAATGTCAAATTTAATGTTGAGAATAAAAGTGAACAACTCACTCCATTATAACTTTGGTTGTCATTGTAGGAGCGCCTCTTGGCATAAAAACACACATGTATATATGTTTACATTTTTGTATACGTTCATATATAAATACATGTTTATTTTTATTGAAAAACACACTTTTATTAATATAGACATGAGATATATAATGTTGATCATACAAAAGCTAGGTGGAAAGAGTCACACCCTAGAATGTCAATCACATTAAGCTAGTTAGGCCTCGAGAAGGAGACCAATTACATAAAAAAACACAATAAAAGTGTGTTCATTAACAAAAAGAGTGATCAAAACAAGGAGCCAAAAAACTAAACCACAATGACAAACAAGGAGACCAGGGGAGGAGGTAAAGGGTTGTTCGACTTATCGCCCCAGCCGAAACCAGGGTGAGCTCAGTCAAGGATGGGATCCCAATCACTTTCATCTCGTTTTTTTGTTGTTGTTTGGGATTACCGAAGATGACCACAAAGGAGAAATGACAAGGGCTAACTATGGAAACTTACCCTGCTAAGGGAAATTCCAACCTAAGCCATCAAAATCACCAAGGTGACCAAAAAACTGACCATGGAAAGGGGAAGGGGGATGAGAGTGAGGAGAGCATTGTTGGTGAGGAGAGGGGCTCCATTGGCTCTAGTAGCATTGTGCAGTGAAACCCACGACCCCGAGATAGAGGGGGAGAACGACACGGCTAAGGTGGTGAGTGACGAAGAGCGGGAAAATCAAGAGAAACCCGACTAACCACACAGGAGCGAGACACAATGGTCTAGCGAGTCTTCAGGTGTTTGAATTCCAAGTAAAATTTCTCGTCATTATTCTATATCTTGACCATCACAAAGGGGAGAACCACTTTAATAAGTAACAAAGAAAATTCTATCCATAAGAACATTATTAAAAATGGCATTATTTTTGTCTTTCCAAAGATGAAATAGAATATCAATTCTGAATATGTGCCAAAATTTGTTGTAAATTGTAGGAAGCAAGGTTGAGTCCCCCAAAAGAACCATCTTCCAGGTAAAGAAATATGGAGAGAAGGGTTGAAAAAGGGAATAAATCTGTTTCCGGTTGATCGAGCATGAGGCGTAACCAAAAATATGTTTTATAGAATCTGGTTAATGGTAAATCATGCAAGTGGGGCTAAAACCCAAATTCTTTATTTGATCCCTGTGAGGAGCCCCAGTGCAACATATGCCACAAAAGTGAGATTTTGGGGGATCAACAAGAAACATCCAAACTCTTTGAAATTGATATTTCCAAACGAAGCCCGGAGGCAATATTCCAATGGCAGTTAAGCATATCGATGGGCATTGATCATGGGTTGAGTAAGGAGTATCCGAAATGGGGTTTGTAGTGGAGAAGCGGGGTAACAAAATGCCAATTCCAATCACACCACCACGGAACGCCATAAGAGACACTGATTTTACGCATAAATTCATCAAGTATGAAAGCAATAATTTTTGTGATTGGTTCAACATCTTGATGTTGAAGGTTGAATTTAATAGCAAGGGCACCCACAAAAGCCAAGATCTGGAGTGTTTGCAAAATAAATCACCCACCAATTTAATTCCTTTTTTGAAAATTTGAATGGATTTAGACCATGGAGCTAGAGCAAGAGGGCATCATGGAAAGTAAAAATAGAGGACCACCAGAGAGAGTGAGAGTTAATAGACAAACCAAATCTAAAACCACCCCCTTCCAAATTAGGTGTGATTTAAGCATCTCCCAAGATTTCCAAATACTTTGAGCAATGAAAGTACCCCCAATTTTAACAGAAACAGGGAAGAGAAGAAGGGATTGAAATTTTATACCTTTCCAAGCTTGTTTACCCAAAGGAGAACCTTGAAAATGCAATTTCGAAGCAAAATCTTCCAGGCCTCATTACCTTCTAGGCTACAGATTAACCATTTGACACAAAGAGCTTGTCCTTGAAGTTTAATGTCAAGCACCTAAGGCCACCAACTTATTTATGTCTACAACATATGTCACATACTACTTTATGAAACCCTTGTGACCCTGAAAATTAGCACATAGAAAATACCTTAGAAGTTTCTCTAGTTTCATGTAGGTAGCATTAGAAGGAGCCCAACAAGAGGAATAATAGACATGAGTAGCAAGCTAACACCTTGGAAAAATATGAAACTTGTCTTCCAGAGAAAGTGGTTTGGTAATCTAATAGGAGATTTTGTGCCCCACCTATTGAACAACAAAATTCCAAAGTTGTGTAGAAGTATACTTGAATGCAAAGGGAATGCCAAAGAATTTGAATTGGGTACCTAACTAAATCCAACTACATTGCAAACCTTCCATCTAGGGAGGAATAGGATATTGGGATTTTTGATAGCATTGGGTTTTATCCCATTGAATGGAGGATTCAGAAGCCAAACAAAAAGTGTTAAGGCAATCCAAAGAAGTTTGAACAGATTGTTCCTCCTCAAGGAGAGTCGACAAGAGTCATATGCAAAATCACCACCAATGAGATGTTGATCTATGGTGGGAAAAAAAATACCCTTAATCAAACTCTGAGAGGCACTGTGGGCTAGCATGTAGCTAAAACCTTTAGCCACCAACACATAAAGAGAGGGAATAAGGGACACCCTTGACAAATGAATCGAATAAACCTAAACTGGAAGATTTAGCTCCATTAATGGTAATATAAGCTCCAACATTGTTAATAAGTATATGCACAATACAAAAAAATCTCGGCCCAAAACCAAGAGCTTGAAGCATGTCCAGAATGAAATACCACTCAATATGTTCATAAGCTTTGGCATAATCAATTTTGATAAATAAGGCCTTCTAGTTTGAAAGACGAGCCCATTCCATTCCTTCCCAAACAAAAATGATGTTGTCTAAGATGTACTTGTGCTTAATGAAACCAACTGCTCACTTCGAACAATAAGAGGAAGGAGATTGGAAACCATGTTAGATAAAGCCTTAACAATGATTTTGTAAGACATATTGAGCAAGGTGATAGGTCTCTAGTTTGAAATTTTCTCAGGGTCTCCAGACTTTGGGGATAAAATTGATGTTACCTTGGTTGATCGGATCGACCAAAGAATTGAAAGTTAATGCTTCGAGGTACAAATTATGCGAGATAAGTACTCAAAGTATCCCACATGGTTTGATAAAACTCATAGGGGAATCCATCACAACCTAGAGCTTTATCAATATCCATTTGGAAGGTTGCATCCTTAAGGTCGATGAGGGAAAAGGTCTATCACACGCAACTCGATGAGAGTTAATGAGCCTTATTAATTTCTATCTAAACCACCACTTTTGTATCATCATTTGTATTGGACTGATGTCAAAATTATGTAATTAATACTTTTTGTGCATAAAACTTGTTCATTTTCATCTTATCTATGATTATTTGAATGAGTTGAAATAAATTGATATATGCACTAATAAATGTAAATGAAGGACCTATTTTAAGCCTAACACAGGACTCATACAAAGCCCAACGCATGACTCACTTCAAGTCCAAAGACAAGACTTATATCATAAATCATATAAATCACGTTAGAGTGTAGGACTTGTGTTATGGAAGTGTAAAACTCATATGAAGGGAGCAAAGGACTCATACATCAAGGAAATGAACTGATCTAGTCAACACACAAGTTGCATGATGAAAGGAGTATTGAATGTGTATTATCATCTAGTCATCATGTGACTTGCATAGATTATGAGAGTCTAATTTAACATCAAGTTTGGTTGGAAACGTGGAACAAGTGGATGGTTCAAATTGTTAATAAATTGATATCGACATTATTCAAGGGATTTGAATGCATAAGTTTACAATCATCTAAAGTCTTTAAATATCTCGATCGAATGACGATTAAGGACTCCACTCGGAGTTAGAAAGATAAATCTAATAAAAGTGTGATATGCACTTCTTTCAAACTTGTAACTCCCTAACAAGAAGCTTTTCTTGTACAAATTTGTTATTTAATTATTACTTAGCTCTTGTAAACAAGGTTTTGAGTTAAATCTCATTGGTGCGATTTAGTCTAAAAGCTGGATCAAAGGGAATGGGCAAGGGCACTCCTCTCCAACAAGAAGGGAAGCATTGCATGTTTGTTTAATTTTTGCTTTGTCTATTTAGCATTTAATTATTTGTAAAAATTATAGTACTTGCAGTATTTTAATGTGACAAATCGTTTCAATGATATTTAGCATCTTAATTCATAGATTTAGGAATCTATGTTTTATGTTATCAACCATTTCTTAGATAGACAAGTTTAGAAATAGTATTTGGTTAAATCTAGTAGTTAATGCATGCTCAAAACAATTTCAATCATTCTCTTTGTTGCAAAACCTTAGACACTGCCTTGGATTGACAATCATGTAACTAATTAAAGTATGAGTATCAACGACGTTTGTCACTTTTTGGCACCGTTGTCGGGAATACTAAGGTGTTAACAAAGATCAAGGTACTAACTTGCGTACTTTTGATAACCTGGTAAGTTTCCATTTAAAAATCTCTTTTCCATACTCTTTCTTTTAAATAAAATATCTTATGGTGACAACAAGATTATTTTATGTGTTTTGGAGTATGTGGAACACAAGTAATCAATTAAGCACTTATAGTTAGGAGATTGTTATTAAGCATGATAGGATTTTATGTTTAGACCTAGAGATCATAGAGGTAGATTTGTTAGAATAAACTTACAAAACCCCCCTCAAAATCAACATGTGGAACAACTTGATCAACAAGGATGGTTGATGGAGTGGAAAATCCCAATGGTGGAAATAATGGAAACCCCCACTAGGAAGGACATTCACCTATCCCATAGAACTAGACCCTAATGACCAAGCCCCTATGAAGAACATATCCCCCTTAATTTTACCAACCTTTAGGGGACTAGTCTCAAAAGATCCTGACCAATTTTTGTTTGAGTTCAAAGTGTTGTGCTAGACCTATGACTATACCTCGACACTTAGAAGTTAAATTTATTTCCCTCAACTCTAAAAGACACGACCATGAGATGGTTCATGGGCCTAAATCCCAACTCTATCCATACTTGGGAAGAGATGGAAACAATATTCTTGGATAAATACCAAGATTATTGTAGGGTTAGGGACTGAAAGGAAGAACTCTTTAGGATACAACAAAATGAGGATGAAAGTGTTGAGGACTATCTTGATCGATTCCTCTTCCTTCACAGGAGGTGTGGTACAGTCTTGATATTACTCTTTTAAAAACTATATTCCTTAAAGGATTGGATGAAGACACACAAGAGGCCTTTAATCTAATGGGAAAAGGAGACATGAACAAGTTAGAATTCATGTATATCATTGACCTCTGTAGAAACTATTCTCGAACTCGCCCAAATTTTTGTAAACATAAAGGCAATATTGCCAATGGAGACATATCTAAACTAAGAGAAGAAATTGTAAACTTAAGAATGGATCTCTTAGTTCAGCTTAACACAAATGTGGATAGGGAAAAATCTAGGAATACAGAGCCATTGTTCATATACTATCCAAGATGTAGGAATAAACATGGGCTTAAGGACTATCCCTTAGATAAAATAAACATTTTCCTTGTTTATGATTTGAAGCATGCCACTGATCAATGTGGATTGTTTCCTTGCTAAAGATTCACTTAAAACAGAATACACAAAGTGAAGTTGAGGTTAATTACGTAGCTTAGAAGTAAGGAAGGAATTTTCCTTCAAATCAACACCAACCTTATGCACTAAAAACACAATGGGTTCCAAACCAATGGAACACACCATGGTCATACCCCCAACCTTGGGCTCAACAAGTTCCACAAGAATGGAGTCCTCAGTGGAATGCACAACCAAATTATTATCCACAACCATGGACTCCAAACTCAAACATTCCATCATTCTAACAATTCAACCCACAATTTCAACAACTGTGGAATGCACCTCAATGATCTAGTCAATAGTATTACAATCCAAGAAGACCCCAGGGAAAACAAGCTCATTAAATGGGATTACAATTATTGCTCCATCTAAACAACCTACCCAACCAAAAATTCCAGCCAAAAGTGTGGAAAATCCAAAGAATGTAAGGTAGGGCAACCCAACATACACCGTTGAATCCGACAAGATTCCCATGGTGAATTTTGTGGATTGTAGAAACATATTGTTATGGTCGGGGAAGATTACTTCAAAACCATCATATCCAATTATAGAGGAAGTATCCGGAGACAAATAAAAATCAGAAAGAGACACAACCTAGACCTTTTCCTAAGGAAACATCTTAATCACTCGCATGAGACATGTAATTTTTATACAAAATTTTAGAAAAAGACAATACTATAACCCAAGAGAGACCAGAGTTGGAATTGATTCGAGGATTAAAAATTAAGTATCGGAATCCCTCTATTATAATCTCTCGAGAGATATCCCGAAGTTAAACAAAAATATCAAATAACTTTGTATTAAAACTCTCGATGGAAGGAAAAATCAGCCTAGAACAATACACATTGATGGAAAATTGACTAGCATATTAGAAGGGAATATGACCCCTCCAAAATATGGTGACCACAGGGAGTCCAATTGTTACAATTTTTATTGGGGATGTGGAGATTCCAAACATTCTAATTAACTTAGGGGTTATTATCAACGTGATGACTACTGATACCTTGTCCACATTGTCTCTTCCAAATCCACAATAAACCCCAATAGTGTTACAAATGGTTAACGAAATTGTTGTTAAACCCAGAGGGATCATAGAGGACATGAATATCACAATTGAAGCATGGGATTATTTGGTAGATTTTATGGTTGGTAAAAAAAAAACAAAAAATTAGATATCCCCGATCTTAAGGCGTCTGTGTTTATCCATTACTGCAAATCTTATTGATTGTAGAACATGAAACATGATAATTACAAATGGACACGATTCAAAGAAACTATCCATATATCCAACTGCAAAACCTTTCACCACTTTGGACAAAAAATGGTGGAAGGATGATTAAGAGGAAGTAAAGGATGTTTTTTCTTCACTAGTTGTGGTTTTAATACAAGAACACTCATAACATATCCAAAATTGGGATTCTTCTAAACTCCAGTCATAACCATTGGAGATAAAGGAAGATATGATAGATGAAAACATGTAACCAATAATCTATCCTTTCTCATGGAACATAGATATGACTAAGTGTATCTTCCATAACATCACTAAAATCCATATATTACTACCCCATAAATGCCCCTTAAATTCATTATTATTGAGAGAATACCCAGTGGTAAATTCTCTCTACCCAAACACAAAACAACTACCTATTTTCCCAAGAAAAAACATTGGTAGTTAATAGTTGGTTAACTAGTCAAGAGGAGAATACCCTATTCAAGCTTTTATGCTCTCATCCTCAAGCTTTCACTTGGGAATACAAGGACATGAAGGGTATTCATCCCAATATTTGTACACATCACATTTATACAATTGATTCCAGGCCATTCAGCAGCCCACAAAAGAGGATAAACCCTTCCTTAAGAGATATTGTAAAGATTGAGATTGAGAAACTTCTTCGGGTAGGATTTATCTATCCAATTTTAGACAGCCAATGGGTCTCCCCATTGGTTATAGTGCCTAAGAAGAATGGTAAATGGAGAATCATGTGGATTATAGGGAGTTGAACAAGGAAACACATCGAGACTATTTCCCTTTACCTTTCATTGACCAAGTTTTGGATAATTTATCCAAAAAAGGTATTTTTCATTCCTGGATGGTTTTAGTGGGTACAATCAAATCATGGTGGCACCAAAAGACCAAGATAAGACCACATTCACTTGCCCATGGGGGAAATTTGCTTACAGAGTTTTACCTTTTGGCTTATGTAATGCTCCTACCACTTTTCAGAGAGCCATGTTAGCAATTTTTTTTGATCTCATTGATGATTATGTGGAGGTTTATATGAATGGTTTTACAATTTATGGAGCAACATTCCAAGAGGCAATAGATAATTTGGAAAAAATACTCTCTAGGTGTGAGAAACATCAATTATCTATAACCATTAGAAATATCTTTTCATGATGGAATAAGGGATAATCTTAGGCCACCGTGTTTCAACTAAGGGAATTAAGGTAGATCCGAATAAGGTCAAGTATCATTGTGCAACTTCCATCCCCTAAGAATCAAATTGAAGTAAGAAGATTTCTAGGACATGTAGGATATTATAGAAGATTCATTTCAGATTTTAGTAAAATAACTTCTCAGTTATTTTCCCTTTTAATAAAGGATTGTGAATTTGAATGGACAAAAGTGTGTCAAAAATATTTTGACATTATCGAGGATAAACTAACAAATACTCTAGTTTTAAGAGGTCCAAATTGGAAGCTGCCCTTTCACATTCAAACTGATGCTTCCAATGAGGCAGTAGGAGTTGTGTTAGGACAAGAAAAAAAAGGAGAGGCAATGTATGCCATCTATTACATTAGTAAAAACCTCTCTCAACCGAAAGAAACTAACTACCTCGGAGAAATAATTTCTTGCAATTGTGTATGTAATTAACAAGTTTCACCATTACATTATAGGTTATGAAGTATATGAATTAATTGTTTATACTTGATCATTTCGACATTAAATATTTAATGAATAAACCTTTGGTATATGGCAGAATTGTTAGATGACTTTTGTTATTGCAAGAATTCAACATAAATATTATTGATAAACCATAAAAATCAAACATGGTAGCTAATTTTCCTCAATACTAACAGATTTCATGTACAAATAAGCAAGTAAATGATGATTTCCCAAATGAGCATTTATTTGTAATTTCAATTGTCTCTCCTTGGTTTGTAGATATGGCTAATTACTTAGCTACAAGGAAGTTCCCATCTTTCCTCACACATAAACAAAGAAAACAATTAATTAAAAAAAGTGTGATGTATACATGGTTTAATGGAATGCTTTTCAAATGTGGACTTGATCATGTATTATGTAAGTGTGTAGTTGAAGATGAGATCTTTGATATACTTAGAGCATGTCATGATGAACCATTAGGGGACATTATTCAGTCAAAATAATGATCCACAAAGTTCTAGGGGTTGATACTATTGTCCTTCTATGCATAAGGATGTCAAAAAGTATGTGTGGTAATGTGATAAATGCCAATGTATGGGAAAACCAACACTTACAACTGAGATGCCTCTCTAACCTCAAGTAGTTCTAGAGCCATTTGAGAAGTGGGGATTGGATTTCATTGGACCAATTGATCCACCTTCTCAAGGAAAGGAGTACATCTTGGTATGTACAAATTATGTGACAAAATGGGCCAAGGTATAAGATCTCTAATATACAAGGGATGAGAAGGTAGCAGACTTCTTGTATGAACACATTTTCTAATGATTTGGAGCACCAAGATCGATTGTTTTAGATCAAGGACCTCAGTTCATGTCAAATGTGGTCAGCTCTTTTATGGAAACATATCAGTTAAGGCACAAGAAATCATCTCCATACCACCCTCAATCTAATGGTCAAGTTGAAGTTACTAACAGGGAATGGAGAACATTTTGACCAAAACAATAGATCTCTCAAGGAAGAATTGGGTTCGAAATTACTAGAGACAGTATGTGCTTACAACACAACTTGGAAAACAACCACATAATTCACTCCAAATGATGAAGGAGCATCATCTTCCTAGGTTGTATAAAGGTTGATACCATCAATTTCGGATTCTTAGGTGTGTTGTCAAGTCTCGGAGTCTTATAGATTTGTTTAGGTGTGTTAAGATTGAATAAGACCTTCACAAATTCAAAATTGGTCATTTCCCTCCAAAATGCCAATTTGAATCCTTGAAGGCAAATTTGGCTTGAATTGGTATTTTAATGTACTTCTTGGAACATTATGGCATGCAAGGGATGGTTTGAGCTTGTAACAAGTCTTATTTGGGTCATAATGGTGAACTAGTGTTGGTCATAGGGTATTCACCTACAATAGGTCTTCTAAAGTTGTAATGTAGGTCAAAATATGAAAACTAAAGGGTCTAAATTCTCAAGAAACAATCATAAGAGTCGAGAAGGCATATTTAAAGCTTTGGTGACTATTTTCCAAGCCATCATCTGGATGGTTATTGATTGTAAGAGTTCCAAGAGGGTTTAGAAGTGAACATTTTATGCATACACAACTTGTAGTGGTATTTTTATGGTTTTCATTGATTTTTGAGCATGTTGATGATCAATAAATTGTTACATACACCTAGGAGAGACTGTTCATGGTAAGAAACATCATTCTCATGCATTTTCCTTGACAACTCAAGAGATTCATGCTTGCATATGTAAATACGATTGAAAAATAATGCATAACCTATGATTAAGTTCCTATACATAGAGGTTGATAGGTAAGCTTGAATGAATTCGTGAATAAATATTCAAGGAGAGATGAAATAATAGTTTTTATAATGTGTTTAAGTCTTATAAAATCTTACAAAACTACATCGAGCCCCTAGAAGTCCATTTATTGACTAAGAGATCTTCAAGATTGAGAAACTTTGTTTCTAAGTGATAGAAACAGAGAGACATATGATCACCGTGGTAGTTGGCAAACAAACTAGGTCTTATTGGTAAAATCTAAGTGTGAAGAAGGTTGAAATGAACGTGTGAGTAAAATTTCAAGGTTTGAAAACAAGCTCCTTTCATTTTGTAATAAACTTCCTCTTCCTAGGTCTGTGGAAAACCCTCATTAGGGTTTAAGGGAGAAAGGTGGTTTAAAGAGGTTGGAAGGTGAAAATGCTTCATTAATCCTCAAGAAATGTCGGAGAGGATCTATTGTGATGAAACACGTTGTTAATGAACTTTGAAACCCTTCCCATTAGTGGTAAAACATGACAATTCTTGTAGTGTCTGTTGGTGTGCATGAAGATTCAAACTAGGAGATCAAATAAATAAATAGTAAAGATCCTACAGGGAAAGAAGTATGAGACTATTAAAATGTGATTTAAATATTCTTCCAAAAACATTCTTATGAAGGTTTTTGAGTTTTACAACACTTTGAGTAACAATTTATTGTGACAGTCTTGACCGTAGTCCTGTAGATGCATATCAATGATTTCAAGGTCTAGTTGTATAAGATAATAATGGCTATACAAATGAATATAATTGATTGAATCTCTTAGTACATGCCCTAAAAATTTTGTAACAACATATCAGGAAGATTGGAAGGATAGAGTGTTCCAATTGGAGGTGACATCTAACAAAGGATAACAAAGAAGATTGCTACGATATTTGAACTTATAAGAGGTCAAAACCCTAAAATAGGAGTATGGAAGTTAAATCAAGGAGTGGCCAATTGAACTTACCACCATGGAACCTTAATTGTAGAGAATTAGAAGATGAACAAGTTTAAGACATTAAAGAACTCTTAAAGCCCTTGACGATCCAGAGAGTGGTGAAGACACATACAAGAAACTTAATCGAGAAACACCTTGAATGGTGATTTGAAGCAAATTGTGCTCATGTTTTATTAACTAAGCTATAAATTGAAAATAATATCTACATAGCTTAAAAAACAAATGCTAATTAAATAATGAACCATCAAGATAAGAGCTTAAAGGAAATGCTTCTTCAATGCATAAATGAAACTACGTGCTAAGCTATTTCCTACTCTCTATGATTGTTAACTTAAACTATGAACCTATGAAGAACATAAGCAATCAAAGTGGATTATTACTTGATCTCAAAGATTGAGAATGGAATCTCACCAAGAATGGCTACAAGGCCATTTTGGATCTTCCCATATTACTCAATTTTGAGTGAAAGGATGCAAGATGGAGAAGCTATTTCCAACAATGGAGAATGGCTCAAGATCAAAATGCTTATAGTCTTTCACTATTCAAAGCATGGTGCAAGAAGAAAGGTAAGAAGGAGGGTTCTTTATATAGCTTTCCTAAAGAGGAAAGACTAGAAAATTGATGAATGTGGGATAAAGGTAAAACAATATTAGGAATGGATAAGGTTGCTTTATAAAAGGTAATATTGGTTTAAAAGAGTTTAATTTGTCATTAGTAAGTCATGGGAGCTGGGGGATGTTTTAATTAATCAAAGGTGATTAATTAATAGGTAGATGTAAGCTTATAGAAGCTAATTAGAGGAAAATTAATATGATTTGTGGGATGTAAGAGAGGAATTTGATCCAATAAATGGTAATTTATTGATTTAGAGTTATGTGAGTGTAATTAATTAATAATAATTAATTGACCCAGTAGAAGTGGATATTAATTAACGAAAGTTTGTTAATTAACATCTTTAATGATAGGAAGGATGATTAATTAATGAAAGGTCGTTAATTAATGAATATGAAGAGAAATGTTAGCTAATTAGCGGAAAAGCGCTAATTATTATGGAAATGACGAGAAAGAGGATAATTAGTGCAATCTTAGCATTAAAGGTTGCGTAAGTGGATTTTAGGTGCCTACACAGAGATAATGAGAAGAAACTACCTATAAAAATCCTTATATAGGTGAATTAGACAAAAGGGAGTCATAAATACTATTTAGATTGCAAGTGGGTCATTTGATTAGAAGTTAAGATTGGGGAATCTCCTTGATAGAGCTACAACAAGCTTGTTAGGAAAAGTGAACAAACAGAGGACTGAGAATATAAACTTTTGCAAACTCTTCAAGGACCCTAAGGGGTATTAAAAAAAGCAATTAGTTAGTCTTGGGATTTAGAGGGGGCTCCATCTATGCATGAACCAAAAGCAAGCTATTAAAGAAGCCTAGGAAGACAAAATTGTTAAAGGTAAGTTCCAATGTTCTATTTGGTTGTTTTGATCTAGTTATTGGGTTAAATTGACACGAATAAGTGGATTGAACATGTTGAGATGATTGGGTTAGTAGGCTAAGGCGAGTAAGAAAGGATTTGACCGAGTTTGGGGTTTTAATCTTGTGAAGAAGAAGCTTGTTTAGAGAACTTTAAGGGTCTAAAAGGATGTTACATCCTCTCTAATGTAGTATATTGATTGCGATTGATCTTGGATTACATCACCAAATGAATTGGTCTATGGGAAGAAACCTATCTTTCCCATAGAATTTGAGATTCAAACCTTAAGGATAACTATTCCATTAAGAATTCAATTGTCAAAGCACAACAAACAAGAATTATCTAGTTGAATGAATTGGATGAGATGAGGTTACAAAAATTACACCAAATAGATATAATCCAACATCAAAGACATTTGTGGCATGACAACCATATCAAGAAAAGGAAGTTTTAGAAAGGGGATTGGGCTCTACTATTTGATTCAAAATACAAATACTTCAAAGGAAGTTACAAATATGATGGATGGGCCCATACCAAATTGATGAAGTATTCAATAATGGGACTGTGCAACTTATCTTGATTGATGGTGAAAGAAGAGTGATGTTGGTTAATGGTCATAGGCTACAAATATACCAAAACCAACATCCAAGGAAGAATTCAAGAAGATGATGCAAGACAATTCAACTCTGAATTACTTGGATGAGGTCACCTTGTCCAAGTCAACTCAAGGCTAAATTGATCTCTAAATAAAAATAATAAACATGATACGGCTGAAAACTAAAAATGAGGACCATCTTCCTATGAAGGAGTGGTTGAAAACTAGAAATGACAACCATTCCTTCTAAAAAAAATTGAAAAAAATGCGGTGGTTGAAGAGTTCAACCTAAGGACGAAGAGTTTAATCCAAGGATGACAAAGGAGTTTACAACAAACCTTATGGAGGGATATTCAAGAGTAAAAGGTACAAAAATCTTATTCAATTCCTCCATTATTAGTCAAAATTCTAGTATTCATGAAGATGGGAAAATTGGTAAATTTTAGGACTCCTTACTTTGAAATCATTAAAAGGTTTTATGTGGGAAGAAAGAAAAGTTGGAGTTGCTTTTTTATAACAAAGGGAAGGCCAAGGGCATCAAGAGAAGCACATTTCCCAAGACACGAGTAGAGACGTGGCCAAATGGGTAATTAGGAATTTTACTTGTGAAGGCTAATATGAGGTTATCCTTATCTCGGTCTTGAGAATTCTCATCCACCTATGCCATGGAGAAGCCAAGGACCAAAACAAAATTAACCTCCCACATTTTTGTATGACTTTGTTTCCTTTGCCCTTTGAAAAATTCCAATGGGGTTCCCCATATCTAAAATTCTAAGGGCTAATCCACCTTGTTTGTAAGCATCACTTCATCAAGAAGTGTAATGGGCTAAGGAAGTGGATTAAATTTCAAAAGAAATACGCCCTTGAGCTGTTATAATTCTAGAAACAAAGACTCTCCATCCAGTGGGCCAATCGAACCAACTCGGACTACGGAGGAACGCCAAACTGAAAATGTCCCCTCACATGACGAACAAGAGGCAACAGCCACACAATGAGAACCCTAAACCAAACACCTCCTGATTCTCTATATGTATTTATATCCCCTCCAAACCTTGTTTCTAAGGAATATATTGTGAAGGCAACAATTAATGATGAGGAGTACCTCCTAATTGATAAAGGAAAGACACTTATGATTGAAGGTGAGCCTATCTCACCTATTGGCACTTCCCTAAGTTTTAGTCATTTCCAAAGTGGAATGTGAGCTACATCAAGCACAAGAAAGGCTTAACCAATTGCAACCTTTCCTTCAAGAAAATATGCAAGCATTTATCAATTGGAGGTAGATAAAGATAAGAGGGTTCAACAGATCCAACAAACAATGGAGCATAAAGATGGAATAATCCAACAAATTTAGCGATCTCTGGAGGAAAAAGAGTAGAGAATTCAATCATTCCAGTATGAAATTGATGAATTAATTTTTGAACTTTCACTTTTAAGAGTAGAAAAAGAGAAAACAGAGCTTGTAACAACCGCTGACCAAATGATTCAAATAGATTTTGTATTTCCATAAATTATCATATTAAGAGGGATGGTCAAGTGGATGTAATAGTGCTATGAGCTTAGGAAAGTGGAAAATGAGAATAAGATATTAAGAGAAGAAAATAAAATACTCCAGGATAATATGACTATGCTCTTCCACTTGTATGAACAAGCCCTTTCTTGTAGAGCACCCTCTAATTTTTATGCCTTATTATACAAATATTATTTTTTCAAATGGAAAGCCTCTAGGATTTGCTCCACTGAATCCCCAGAATTTGAGAATGAAAAACAATTCATGAGAGCATATGCAACATTTGATACAATTGGGAAAAATATTATGTGAATTTTATGTTCACAAATTTATGCTCCCTGAACAAGTAGAAATACCAATTAACTTATATGTAGGGGAGATGCAGTTAAGGTCTTTTATCTCCACACTAAGGCATCAATCCATATGGCGGGATTAAAGGGAAAATTTCACAAATGAAGAAACTAATGCAGCCACCTCACGAGGCATGATCTTCCAACACCAAAAAGGTTCTTAAGGAAATATACGCCCATATTTATTATCTACAATTGGCAGACAAATATAAAGAAAACATCTTCACTTGTGTGTCTGATTTCAAGGGGTGTCTACTTCCAATTTTTAATATGTCCTATTTACTTTCCAACAACGATATGAGTTACTCCAAGAAGTCTATAAAAATAAAGAGGTTGTGTTTCCAACTAACCTCAGATGGTCGATAAGGAGAGCAAAAGAAATATGTAGAATCATGCTTGAAATATAGGAAAAATTGGTTGGTATGCAATTTAGACCGCACTAATACTAGCCCCGGTTCCCAGATGGAATAACACACATGAGAAACCAACTGAGAGTTACGAAATATGGAGGGAAACTATGATCAAATTTTGTGGGTTCAATAATCTGGAAGAGGAAACATGGCTTACTTTCACTAATGAATACAATTGCACAAGAATTGTAGAAGCCTTGAACAAAAACCCTTTAGCAGGAGGACCTGTTAATCCTTAAGCATGGGGAGTGATGAGCCTTGTTAATTCCTATCCAAACCACCTCTTTTGTATCATCATTTTGTATTATATTGATGTTAGCATTATGTAATTAATACTTTAATATATTTAAAAGGAAGTTTTGTGCATAAACCTTGTTCATTTTCATCTTATCTATGCTTCTTTGAATGAGTTGAAATAAATTGATATATGCACTAATAAATGTGAATGAAGGACCTATTTTAAGCCTAACGCAGGACTCATACAAAGCCCAATGTGGACTCACCTAAGCATTGACATAGGACTCGCTTCAAGCCCAGGACAAGACTCATGCCATAAAACACATAACTCACATTAGAGTACATGACTCGCATTATGGAATCATAAGACTCGTATGAAGGGAGCGAAGGACTCAAACAACAAGGAAAGGAACTGATCTAATCAACACATAGGTTGCATGATGAAATGAGCATTGAATGTGTATTATCATCTAGTCATCATGTAAATGCACAAACTATAAGAGTCTAATTTAACATCAAGTTCGGTTGGAAACGTGGAACAAATGGACGATACTATTGTTAGTAAGGCCGATAGTCACCACTATTTAAGGGATTCAAATGCACAAGTTTACAATCCTCTAAAATCTTTAAATATCTCGGCTAGATGATGATTAAGGACTCCACTCGGAGTTAGCAAGATAAATCTAATCAAAGTGCGATATGCACTTGTTCTTTCAAACTTGTAACTCCCCATCAAGCAATTGTTCTTGTAGAGATTTATTACTTAATTATTACTTAGCTCTTACAGCCAAAAAGTTCTCTTGAAGAGTGACAATAACTACATTTATTATAAAAAGTGTTTGTATTAGAATTAGAAGTTATTGGTTGTCGATGAAATAAAGTATTGTATTACATTCAATAAATTGCATGGTTCTGAGTTAAATCTCACCGGTGGAGTTTCAAGTCCAAACCGGATCAACGAAGGAGCAAGGGCTACTCGTACCCAACGTGAAGGGAAGCATTTCATGTTTGTTTAATTTTTATGTTTATTTAACATTTAATTATTTGCAAGAATTACACTTCCAATATTTTAATTTGACAAATCATTCCAACATCTTTAGCATCTTAATTCATAGATTTAGGAATCTCTATTTTATGTTATCAACCATTTCTTAGATAGACAAGTTTATAAAAGTGCATGGTTAAATATAGCGGGTAATGCATGCTCAAAACAATTTTAACCAGTCTCTTTATTGAAAACAACCTCATACACCACCCCGATTGACAATCATGAAAATAATTAAAGTACGAGTATCAACTATGCTCGTCACAAGAGTGAGTAACTTTGCAGGGCACAACTTACAGGCATTTTAAAAGAGCCTATTCTCTAGTAGGGGTGGCAGGTAGGGAGGCAAAAATGCCATGATAATGATGGACAAGCGCTTGGAAGATGTCCAATAAGGAAGTGTGTCGAGCATTTCCTTAGAAGATAGCTTTGATTTGCGTGGCATAATGTTTGGCTCGGAGCATAACAAAAATGCTTTGGAAGCTTTGTCCCCGATTTTGAGTCAATGCGACGAGCGAGCACGAAGCATAACACTCCTAGCTTTGTAAGCTTCTTGCACCTTATGTTTGTGCCTCTAATGGATACCCTGGAGTTATAAATTTTGATTGAAAGGAGAGACATCGAGCTCTTGTGAGATTAGTTGAAACTCATGATATGAAGCCTCATGCACAACCTATTGAAAGAGAGAAACTTGTTTGCCATAAATGTAAAGGAAGGTGTTGGTTCTTTTGATGACATCATTCCACCAAGAAATCCAACCCTCCCGACCAGGTAGAGCAAGGCACTAAGTTCCAAACGCATTGAATATGCGACACGGTCTGAGAGCATGTTTTAGGTGCACAATATTAAGATAGAATTGAGAATTGACTTTATGTTTTTGCAGGAGTAACCTAGGTAATATCAAAGAAAATGGGGGAGTGATTAGAAAGAAGAACATCACCAACAACAACATGTCTACCTAGATTGGGAGAAAGATAGAAGACGTCTTGACTTGCATCAACGCACCACCTAGATGATGGAAAATCATTGTCCTTGCTAAAAATTGGATGAGGTGAACCAAGAAGAAGAAGAGCTCTCTTTAAAGGGGATATTAGGGTCAAACAATCTAAGGTTGTGCCTCAGATAGAACCAGGCTTCCTTCTCTCCTACACACCAGCGCATGGGAAAACGAACAGACTTGTCTTCTGGGTATTCAACCATATTAAAATCCTCATAGATAATCCGCAAAGCATTAAGTAAGGAGTGAGCAAGCCATCGCCAAAACAAAGCTCACTCAAGAACATTGTTTGGATAGTACTTACATACATGTTTATTTACATACATATGCGCGAGGCTATTATTAGAGGTTGGAGAGTATTTAACATGTGGTGCAAGTTTGTTCTAATTTACTACCAATGTAAGTTAATCAAGTTAGTAAATTGATGGCTACTATTTTCTATAAATAGATAAAGCATTATATCACAATTAAATATTACAAGTGCATCTTAATCACATATAATAGTGTATGGTTAGTTAAATACCCTAATAAATTCCTAAAAGGGGTTAGCTCAATTGGGATGGATAGACCTCACCCCATTGGTCCATGTTATGATGAGCACTATATTATGTATCAATACTCTAAAGAGGAATCAAGCCCCACACAGTTCTCCCTCTCGGTAATTGTGTGCTAATGCGGAATAAGTAATGTATTGGTGATATCTTAAAATGGCCTCGATACTTAGTAATGATCTTAGGTGTAGAATTTAGCATGTGATAACAACTCAAGACAATCGTACAAGATGTATTCAAACTTGGCAACCGGTGATTTGCTTGAGAGAGTGATTTTGCAATTGGATGATTTGTTTTGATCTCGTAGGTAACTTAAGAAGTTGAGGCCTTTTGAATGGGTGAAATGACTGTGCTTTTATATGCGATTTTCTTACAAGGTCTTCATGTTCAATTATCACTATGTTGATCGGGCTAACTTGTGCATTTGAAAAAGTGACCGTTAAGTGAGAGGAGGAAAAAAACATTGACCTCAAGACAAGACCGTCGACCGATTTCATCCGGATAGGAGACAATGTCTTGTGGAAGTCCAAATTTTGTTCGACATTTGAAGAAGGTGCTCATATGTCCGAAGATGTGTTCTATATACATAAAAGAGGTTTTGTATGGTCATGAGTCGGTGACAAGTGTGACCTAGTGGCCAAGGAATGTTGAACTAAGCGAGATGCATGCAAGAATATGTCATTTAAGTGCACAAATATGCTTGACCCGAGACAAATGCCAAGGATAATTGTCAAACGCCATTTATTGATTTAGGGTACTAGATTTTCCCCATTTTAATATAATACTTGAAAATTGCTTGATTAAAATAAATGGACTATAAACACAAATCTCCCGCAACGACAAGGCATGACTAAGATTGGAATGTGTTTCGTTCTTCTTTTCCTTTGTCATACATGTGAACTTGTGTGCCACATGTAAAAATGTGTATTAATGTCCAATCAAGATGCCTATAAACAATCAATAAATAACATAAACTCAAATTAAAGCATGAAACATGCACACTTGTATGCCCCCGATGTTGAATGCAAGCGATGAAAATGTTGAAATGTAAAAGAACTATAAAAATTAAGTTTGTTAAGTGAAACCATTTTTAACAATTGAGTCTCCTATGTGAAGCCACTCTATGTGCATTTGAGCATGCCACTCAACCACCCTATCTAAAAATTAAATAGTTGAACACATTTACTTATATGGATCAAA
Organism: Taxus wallichiana var. yunnanensis; assembly: GCA_018340775.1. Lineage (NCBI taxonomy): Eukaryota > Viridiplantae > Streptophyta > Pinopsida > Cupressales > Taxaceae > Taxus > Taxus wallichiana. The sequence goes on from CM031242.1 coordinate 70,342,117, forward strand.
ATTGAGAGAAATGGTTATTGAGGCCCAAATTGTCCAAAAAAAACTTAAAAAATCAACAACCACAATTAGTTTTTAAACAATTAATTCTCCATAAATGTTTAGATTAAAAATAAAAACATCAAACATCAATAATTTTTCAACCCCTTCCCATCTTACTTATTTAGTTGGAGTTTCAAAAATACTTAACTACTCGGTGTCCGAGGAAGAAACTACTAAATGGTACATGTGGTTTAATGGGTTTATTTTTGGGGGTACCTAGGTAGTACTTTCAAAATATGAAAATTTGGAGCAGCGACCATGAGACTACAATTGGCGCCAAAATGAGCAACATTTTGGCGCCCAAATTTGCCGCCATTTTTATTTCACAATAAAAAGCCAGCGTCAAATATATGTGCGGGAACTCGACTTCGACGCAGCGCATGCAATCAGTGCCGAGTGTGAACACTCTGCTCAAGATTTATCATCGTCTAAGACTTATCTCCTCTGTATATCTGAGGTCAATGTCAGAGGCACAGGAGCCATTGCCCAAAATTCAAAAGGTGGAGAGAGACCACCAAAATGGAAGTCCTGCTAACTCAGATTCACAGGCTTTGCTGCGCGTGAAGAAGCTCTCTCCTAATGCTCTTCTGCCCTCACGAGCCTCCGCTTTAGCGGCCGGCTATGACCTCTCCAGGTAAGCCTCCATGGCCCTTTCTGCTCAAGGCATTCAAATGACCTAATACTCAGCTTGTATGAGGGTGAGGGTTTGCATATAGCTGGTTTTTTTCCTTGGGCTTGGACAAAGCCCTGTCTGCATGCAAACTGTGTCGATAGTTAGTCTGCCTTGCCATTAGATATGATCTTTTCAGACAGGCGCGCGTTTCTGTTGTGGCGTTTAATTATGTTAACTTTTCCTGTGCGTGTTTGCTGCAGTGCCGGTGCATTCGTTGTTCCGGCTCGTGGGAAAGCGCTTGTGCCCACAGATTTGTCTATAGCCATACCTGAAGGGACATATGCCCGAATTGGTGGGTATTCGAGTTCAAATTAACTTACTGAATTTCAAACCTAGGTTTACTTTATGTTTGGAGCTTGTCTTTGGGATTTTATACCAAGAAATCTTTGGGGTGTTTCGCTATTCAATTTTTATTTGTGGGTTTGGAATATGTCTTTGCAGCTCCTCGGTCTGGCCTGGCTTGGAAGCATTCCATAGATGTTGGTGCCGGTGTTATTGATGCTGATTATCGGGGGCCAGTTGGGGTGATTCTCTTCAACCATTCTGACCTGGATTTTGAGGTTAAGGCTGGTGATCGAATTGCTCAGTTGATTATTGAGAGGATTCTCACCCCAGCAGTTTTAGAGGTGGATGACTTGGATTTTACGTCTAGAGGTGCAGGTGGGTTTGGGTCTACAGGGGTTTGAATGTTTGTTGAACGAAGTCTCTTTTTGCACAATGGGTAGTGCCAATCTTAAGGGTTAGAAAAATGTATTGAATTAAAAGGCAGCAGCCTGGTTCTATGTTTTGCAGGCAGTAAGCTGAGGCTTTGTTTTTTTGCTATTGAACTTATGGAGGTACTCTATACATACAAACAGATATTCATTAAAAGTTTTTAATGTGTTTGTATTGGGGTTGCATCTTTTTGTTTTTAATTAGAGAACCTGTGGTATCCGTTATTTAAAAATATAGTAAGCAATGCACAATTTTTGATTATTTTACTGATGGGAAGAATCAGATTCTTGTATAAAAGAATATTATTTATGCTTTGCTAAAATGAAAAGGTTTTTATCTTTTATAGTTCCAACTGTAGTACATTTCTTGATCCCTTCCTTTTGTACTCGTGAATTTTATTTGCCATATTGCCTATTTGTTTTGGTTGTTATCTGTACCTCTAGCATGTGGGAGTGATGGAGGTGGTAAACATCGTAATTTTGGTCTTATGTTTGGTTCTTTTAGAGTAATTATGAATATTCTTCTTCTTTAAACAACCATGTTAAATGCATTGTGACACAGTTTGATTCCAGGAGAAGAGTATTCAATATTGTAATTGCTCTATACTTCAACCTAGCCTAATGTTTGAGGGCTATGGTGTGAAGAATCCCATTTATGTAAGAGTATATATAGTCCTTGAGGCTTTTGAAGCTGCTAGATTGATGACACAATTTGTTACGGGGGTGTATGCTCAGATACTTGATTCATGTATGAGTTCTATGTTAATTTTATGGCATTTAAATCTTAATTTGTTTGTCTTGTCATGCAAAAACTCCTTGAAGACTGGAAGAGAGAAAAGTGCTAGATCTATATTCTTTTTTTTTTTGTATGCCATCATGGTCTGTAAGTCTTGTACAAAATGCTGGAAGACTGGCTTGGTAGAAATCAAGACAAACTCACACATTAATTACACCTTGGATGAAAACATAAATTGTGAGATGTGTTAAAGAAGAAGGTTGTTTTTGGTTCTTACCTGGTGGTGTTTTGCTTGTATCTTAATCCAAGAAGCTTGATGGTGTTGACGACTAATGTTTGTTTGTGTTTGGGGTGTCTTCAAGATGCCCCTCTCAACCTTTCTGTGGGTCAGAATGCTCTACAGTGTCTTAATGTTAATGAAAAACTATATACTATAGGACGGAGATTGTTATCTATATTATGTGATTGGCTATATGTCATAGAATTCTATTCATATTTATGACGGCTATTTCTCAGAGGACCGGGATTATATTTCTTTGTAGGGCAGACTTAAATAGTGAAATGTTTTTTTCGGTGGCTTCAATGATGAAGCCATGGTATAAGAACATGGTGTACCTGCTGGAAAAATTAATGAGTAGGTATTATTTGATTTGATAATAGATGTGCTATGTAATATAAAAGCAATGTTGATGATTCTCCAAAAAGAAAACTATCCTATATATGTGAATATTTGTAGTTCGTTATTTTATATAACATAGCCCATAATGATGGCAGTGTTGCCAGTACATAAGTTCATTTATACAGAGGGTGCCCCTGTAAGCATGTAATGAGATGCATGGTGCATGGAAGTTCTCTATCCTCCCTTGGCTGAGTTGGCTCAAAGATGGTTATATGTACACTATTCTGAGTTATGGTGAATTGTTTTGCAACTTAAACACAAGAAGCATTGATCAATTATGATGATTAGGAACCAATCTTGTTCTTCTAACATCTGTTAAAGTATCTCAAAAAATGAGTAAGTGATAGGCCACGGGGCTTGCTTGGAGTGAGTCACTCTAGTCAGTACTGAAGAGTGTTTTGTGTAATCCTTTTGAAATCCTAACTTGTTGTGGTCTGAGTTTTTGATGACTGTCCTCCTTTCAACAGCAGCAGTCAGTATTGAGGGTGTTTTGTGTAATCTTTTTGAAACCCTGGCTTGTGTTGTGGTTTGAGGTTTTAATGGTTGTCTCCCCTTTCAACAGCGGCAGGTCAAGGTGAAGACCAAACAAGAAGAGAATTACCTATTATTCAAAAAGACATTGATTCTTAATTGGGTTTGATGTTTTGGCCCAACCTAATTTGTAGCCTTTCAACATGTGTTTAGTTGTTGATGTCGTAGATTCTATTGTTTGGGTTAGTATTTTTTTGTGGCGTACTGCCTGCTTTTTAGAGAATTTATAATATTTCTTTAAAATTATGTTGTTGGGTACAAGTACTGGTTTTGTCTGCAGATATGTAATTTAAAAAAACTGTTGGCTTGGGTGTGTTTTGGGTGTTTCAACACACCTATATACACTCATTTTACTTGTTTTTAGTCCATTAGAAATATTTATGTGGCACAATACATATGATATATGAATACCATATCAATATGAATATAAATAATTTAAAATATATCATCTAGATTTTCTTTGAAATCAAATTTTTACATGCTACTCTCTAACTGCACTTTTAGGATAACTTCTTTGCAAGCAATGACAGTCTCCAATCTTGTCCATTTTGCAGTAGTTGCCTCCAAACAATTCCTTTTGCAATGGCAAATTGTCTTTGGCACTTAGGTCTAATACTTATTGTTTGTGTTTTGATAATGTTTGAGCACCTTTTCTTAAATGTTAGAGGAGTTTAGGGCTTGATTTTTAATCAATTTATGAGTTTTTAGGGTTTGCAATGACCAGATCAATGATTTTTTTTTAATTATTTGGCAATTGTAGTGCTGAAATGTAGTGGATATGCCCTGGGCATGTTTGGGGTGTAGTTGGGTGTATTTGGGATGTCCTTGTACCATATTGAGGTGTGTCTATATCCAGGACATATCAGCAAGGGTTCGGTGGGTGGGGAAGGTGCTAGTGCAACATAGCTTAGAAAGCAATATAGCTCTTCCATAAAAAAACTGGTTATTGTTCAATTTGATTCTTTCCTCTCACTAAGGAATGAAACATGGTTTAGGCTAGGATCTCAAAGTGGAGATCAATTGAGAATTGCTGACTAGTTGAATTGATTTCTTTGAGGGAGGAACTAAATCTTGGCTGCAAGGTCTCAAATTACATTTCTGCAAAATTCTGTTACAAAACAGAACATCTTCTACCTTTTGTAGTGTCCATCCAATTTGGTAGGGTCCATGTGGGAAATAGCTGTCATGTCTTTCTAGTTTTTGTGACCTATTGATAACTGCACTATGTCAAGTTAGTCCTTGTGATATCTAAAGAAACCATAGTCTTGATCACCAAGACTGCTTTGGTTGATTATTATATTTTTTTGTGAGCAGGTTTCCTCTTTGAGGAACACCTTTGCTTCATGCCATCTTGAAACATGGGATTATGATGTAGATAGAACAGTTGTATTAAATGAGTAAGGTTGATACCTTGAATGTGAAGAATTACCTATTAACTATTATAAACAATTCTAAAAGACTGACTTTCTTGTTTGTGATAATCTCTATTGTATATACCATGTGTGGGTATTGCTTTGGCTGATGTCAAACTTGAGGATTGGTACAAGTGTCATTCTTGCTTCATTGTTGTATAGATATCACTAGTGACATCTCTTTGAAGTGAAGCACATAAGAGTCCCCATAAGTTGGAAAAGGTTCTTAATCTTGGATTTTATTGTTTAGAGTGAGTTGTACCTTACTTGTTACTATCAAATCTAAAAAGAGACAACACTATGAATTCTCATGAGATCATTGTTGTATAATATTGACTACATTAGCAAGTGCACATTAGTTACAAACTATGTCGGTGATTTAACAAATAATGGATTTGTAAAACCCTAATTGTAGAGTCACAACACAATAGATAGTCAATATAATACATATATGACCTAAGAAATAAGCTAAAAAAGTATGGAACTTGAAGTGCAAGAGAGGGAATAAAAGACTCGGTTGATTTTGTAATTGATTTTGGACTGTGCTGAATTAAAAAAATGATTAACAGGAGGAAACTATTGCAAATGAACCCAAAAAATTGTGCAAGTGTTGGATATCCTTGGATAGGGTTAGGGGTGTTAGAGACCTTTTGTAGGCACCTTGAGATTGCACATAACCTCAGAAAATGTTTTTTACAATGTTGCTAGATGTTTGCTAATGTTTGATGTTGGTCACATGTAAGTTGGAGGATTGCTGAGTTTGCCTACAACCCCCAAAACAAATGACCTCTTGTAAAACCCTAAAACACATCAAATCTTAAAAAGAAAAAGATGCAAATGGGGAGTCGAATGACTTTGGCAGTCACCCAACCGAGTGAGCCTATGATTCGAGTGTTGCATTACATTTCAAACTCCATGTAGTTTTGTGTATGTGTGTAGAATTGTGCCTTAGGTGGCTCTTGTGCAAGATGCACTAAATAACGAGCAATAACTAGATGTAGCAATGTAAGTAGATGTGTGGATGTAAAAATGAACTTCCCCTCCTATGAAGTGTACGAAGAAGAATGTCGTCCCTTGTTCCTAGAATGAAGTTAGATGGATGCTTTGATGCTCTTGAAATGCCTTTGGATGCAACCTTAGGTGATACTAATAGATGCTTAGAGCTTGATCTTTTGTTATGATTACATAGCTTTGTATTTATATGATTCCCTTGTTTGAATTTTATAATTAACCATTAAAAGGCCGACCCATAAGAAATCAAGACGCCCAAAAGATAAAAGAGACCTAAAAGGGGCGAGTAAGATACAAAGAGGTCGGGGGTGCCCAGAAAGACAAGGGTGCTAGGGTCTTTGGTGTATGGTTGGGCATTGGTGTTAAGAGTCAAGAAAGATAAAACAATAAAGCATCAATTGGGTTGTGGGGTGTGCAAGACCAAAGAGAGCAAGAAAGACAAGAAGACCAAAGACCATAGTCAATAGTATTTTTCTCGCTTAAGAATCATATGAATGCAAGTATGTGATTAGGACCTAGAAATGTACTTAAAGTGCGCGATTTAGTGTTTACATTTGCCCCCACCTTATGTTGTTGAGCGAATGCTAGATAACATAAAGTAGATAAGAGATGTGTACTTGATAACCATGTAGATTGATGGTGAAAGCGTGTCGAGGAGACAAGAAAAAGTGTGGAGTGACTAAAATGAAGCGTGGAAACTAGAGAAGAGGAAGTGACCCTAGGGGTGAAAGTGTATGCGCTACGTCGCGTTGTACATGTTGTTGATGTTTTTTGATGTGTTCAATGATGTGATTGCTGCTTCCCATAAGGCCGAACTTGCAAAGAGAAGAGCAAAATAGTAGTCAAATATGTGTATATGTGAAATTCGATCCAAAATATGTAAAAAGTGTGTAAAAATGTGAAAAAGTAGTAAAATGAACATGTGCACTTGATCCATGATGAGTGAAAATGATAGAAAAGATCCTGAAAATGCTTAAAGAAGAACGAGTTTGTTTTGGGGGATCTCACGCCAAGTGTGAGTTTTTGGGCACGATCTCACGCCACTACGGAAGAAGTGTAGGGAGAAAGGTCTAGTGTTATTTTCCATCCTTTGATTGCTTCCCGAAATTTATACCCCACTACAGATGGTGTGATCCTATCTTGCTCAACTTCAATCTAGTTCGATCCAACGCAAATAGAAAAAGGAGATAGAATGCATTCGGATTGTTGGGACTGTACATGTTACGTGAAAACCGTGTGTAAAGCTGTGTGTTGATATGAGAAAAATGATGTAATTGCCCTTTGTCATAGGTGCCCAGGAAGGGTTAGGGGTGCATAGCGCTCATGTTTGTATCTAGGCGCCGGCGTCACATTATGTCTTGAGGACCTAAGTCAACTTCTCGAGCCCTTTCTATGATTGGAGGCTTTGTTGTTCTGTCTTCGCGCAAGTCCGAACTATGATTGTGTATTGTTGAATGAGGTGACCGATTCACCCAATGTATGCCCCTCTCATGTGGGGTGAATGCGGCGTCGCTAGGAGGATGCGGTCCAAAGGAGAGGACCGGATTTTGATTAAAACGGTACCTGTAAGGGGGAGGTAATGTGCTTGGTCGAAACTAAGACACATGCAAACAAAGTGGTTGAAACATGTGTTAGTGCATACAAGACAAATACGCATATAGAAGACAAAGTGTAATCTAGTAAGCAAGAAGACAATGTAGACCGCGAAAAATGGGTTTCAAACATGGGACATCACTCACAATGTCGCAAGACAATCAGGGCCAAAGCGGTCAAAAACATACAAACAATGAACATACAAGACATAGGGCAAAGCCCGCAAACAATGATAAGTACAATGACAAACAATAACAAGCAAAGTATTAGACAACCATGGTAGCAAATAGTTCCTACAAAGCAAATGCTACACATGAAGCACCCGTTAGCATGTTAGAAAGATAAAAAGTATGTCAAAGCGTGTATGATCCGATATAAATTAGTGTGCTAATAAGAATAAGTAGTATAAAATGAAACAATAACACATGTAGTGTGTACGAAAGTAGATGCCCCTAGGAGCCTTTGTGGGACTAGTAAGAGGTTGCACAAGCATCCATCTGCGTGTAAGGATCTATAGAAAGTTTGCTTTCACAACTAGAGAACAATTGAACACATGTGTATATGATAAAAAATAATGACATACGAAGTATCCGTTTAGCATGAAAATAAAGTGTACATGTAGCAAGTATAAACAAAGCAAGAGTATGTGAACCAAAATATGCAACAAGCTATGAGTGAATGGAATGAAATGCGAGTGATTGTGATAGGAACAATGTGCCCCTCGAGCGAATGTGTATGGATGTGTATGAGATGATGTTTATTTATAAATGCCCCTCAACAGTCAAGAATGAAACATAGAACAAGAGTGTGTCATCGGGAAATGGTTTGAAATTGTGCGCTAGATAGATATGATCAATGAACCATAGAGCGTAGAGAATGAGTGAGTGGTGAGGTTCATTTCAGATTTAGACCCTTAACAATTGAGTATGAACCATGGAACTAGAGTGTGTCATAGGGTAGTGTAATGTGTGAGAATGTGATGCCAGAGAGATGTGTCATAAATGCGCCGAGTGTGAAATGTGTAGTGTGTATGATGTGAGGTTCATGGATGTAGTATGCCCTCAACATTCAAGTGTGAACCATAGCACAAAAGTGCATCATAAGATAATGACGATACAAGTATATTAAGATGTGTAATGATGCTTAGAGAGATGAAACATGAAGCATGAAGCATAATAGTAGAAATGCGAGACACCTGATAATGCTAAGAGGGGGGGAAGTAAGCATGATGCCCCCAAGTGTGCCAATGATGGAGATCTATGTGATGATGCGAGAGATACCATGCCATTGTGGGAGAGTGTTATCTATGTCATGATAAGAGAGAGAGCCAACACAATGGTAGGCAGAAGCAACATTAAGACCATGTGGTGACGGAGTTTGAAATGTGTCTTGGCCATCCATGTGAGTATTAGTTTCTTTGACAAAATGAATTGGGAATGGAAGTGGAGTAGGATGGGGAGGAATCTTGAATGGTGGAAGTCGAAAGAGACCATCTAGAGTTTGTTGGTCTTGCTTAGTGAGTGGTTGCTTAGTTTGACTTGGTAATGCGGTAGAAGACTTGAGAGGAGGAGGTGTTAGATTGATTTTGAGAGGCGGTTGCTTAGGAGGAGTGGGTTTTGTAGGTAGTGCTTGAGTGATGGAAGAAGAAACATTAGAAGTGATGGCATGATGCTCATTAGAAATAGATGAATCAGATTTAGGAACCCAATGGGATGTAGTAATTGGAGATGAACATGTAGGAGCATTTTGTGCAAAACAAAATGATACCATAATGCTTAAGGTGGCCAATTTGTCGCTTAAGAGCATAGCAATCATTGTCATTATGTCCATTAATTCGATGATAATTGCAATATGGATGACCTTGATATTTTGCAAGCCTATAAGGAGGATAACAATGAGTAGATGGCAAGCTGATCAATTGATGAGTGAGGAGTTGTGGAAGAATATCATGTTGTTTAGTATTGAGATTAAACTTTAGAGGCGTGGGGAGCGGTAAGACTTGGGGTTCACTGATATGAGCACATGTAGAAGACATAAAATGAGGATGAGAAGAACTAGCATGAGCCTGAGAAGTGTCCTTAAGATGTTGAATTTCAGATTTTAGAGATGTAATCATGGATTCCATAGCCTGAAATTTATCCCGAAATAAAGAATGTAGAGCTTGAATGGATTTGCAAATAGATGATTGGAATTAAGACCAAGAGAGTCATCCGAAAGATGATCAAAGATAGCACTAACTTGAGTAGGTGGTGTATCTAGAGGGAAGCAAATATTATGTACGACTCTTTAGAGAGTATCTTTGCAAGATGGGTGCATTTGAAGTAATTGAAACAAGGAGACTTGAGAAACCTTATGAGCCACGAGAGAAGAAAAATGAGAATCTAAGAGTGTTTGAATGAGATGGGTTCACCAAATGATTTAACAAATATTGAAATTTGTAAAACCCTAATTGCAGAGTCACAATGCAATAGATAAGCAATAAAGTACAGATCTAACCTAAGCAATAAGCTAGAAAAATATGAAACCCTAGGTGCAAGAGCGGAAATAAAAGACAACTGATTTTGCAATTGATCCTGGATCTTGCAGGCCGAACTGAAAAATTGATAAACAGGAGAAGGCAACTATCGACAATGATCCAAAAATTGTGCGAGTCTGGATATGCCTGGACTGGGGTGCTTGGATTGGGTCGGGGGTACTTAGGTGCTAGAGACCTTACAGTAAGCGCACATGAACTGCACAGAACCTTAGAAAATGTTTTTTTCAAAGTGTCACCAAATGTTTGCTAATGTTCGTTGTTGGTCGCTGGAAGATCACCGAGTTCGCCTATAACCTACAAAACAAATGACTCTTTCTGCAAAACCCCAAAACACATCAAATCTTAAAAAGAAAAAGATGCAAATGGGGAGTCGGATTGACCTCGACGGTCACTCGACTAAGTGAACTTACGATTTGGGCGTTGCACTACATTTAAGACTCCATGTACTTCTGTGTGTGTGTGTGTGTGTGTGTGTGCGTGTAAAATCGTGCCCTAGGTGGCTCTTGTGCAAGATGCACTGAATAACGAGCAATAACTAGATGTAGCAATGTAAGTAGATGTGTGGATGTCAAAATGAACTTCCCCTCCTATGAAGTGTATGTAGAAGATGCAATCCCTTGTCCCTTGAATGAAGCTAGATGGATGCTTTGATGCTCTTGAAATGCCTTTGGATGCAACCTTAGGTGATAGTAATAGATGCTTAGAGCTTGGTCCTTTATTATGATCACATAGCTTTGTATTTATATGATTCCCTTGTTTGAATTTCGTAATTAACCACTAAAAGGCCGACCCATAAGAAATCAAAACGCCCAAAAGATAAAAGATGCCCAAAAGGGGCGAGTAAGATACAAAGAGGTCGGGGCCCCGAGAAGGATGAGAGCACCTAGGCGCTAGCGTCTTGGGCCCAGGTGTTGGCATCCGAGTCGAGAAAGATAAAACAATAAAACATTGACTGGGCTGTGGGGTGTGCAAGACCAAAGAGAGAGCAAGAAAAACAAGAAAGAGGCCAAAGACAATAGTCAATTGGTACTTTTCTTGCTTAGGAATCATATGAATGCAAGTATGTGATTAGGATCTAGAAATGTACCTAAAGTGCGTGATTTAGTGTCTACATCGTGTACATGCCCTGTTCCAAGTCTCACATTTTGGCAGAGGCTGGGAGGAGGTTGACGAAGGTTGTGGGGTTTGGCTTAACACCTGCCGATTGCATTTGCTAGAAAGGTTCTAAGGCCTTTTCAACAGACCCATTTTGTGCATATCCTGCTATCAAAGCAGTACATGAGGCCACTTCTTTCAGGCATTTTGTCCCAACAGTGCGCATGCCAATTACATGCTTTCATATATATATATATATATCAGAGCACAAACAACTACAACATCTGCCAAAATTCCTGTCCCATCTTGATCTTGCTTTGGTGTATGTCTGTGCCCGCTTTCAAGGTGCTTGTTTTAATACAGGTTGAGACTGTGCTAGCAGGCATGAACCGATTGCATGGATACATGTTTATTGGTGAAACAACGGCCTTATTTGTGAGGATGCCCATGTTCTCTGTAAACTGCCCATGCCCATGTTTGCTCCTCAACCTTGTGCTTGTATGTATGAGTAGACAAAGTCCAGTTTGGAATTGGACCTCATATTTGTATTCTACCCATTCCTCATGCTCACACCAGCAATTGGCTATTTAATTGGCTTTATTCATTACCCACCACAAGTATGAGAATATGACATAAGAGAACATGGAGTTGAACAAATCCATAATCCCTAATGAAGTAATCCATGGTTGTGAATTAGTAAAACAACTGCAAAACAAACTTAATTCCTTGTCATCATCTGAACCATGCCTGAATGATCTCACTGTGCATTCCTTGAGACCCCCTTAACTCCATCTGAAGTTGATGGGGTCTCCCCCTTCACGCAATTGAGTATCTTAAGTAAGCTCAAATCCAGTGGCCTTGCTGAAAGTTATGAAAAGGAAAAATCAAACCTCAAGGAAAGTCCTCAAACAAGGTATATCAACATGGATAGCCTCAAAATTTTATTTTATTACTCCATTAATACTGAAATTCTGAACCATGATATTAGATTTACTCCCCTATCTTCTACCAGTTTTATACTATGACTGAACAAAGGGTGAATACAGTTAATTCATCTTTTTCCTCTGTAAATTCATAGATAATGCATAAGTTGCTGGAAAAGTTTATGGAGATGGACCTTCTTTCAAACCTCCAAATCTGGTGCAGGCTGGGAGTATGCTAGCAAATGAGAGCTGATGAGGTTGGACACCTGTTGATTGCATTTAGTGAAACAGTGTCAATGCTTCGTGAGAATGCTGATGTCTTCTATTAGCTGCACCGGAAAAGCAGGTGCACTGCCAGTGGCCTTGTGAAAAGTAGGTGCTTCCGCCAATGAAGCAGCTCCCACTGTGGGAACAAAATCAATCAGCATATCCCTCAAGCAAAAGTATCAACACACTCTTCCTAGCCAAACCGGTTTTGTGCTTATCCTAGACCATATTTCTTTCAGGCATTATGTCAAACACCTCGTTGCCCCATTTTTGTCAGTGTGATGAGAAAATAAACGACGGCCGACTGATTGTCAGCTTTGAACTCAGGTCAGTTGGTGAGGAAACTGGTGAGCGGCTTTACCACATCCATGCCATCATCCTCCCAGCTTCTGCCAAAATCCTTCCAGTTTCCTCCTTTGCAGCAATTAAAATGGTGTTGCCTCTACAGATGTCGCCAGGAAAATGCTGGAAAAATGTTGCTGGTAAAGAGGTCATTGGAAAACACGGACACTTGCCAACAAATGGCTCCTCACAGTTGGACCCCTCTGGTGTAAATGTGTCGGATGTTGTGTTTGCTGTAACTTTTTATCTAGGCGGGTTACCCCTGTGTAAGTTCGATAATAATTGATGGCTTGTAGGTAGCTTTCATCAAGGCTGAACATTTCGTTTGTATCTTATAGATGTAGGACTTTTGATATGGAATATTGCACTTGATATGATGATCCCCCATCACCTGAAATCATTTGACAATTAACATATACAGAATCTGACAGTTTTTAAAATTCATTTTTGTAACTGATTATTATTTGAATTTCCAATATCAAATGGTGAATTTGGCTTTCTCCCTAAGGTTGTCAATGGCGTTTTAAAATTTATTTGTTTAAAGTGATTTTATTATCACAAAACGTCAATGCACAAAAAAAAACATTTGTAGTATTTGGTATTATAATTCTTAAACTGCAAAGCAACAATTTCCTAAAGAAACCCACAAATAATAACTTTTTTTTTTCTGTTAGGTGAAATGAAAAAGGGATTCTCTGAGATCCTGACCATAAAATATATAAATATCAGATCAAAATCTGAAATTATGGATCATGGTTACTTGCAGGGTTCATTAGCAAAATCAAGTCATGTTCAGAATTCCATAAAAACGAAGAAGTCAGTTAAATAAGGAGTTTAAAGCAATCTTATAAACAAAAAGTTTTAAAATAATCATAAAAAGTCATAGCAATTTACTAGAAAAAGATATATCTGTACCAGCCTAAAGCCGAAAGGGGTGTCAAACAGATCCCACTGAACAAGAAGGCGGTGGCACACCAACTTGTACAGAATGTCCCAGAAACCAAGGAAGACTGCCTGGTTCCAGAGATTCCATTTTGGCCTTACACCTACCTATTGCATTGGCTTAAAGGATATTTCTGCAAGCTCCTTTTGTGCATACCTTGCAATCCACGCATTCCATGAAATAATGCCCCTTTAAGGAGGTTTGACAAACAATTTGTGATTTTTCTGTATGCTTACACATTTTGCATTTAAGTCTATCAAAGCCCTCATGACATTTGAAAAATTCTGGTTTAGAATATTTGTTGATGAAATTCCTTGACCCGAAACAACGCGAATTGCAAAGGTTGCTGGTTATGGCTTCACATCTCAAATTAGTTTTCATGGACCTGCAACCATGTTTTAGAGGAACCAGACAATGACATCAAATGCATAAACTGGTCTGGGAGAATGTGCAAAGAAGAAGGTTCGGTATCTTGAATGTTGCAAACTACAAGGCCCACGAAAACACTGCCAAATTTTGACTGTTTCCTTCAATTTCTTTCGATTCTTGGCATTAATTTTGATGGTATCGATGTTAAATCCATGCATTGTGTGAAAAATCTATTACAGTTACTGATTATTAACCTCCTATCTTGTAAGATTATTTGATCAACAAATATTGGAAAATAACACAACTGTAACTTCACAAATACAAACACATAAAAAATACCCAACAAGGTGAACACAATATTTTCTGGACAATTGTCCCTGGAAAAACCCCGTAGGGAAAACCAGTACTACAGATGAGAAATATATTAAACTTCAGCAAATCAAGAGATACAAATACTGCTTGCCTCTTACTGGCAGAGCTCCGACAATCTCCTAATCCTCCTGCTGATATTCCTCCACTGCTATCTCCAACGCTATCACTGCGCCCTTGCTAACACTGCAAGACTACTTGCTAACACTGCAAGTTTCTCTAAAAACTTCCTTATTACAAATGACCCAATGACCCCCTTATATACTACTCTCGTTGAAAATCAACGACCGAGATTAATACAAATGAACATTGAGATTAAGACAACTCAATAACCATTAACAACCTTGGTTATGAGGTGTCACCTAAAAGGAGTCAATATTAAATAACAATTGTTTTTATCCTAACAATATTTGTTTGACAAAAACAACTATTTTTCTAAATTCTAGGCCAGAACGAATAGCTGTCCAAACTACCCATAACAAATGCTGCTATATCGGGTGAGGACAAACAACTGTCCAAGCTACTAAGATTAACACTCCCTTCTGCATGACACCCAACATCTCTCTGAAGAAGATGAATTTTGCCTTCCCCAATGCCTTTGTCAGAATGTCTGCTACCTGCTGATCTGTAGGTACAAACTGTAGCTTAACAACCCGTGCTTGTACACAATCTCTGATGAAGTGATACTTGATGTCTATATGTTTTGACCTATCATGAAACACCGGATTCTCAGTCAACTTGATGCAACTCTGATTGTCGCAGTGTATCACCGTAGTCTCAACCTTCTGACCAAACAAAGCTACTAGCAACTTCCGAAGCCATATAGCTTCACATGTTGCCATGCTAGCTGCTATGTACTCTGACTCTGCTGAACTCAGAGCCACAGACTTCTGCTTCCTGCTGAACCAAGATACAACTCCTGATCCCAGACTGAAACAACACCCTGAAGTGCTCCTCTTGTCCGTTGTACTACCTGCCCAATCTACGTCAGTATAGCCCATCAACCTGATTCCTTCACCTCGAGCATATCTAATTCCATACTCGATTGTACCTTGCAAATAATGCAGCACATGCTTTGCTGCAGTCCAATGCACTCTCTTTGGCTCAACCATGAACTGACTAAGAGAGTTAACTGCAAAAGCTATATCTGGCCTGGTATTGACCAAATACATGAGAGAACCAATCAACTACCTGTATAAGGTGGGGTCTACATCCTTCTCCCTGGATGTGTCTACCTTCCTCCAATTCATGATCATGGGTGTAGACATGGCTTTGCAATCTTCCATCCTGAACCTTTTCAAGATTTCCATGCAATATTTCCCTTGCCCAAGGAAAATCTCTCCATCTTTCTGCCATACCTCCATGCCTAGAAAGTAGTGCATAAGTCCCAAATCCTTCATCTCGAACTCCGCTGCAAGATCCCTCTTGCATTCTTCTATGAGCCCCAGTGAACCTGTAAGAAACAAGTCATCTACATATAGGACAAGAATGAGAATCTCACCTCCAACTACCAAGTAGTAGAGATTAGCATCTGCCTCACTCTTCACAAAGCCCATTTCCTGCAAGTAACTATCAATGCGCTCATACCACGCTCTGGGAGCCTGCTTGAGTCCGTACAATGCTCTCTTCAATCTACACACGTGGGTCTCTTTGTTGTGTGCTACAAAGCCTTCTGGTTGTTCTATGTATACCTCCTCTTTCAACTCACCATTAAGAAACGCTGTCTTGACATCCATTTGATGGATCTGCCATCCCATCTGTGCTGAAATTGAGATTACAGCTCGTATAGAAGTATACCTGGCAACTGGAGCAAATGTCTCCTCGTAGTCTATTCCCTCTTTCTGAGAGAACCCCTTTGCCACGAACCTTGCCTTATATTTCTCGATGCTACCATCTGCACCGTGCTTGATCTTATAGATCCAACGTGATCCAACCACTGCCCTATCTGTTGGTCTAGGCACTACCTCCCACACATCATTCTGCATAATTGAAGTATACTCCTCAACCATTGCTTCTTACCACACTTGATGTTGTGCAGCCTCCTGATAGCTAGAAGGTTCACTATCTACCAACTTACTAACTAATGCAACATAGTCATCATACCTGGCTGGTGGTTTCCATTGTCTATTACTCCTCCTAGGAGTACCCACTAACTCCTGAGTATTCTTCTGTGTCTGTTGAACCTCACGGTTCTTGCTGCCAACTGTAGAGGATGAAATATCAACCTCCATGTCTTCTTGATGCATCTCTTCTTGCACCTGTTGCTCCATACTTTGAAAACTCTCTCCTCCTGAGTCTATGCTTGTACTAGTAACTGTACTCAAGCTTTGCTGCCCTTGACTCGATTGAGTGATCCTTGGAGCTTCTATTGGCTGCTCACTCTGATCATCTACTGGAAAATCTCTAGACCTTCTAAATGCCTTGTCCTCCATGAACTTGACATCACGTCGAACAATAATCCTCCTGGTCCCCGGAATGAATATCCGATATGCCTTTGAGGTTTCACTGTACCCCACAAAGTACCCTCTCTCCGCAGTCTGATCTAACTTGGTACGTGTATCCTTAGGAATGTGACAATATGCCAAACTCCCAAAGATCCTAAAGTGACTGACATCTGGCTTCTTCCCAGTGAATGCTTCCTCTGGTGTCATCTTCCCTAGTACCTTATGTGGAACTCTATTCTGTATGTATACTGTTGTACTGCATGCCTCTGCCCACAGATAACGGGGTATATCCTGGTCATGCAACATAGCCCTTGATGCCTCCGTTATAGACCGATTCTTCCTCTTAAAGAACTCCATTCTGTGCGGATTGTCAGAAGGAACACAGTCACTCTCTCTGATTCCTTCTCTGCACAGTAACTCCTGGAACTCATTGCTTTTGTACTCGCCTCCATTGTCTGACCGAAGAACTTTTATCTTCCTTCCTGTCGAATTCTCCACAAGAGCTTTGAACTCTTGGAAGCGACTGAAAACCTCATCCTTGGTCTTCAAGAAGTATATCCATGTCTTCCTGGAGAAATCATCAATAAAAGTAACAAAGTACTCATACCCTCTGAGAGACTTCGTCGACATTGGTCCACATACATCTGAATGTACTAGATCAAGAACGCCCTTGGATCTGGTGTCACTCCTTGGAAAAGATGCTTTAGCAAACTTCCCCAACACGCATCCCTTACATACATCATCGTGCTCTGTGCTCACCTCAGGAACACCTGTCACTGTCTCATGAAGTAATTTAAGGGCTCCATGATGGATATGGCCCATCCTTCTATGCCATAGCTCTCCCTGATCTCTAAGATTACTTGTTGCTCATGAGTGCCTTAGGAATATCAAATTGCAGCCTATAAAGCCGACCGCTCCTAACTCCAATAGCTATGGGTGATTTCCAATCCTTGTGCTTGATCAACACATGTGCCCCTCTAAAGAGTACATTGTACCCTTTGTCCTGAAAGACAGATACATAAATCAAATTCATCCCTAAGCCTGGAACATGCAACACATCATGAAGGGGAATCATCTTACCACTCTCCCTTTGAAACTGAATAGTCCCTTTCCCAACTGAGTTGAGTTTAGACATGTTCTCCATAGAGATCTGGATTTTGGTGCTCTCTTCCTTATAACTGGAGAAGTATTCTCTAACTCTTGTCATATGATATGACGCCCCACTATCTATGTACCAAACACTCTGTGAGGTTGAGCTAACCATACATGCTATGAGTGTAAACTCATCTTCCATTCTACCAGAGAGCTCATCTGCACTTGCTGAAGCCACAACTTGCTTCTTGCCTTTCTTTTCATTCTTCTTCCTTTCTGGGAAATCGCTGACATAGTGGCCAAACTTGTGACAACCATAACACTTGATCTTCGAAGAATCGTCTTCTTCTTTTCACCTTGTGAATTTGATCCTTTACTAGACCCCTTCTTTGCTTTCCCTTTACCCGCTAGGGAAACATTTTCCTGTTCCACCTCACTTTTCTGACTCTTATTGTTGGCTCCATTGACAAGACTTAGTCTAAGCTCCTCCTGAGTGAAATCACTCCATAGTCGATCCCAACTCGGTAAGGTGTCTCGTCCATTGATGACTTGAACAAAGACATCCCACTGCTTAGTAAACCCATTTAGGGCTATTCTCACTAGCTCGTCATCATTTGGTTTGTCTCCAACAACTGCCAATTCATCCTTGACAAGTCTAAGTTTGGTGAGGTAACTTGTGACGTCTTCTCCCTTATTCATCCGGGTATTCCTCAACTTTTCTCTGAGAATCAACTTCCGGTTAGTGGTAGCATTCTGGTACATATTCATAATGGCATCCCACATCATCTTCCTCAGATCTAACTCTCTAATATGCGAAACAATATGATCCTTGACACCGTCAAGAATCAGCCTCCTCGCCTTGGCATCTTCCTTCTTATATGCTAAGAGTTGTGTTGCATCTGTAGGTACAGGTACAATAGTGGTCACATATTCCTTGATACCATTCTCTTCCAGCAATAGAGAAATTCTGGCTTTCCAGACACCAAAATTCGAGGCTCCATCCAATCTGTCCTGATCTCTTAAACCTGCTGAGGCCATCTTAAAAGAAAATAATAATAATAATTTTGAAGAGGTTAAACTGGGTTTTATAAACCCTCACTTTCTTTCACCTAGGGTAAATCTCTTCTACCCGAACTTAGCTCTGATACCATGTGAAAAATCTATTACAGTTACTGATTATTAACCTCCTACCTTGTAAGATTATTTGATCAACAAATATTGGAAAATAACACAACTATAACTTCACAAATACAAACACATAAAAAAATACCCAACAAGGTGAACACAATATTTTCGAACAATTGTCCCTGGAAAAACCCCGTAGGGAAAACCAGTACTACAGATGAGAAATATATTAAACTTCAGCAAATCAAGAGATACAAATACTTTGCTTTCCTCTTATTGGCGTAGCTCGACAATCTCCTAATCCTCCTGCTGATATTCCTCCACTGCTATCTTCAACGCTATCACTGCGCCTTGCTAACATTGCAAGACTACTTGCTAACACTGCAAGTTTCTCTAAAAACTTCCTTGTTACAAATGACCCAATGACCCCCTTATATACTACTCTCATTGAAAATCAACGGCCGAGATTAATACAAATGAACGGCTGAGATTAAGACAACTCAATAACCATTAACAACCTTGGTTATGAGGTGTCACCTAAAAGGAGTCAATATTAAATAACAATTGTTTTTATCCTAACAATATTTGTTTGACAAAAACAACTATTTTTCTAAATTCTAGGCCAGAACGAATAGCTGTCCAAACTACCCATAACTAATGCTGCTATATCGGGTGAGGACAAACAGTTGTCCAAGCTACTAAGATTAACACATTGGATGTCCTTCAATCATTGCATCAATTGAACTTCAATCTTTCTAGTTCAGTTTCGTGTGTGTATTAGGATTCTTAATCTATTTGTTGTTGTTCTCTTCGATACATATCACTCATGAAGGACATTGCCATTAGTTCCTATTCTTGTATTCTGGTCCTAGTATGGTTTGTTTTCGTCTCTAAGTTTTGCTAACATTCCACCCCTTCCACTTCGGATTGAGGTAAATTGAAAAAGTGAATTTCTTCCCCAATGGCACCGGGGTTCTAAAAAAGAAAGACAAATAATTCTTAGAGAGCAATTCTTTGCTTGAGTGGCATCATTGATCTGTTTTATAGAATATGCCATGCGATTGCATATGTAAATGCCAAAACATTTTGACCAAGATTTGTTCATCACTGTTTTAGTCTCGATACGAAATCGCGATAAATCGCAATTTATCAAATGCAGACAGAAAATGAGTAATCTTTTAAAAAATTGTGATTTTTCTTCTTCCGATTTATCTGCGATTTACGGCGGAAAATCATGCAAAAAATCGTGGAAAATCATTTGCTAGGTTTAAAATAGGAAAAATCTTGGCCATTTCGAAGAGTTCGACTGGGACGAGCAAGTATCAAACATGATTAACAAGTTTGTGTTTCACGTTTTCAACTATTGCATTTCAAGTTCCTTGTTTGTTTTCGTGATCGCAAAACAATCAACTAGTTCTTTGTACACTTGCGAATTGCATTTGCTTGAAAGGTTGTGACTCGTGAGGCCTTTTGAATAAACCCATATTATGCATATCCTACAATCATGACCATATTTGTTTCAGCAATCAGTTAAATGCAAACAAGCAATGCACGGTGATTCGTGGGTATGATCTAGTGATCTGCGATTCTGCTCATATGCAGTTAAGCTTTTGGTTCACGTAAGGTTGTGATCTGCTGGCTAGTTAGAGAAAAGCAGATTTGTAATTGATAAGTTTCACACTACTCCGGTAGTGAGGTTTGGGTTTTAGTTATTGCCCAGTTTTCTCTTGTTAGAGAAAAGTGGATTCATAATTGATAAGTTTCACACTACTCCCGGTCATGAAGTTTAGCTTCTACAATCTATGGCAGTTGTATGATTTCATGAGGTGTGGGCAGTCTTTTCAAAATATACTTATGGCCTATGGCATTCTATAGATTCACTTCTCGTGTCATTTAAGTTTTTAACAATGTTTTACATTTAATTTAAGTTTATTTTATGAATTTAAATATTTTTTAAAGTAGCGATAAAGTTACCGATTAATGGCGATAAATTGTCGATTCTTGATTTCTGAGTTAAAATTTGGCTTGTCGATTAATTGCTGATAACAATTTTTTGAATTATGATTTTACCCACATATGAATGGAATTAATTTTTCTGGAAAAGAACGTGAGGAAAGTTTGCATAAAAAATGTTGTGCTTTAGAGATGTCTTCTTTGTCATTATAGCTATCACAGTGCACATTACATGGCACCCATTTTGTCCCTCCTATGGAGAATGTAGATAGAGGTTTATAAATTTTGCTTTGTACATGCCAATGCATTTCAGCACAAGAATTTATGGGGCTCTTTCAACAAGTCCCCTTTATGCATCCCTTTCAATCATTCCATTCCATTATAGACCTTTCACTTAAGGTATTTTTACGAAATTTTGACAGGCAATTTATGAACCTTCCGTAGGCCTCCACATTTAGCAAACATGTCTATCATGCCACCACAACTACAATATTAGTTGAAAACCCAATTTTTATTAGTTTGAGGGATTGTTGTACCCCATTTTTAAATATTGAAATTGGCACATGCCGACAATGGAGCCCGAGATTACTTACACCTATCAATCGAATTTGATAGAAAGCTTGCATTATGTGTATATTCAATAATGATTGCAATCCAAAATTCCATGTCTCACCGAGGCAATTTTTGAACAAATTATGACCCCTGTATCCAAACATGGCTGTTTTTTGGAAATCCATGGCTTTGTAAGATGCAAATATTTTGATTGATCTCTTAACTGTTAGTAGTAGGAGAAATCTAGAAAGAAGTGGGAAGGCAAAACTGCGTTGTACCAAATGTCACAGGAAAACTATTATTTATATTTAGGGATCATGGTTACATTTCAGCTATCGGTTATGGGAGTATAACTCCATAATCGCTCATAATTGAATAACACATTATATATTCAACATTCCCCCTTAATGACTAATCTTGAAACAACACCAAGTTTATCTCTAAACTTGACAAACAACAAAGAACCGAAATATCACCCAAGTCAACCAATTGTCGAATATAGTGACGATGAATCTCAATATGTTTAGCGCAGCATGATAGACATGATTCTTCACCATCTTTAGAACATTCTGATTATAACAAAAGAGTGAAAGAGGTGTAGTGGTAGCTTTGTGGAAACTGAAAATCAATTTGAATCCGATTTAAGCCATATTGCTTCGCAACTAAGACTAACAACAACCTTGTATCTCGCTTTAGTAGAAGAGATAGCAACGTTAGGTTGAAGTTTTCCCCCAAGAAACAACTCCTGAACCAAAAGAAAAGATATATCCAATGGTAGATTATCGAGTATCTATATATCCTCCTCAATCGAGTCAAGATAGCCAATCAATCTAAAATCTGCAACTCTTCGATATAGGATGCCAAAGTTAAGAGTTCCTTTGACATAACTTAGAACTCATTTTGTTGCACTCCCTAGTGAATGAGTTTTGGTTTAGAAAAAAACCGAGAAAATAGTTGACGATAAAACAAAGATCTAGTTGTGTAGTTGTGAGATAGATCAAGCTACCCACCAATTGTCTGTATAATGATTCATCGACCGATGGTGAATCATCATGAGCTAAGAGTTTCAACTCGACCTCTATAGGTGTAGAAGAAGAATTACAATCATACATCTGAAATTTTTGTAAGAGGTTTGTGGCATACTTAACTTGAGAAATGAAAATCAAGTGAGTATGTTACCAAAATAATAGACTAAGACAATAGTGAAAGAGGCCTAAATCAATCATGTCAAAAGTAAGACATAAATATGATTTTACCTGATGAATCACAGCGTCTCCATGGCTTGTCATGGCAAGATCATAAACATAAAAAATAAGAATCACAATGTCATCACCATTCCTTTTGACATAGAGATTCAAATTAGAATGACTCCATGTGAAACATGAAGCATTGAGATGTTTATCTATTTTGATGTACTAGGCTCGAGGAACCTGCTTAAGACCATATAAGGACTTAACCAATCTACATACCAGATGCTCACGACTACAAACTCAAAAACTCTCGGTTGTGTCATATATACTTCTTCCAAATTCGCATTCAGAAACCACTTTTGACATCTATCTGATATACTTTCCAACCAAATTGGGCTGCAAAGGAAAGAAGTAGCCGCAAAGTGACCATCTTCGCAGTAGGAGAAAAATTCTCCTCATAATCTATCTCCTCCTGTTGTGAAAATCCTTTCGTAACAAACCAAGACTTGTACTTATCTAAAGTACCATCTTCTTTACACTTGATTTTATACACCCATTTACAACCAATAGGATGTTTCCTTGGAGGCAATGACACCAACTTCCAAGTACTATTTTTAATCAAGGCATCATACTCTAGATGCATGGTAGTTTCCCATTCTGGTATGCCTTGTGCTTTAGAGTATTTTTGTGGCTCATGAATATAAAGAAGAGCAAAAGCAAGAGAAAACTGAGCGTGCTCAGAATAATCAATTTGCTTATCAGTTCGTGGAGACCTTCCATCTAAGAGAGGAGACAATTCTTCCTTAGATCCTGAATAGTGGAGTAAAACCACTTAGGCCACCATTGAACCGAGGATGTGGTAGTTGATTTCTTGGAGACTCAAAAGACTCGGTGAGGGAGTGCATAAATTGTCTTTGAGTCTATGGAGGAGTATGAGAAGAAGCAAATTCATGGTTGGGCAAGGAAAGAGTACCAAAATCTTTTATGACCCCTTGCTGATCGTTGCCCCCTTGCTGGTCTCCTTGTTGATTACAACCAAAGAAAGACTCTGTTTCTTTTACATCAACATCATGACTAACAATGATTTTATTAGTGGAAGTATCAATCAATCTATAGGCTTTAGATTGATCAATATAACCAGAAAAAAATATCTAGAACATTTGGATCACTTACTCCTCTTACTTGCATGAACCAAAGTATAAATAGTTGAACCAAAAACACGAAATGCTTGATACCTCTGGTTTGATTGTGGACCAAGCTTATTTCAATATGATGTCTTGTAAGGCTTTGCAAGGATTTTGATTGAGAATATATACAACCGTGTTAAAAACATTTCCCCAATACTTATATGGCACTCCTTGATGTGCATCATGCACCTTGCCATCTCCATGATGGTTCTGTTTTCGCTGTTCTACCATCCCATTCTATTTTTGGGTATTAGGGGTTATCAACAGTATTGAATCCCTTCTTTACTTTGCATTCGTGAAGCTGTTTAGAGGTGAACTCACCCCTATTATCGGATCTCAAACTCTTGATCTTTTCGCTAGTTTGATTCTCCACCAAGGCCTTGAACTTGACAAAAGAAGCAAAGCAATCAAACTTCTTCAAAAAATAGACCCACATTTTTCGAGAATGATCATCCACCAACAAGAGAAAATAACGTGCACCAAGGATTGTGGGAGTCTTCCACGATGGCTCACATAGATTTACATGTACAAGATCCAAGAGCCCCTTTGTATGCCAACCACCTTCAAAGGAAAAGGCTTCGACTTCTACTTTCCTACAAAACTGCTAGCACACATCATGTTTTTCTTAGATATGAGGCAAACCAACAACCTCGTTGGCTCTATGAAGGTGAGTTAAATACTAAAGGTTGAGATGGCCATATCTTTTGTGCCATAAAACATTGGTATTGCCTTCCACAACTAAGGCATGTAAGTTGACCGTGGCAGGATCAACAAGTCTATATAGACCACCATGCCCAATTCCCAGGGCAACAACCTTATTTTGCTTGATGTCAGACACAATACATTGTTTGCCACAAAAGTTTACAAAGATATTATGATTATCAGTTAGTTGACTGATAGATAATAAATTTTTATTCATGTCAGGCACATATCTAACATGTTTGACAAGCAGTTTGGTATTATTATTTAACATAATACGAACATCCCCAATACCTTCTTGTTGGGTTTCAGAATGGAACATGGCTAGAAACCACAGTCAGGGAGAAAAACATGTCCCTCCTCTTTAATGGGAGAGGTTACCTTATTGAAAGCAGAAAAACAAATGTACAAATATACAACTCTCAATGTTTGGACCCTGATATTCTGGAATGTTTTCATACTTAAAAGATTATCAATACGAAGGATTGGAAGAGTAGAGAGATGAAGAAGGAAGAAAACAACAATGTTTTCAGGAGATATAGGTAGCATAATATATCCTTACTCACATTGAACCAAGAAAATATAGGAAAAATATCAATCACTTCATCACCAATGCGAATTTGCAGACACAAAGTTCTAAAGATTACACAGACAAGAACACAAAGTTTCTTTTGAATGCAAAGACAAATGATCCATTGAATCGAGCAAGGAGAGAGAGAGATATAATAGAGGAAATGAGAAAGAAAGCTTCTGTATTGAATTACTTCCAAATTTACAATGTTCCTAGAAAACCAGAATCCTCTTTTCCATGGCCAAAACCATGTTCTTATAACAATTCATATACATCCATACTTTGTCCCCAAGAAAAGAATATCCAAAAGGAATAATGTTTGTTGCAGATCCGCTTTTGGAAAGTGACATGAAACAAACACACTCATGAAAACCAAAGGTTCAAAAAGGAGAATATTTCGTCAGTTTGAGCATGATTATTTTAGCAAGGGGCATCTCATGATTTTCTTCTCCATGTGGTCCTGCCATTTCCACCTTTTAACCACTTTCATAGCACTCAAGTGCTTACTGGTAAGTTTTCTCCCTTTTTATCGCGTATGCCCGATAAACTCCGTTTTCTGATGATCAAACTTTACATCCCTTTAAACTTATCGATTTGGCTCCATAATAAACCAAAAATGCATCTCATGGAGAAACAAAAAAATACAGAGAAAAAGAATGAAGAATGATCCATTTCGTGTTTTGTAGAGCTCTAGTTTGTTAATGGCGTCAAAAACCATATGAGTGTATTTGGCTATCCTTTCCCCCTTTTACCTTCAAATTTGGACCCTACACGTGGCAAGATCCAAGCAATGACAGCTCTAGGGTTGAAATCTACATTTCCTGACATTTGGGAGAAAAAGTGCGATTTCTCATTTTTCTCCGCCCCCACGCAACTCGCCAAAATCCGGACACATGGCGCCATTTGACTAGTCATGGGAAAGCGCTTCAATTTTATACTTTATCCACTTTTGAAAAGGCTCCAATTTTCACAAAATTATATTCGAAAGGGTGGGGAAAATTGAGAGGACAACACTTCTACAACATGCGAACCATCATCCCCTAAAGTAATTGAATCAAGAACATGAATGAAAATTGACGTACAATATTTTTGACATGTGAAATGTCGTGATGCTCTAGAATAAAAAATATAGTACCGAGTAGGGCTACCATTATCGGTGCAAGATGCCATTAGGGCATACTCATGTTTTTATTAGTGTTTAATTATTGCCACATGTGCTTGCCAAACTTGCTTGTTCAGGGCATTGAGTCGTTTCCAACAGTCCTTCACATGACCAAGTTTGTGACAATAGTAACATTTCACTTGATTTTTAGGAGAGGAAGTGGATGTCTCAGCCCATCATTTCCATTTTCCTTTGGACCGAGAAGAAAAAGTGCTATCTGATTTTCCAGAACTAGACTCTTGAGCCCGTGTCTGTCTTCGTTCCTTTTGCAATGGTAGGAACTCACCTTGTCAAACATAAGATTTTGACTCTTAGCCATTAAATGAAGTGCCTCCATAAACTCATATGAAAAAGGCAATCTATTTAGAACCAAAGCAACCATATCATCATCATCCACCTTTTTATTTATGGAAGATAACTAGTCTCGAGGTCTTTCATCCGAAGTAGGTGCTCGGATAGTGATATGCCCTTAATTCTATATGTTACATTAGATCTGTATGGTCGACTTGTGGTTGTCATATCTTCTTATCATTTTGTATCTCTTTCATATATGTTATAACTTATAATATCATTAGTGGGTCGGCCTTGGTGATGGCCATAACATAAAAAGCTATAATACAAAC
The DNA here is from genome assembly GCA_018340775.1 of Taxus wallichiana var. yunnanensis. Classification (NCBI taxonomy): domain Eukaryota; kingdom Viridiplantae; phylum Streptophyta; class Pinopsida; order Cupressales; family Taxaceae; genus Taxus; species Taxus wallichiana. The sequence goes on from CM031242.1 coordinate 70,368,946, forward strand.
ATTTGTTCATTGCTAAAACACTAACTCAATGCAACATACATAATGCAATGCAATACGAGAAAGTAAACAAGCTAACCTAACAGGGAAACAAGTACAAACACACATACTCAAACAAACAACGTTCAAGATAGTTACACAAATGTTTTTGTTATCAAGCTTCGATTCCGACTGTGCGAATTAACGACAAGGGTTAAGAATGACACCCCAAGCAAGGATACATGTGAGGTGAATAAGTGAAGGACATAAAATTCCAATGAAAAAGCAATCGTGCCCTAGGAAACTACCCCAAACAATGTGTTCGTGCAAAGGAAGACAGAGATAACGAGCAAACCAACTTTTGTTGATGGAGGGTAGATCCAAATGATCCACGAGTCGTACACAAAGAATAGATGAGATTCAAAGAAAGATGTTTTGTAGGAAATTTTTTGATGTTCGAGTACAATGCATTTGATACATATTTCAGCTGCGTGCATGTTATTTACTAAATTTTGAAACATTTTTTTACAATTTTTAGGATTTTTAAACAAATTTTAAATTTTTAGGATTTTCGAATATTTTGCCAATTTTTTGTTTTTTAAGGATTTTTGATATTTTAGAAGAATAAAGGTATAAAAGATCACCCGAAAGCAAAAAAATGCCCTAGGGAGAAGAAAGGGTTGTTGGGTAGTGAAAAAACAATGCCCCAACGTAGCGAAAACAGATGAAAACTGATTATTTAATAAAAATAATTATCACGACAAGTGGTAGAAGAAAGCATAAGGAAACACGACAATCATATCACCTCCTTTGACCATCGCGACAAGTGAAAATCATCGCCGGGGGATCAAAAACAACGTATATATACACCAAGCCATGGGGGGTAAAGCACCGCGGCTCATTATTGTTACCAAACTCTGTCGGTTTGTCTTTTGATTTTTCTTTGACGTGTGTGAGAGATGGCTCAAGTTCGAGATCATACATAATGTGCGGACCTCATTTGAGAGTACATGCGACCTCCTAGCGATGGATCCCGGGTATGTGAAGCAAAAATTTCATTGTGAGCCCATTTAATGTCATTAAATGCTTAGTTTAGTTGGTGCAAAGCAATGCATGTGCGACCCTTGGGGCATGCAAATGCTTGTTAGGGTGCTCATGCATGGAGGGCCACACATGCACCTGGGGGTGCATATACGTGAAAAGGAACGCATGTATGTGATGTTAGGGAACTAGTTGGACGCGGCGCGTATGTGCCAAATGGGGCACATATGCACTGAAATAGGTGCATGTATGCTACTCTATCGGTGCCATGGGTTAATAGGTGGCACACATATGTGAACATATATACGTGAGTGTGAAAAGGAGCGCATGCGTTAAGGAGCACAAGCGTTGCTGGGGGTGCGTTAGTGCTTAAAAGCAAGCGTTGGTGTGAAAAGTTAGGTTTTAGGCAACCTTATTAGAATTTAAGAGGATTATTATAAGAACATAAAGATGAATAGAAGAAAATTAGATGTTATGTTCCTAGAAGAAATGATGTTAATAAGTGTTTTTCTTGATCTTGTAGATCGACCTACCCATCTTGGAGACACGTGAGCGGCATGCGAGGTTGCGCTCTTTCCAAGAGACCTTCAGGCGACGTGAGAGGATCTATTTGGACATTACCCTAGACGTGACTAGACTTGCTTATATGGTGCGATGTCATAGATTACTTTAGATCACAACCTTCTGACAACCTTAGGTGAGAGATGACAGAGCGAGAGTCATGCTTTTTCTTCATTATTGGCGAGATGACCATCACATTGGAGGATGTGTGGCATATTCTTAGAGTTTCGATCCAGGGTTGACTTATAGAGTATGATGGGGATGGCACCCGCATTACACAATGTCTTGTTGAGATGTTTGGCCTCCGGGACATACCCCGGAAGGGTATGGCGCTTCAGCTATACAGTGATTTGATGATCTTCGGCTATCTCATGTAGTTGTATACTTGATGGCTCTTGTCAACGACATTCTGTTGCCTGACAAGATGGGTACCTCCTTTCCATTGGGCCTGATTGGAGTTATTCATGGATTGATCAACGGAGAGAGATACTACTAGGGACAATGTTTACTTGCACATTTATATTGGGATCTTCATCTTATTACCTACCACACCATAAGACCGTGGGTCCAAATACCCTTTTTGCGAGATATGGGCGTGGGATATAATTGCCATTGGTCACCCTTCAAGAGTTCTTCGAGTTTGGGCTCCATATGAGCCCTTGATGATGGGATGGGTTTCGATTAGTGATGACATTCGGGTCACACTGAGATACAAATTTCTACCGACGCACATTTGATGAGTTATAGTTGTGCATGGTGACCTAACACCCTTATAGAGCTTATTAGTGGCATGAGGATGTTGCAGAGTTGAGTGTAGCAGTAGGTGAGAAATTTTTGATTGACAACCGAGATTATATTATAGAGTGGTATAAAGTGGATCACATCTAATGATAGTTTGGCCGAGTTCGGGTATCCCGATGACGAGATGTGGTATGGTCACCGCTCTAGAGAGACATTTGACATTGGCCCTCACACCGCACCACACTAAGACAAAGATAGTTTCAGGAAGATGGTGCCTTAGCCATGGGTATGTTTACGACATATTGCAGATCCAGGGGTGACAACAAACTATCACAGATGGTATATCACAAGCTCCCGGTGAGGTTGACTATCCCAAAAGGTGCTATAGATGTCAATATTGCAGCAATTGCGAGAGGGATTAGAGGGTAGAGATCGTAGAGCTAGAGATCAACAATTAGTACAACAGGGTGTCTAGGACTAAGGACATGGATAGGGATAGGGCCGGTGCGTACAAGGTCATATTCTTGCACGAGTAGATACTAGTGCAACAGGTTGGAGTACAAATACCATTGCAACAGTTGTCTCACATGGCCCAATATGGTAGGTTACTCCTTATGCAAAGATCCCATAGATACATATTCAAATACCACAGGCTCCTTTGTTTGCCACACATAGCTGGTCCACCACACAATCCGCTCGGGGATGGGTGGAATGGAGGATATGGAGATGGATATGGAGATGGAGGTGGAGGTGGAAGTGGATTTGGATGGGAATCCATGCCATGGAGCCACGTAGATGGAGGTTGGAGAGATGCCTATAGAGTATCATCACCTCCGAGATAGATCATTAGGAGTTCCAGGATTCATTGTCTTGAGGTAGTAGGTATAGCAGTTGACAGCTTGAGAGAGATCAGCTACAAAGGCGAGAGGGATCAACTGTAATTTGAGTTAACTAGTTCCAGAGAGCGAGCAAGATACTATCTCGCGAAGGGAAAACAGTAGGAGTCCCAGAGATGGTTCTTGAGTGTGCCTTGATTACTAGGGAGGTCACATATTATAGGATTCTATACCATTTATCTATGCCAACGGATTAGAGAGCTCCAGATTATAGTCAATTAGGCGACAATTGGTCGCGATCCATATGACAGAGACCATCATGACCAGATAGATCGGTAAAGCAACCTATAGTGCAGCAGAATGTAAGTGCATCCATGGGGCCATCGTAGTAGATGCCCCCACATGGGGGGAGACCTGACAGTCCACACATGGGAGAGAGTCAGAGTTGACTCTTGTTATTGATGATATATATATATATGTATCTTTTTGATGTATGCCACAATATGAAGGCATATTTTTGACACGATGTATATGTATTGTTTTTTATCATGCCTCGACATAAAGGAACATTTTTTATCCATGCCCATGATGGCATACATTGTATCTGATGATTATGTACAAAGACACATTGTATATGGACATTGATATTTTGACATATTTACATGATGATGGACATTATTATGATGTATGATTGTATCATATGTGTTTGATTTATGAGATAGCATTAGATGATATCACATTGTTTTTGATGAGATACTTATGATTTTCCACGTTTTTAATTTTTGATATTGGTTTGGGGGACAGAAGGTGGTCCCTATTTCCCCATTGGTGATATGGTAGGATGATAGTAGCTTAGCATACATGTTGGATGTTTATTTTCATGATGATGTAGCTTAGCTATTATTGATTATATATATGATGTATGTGATGTTAGATGTGATAACAAACAATGTACAAGTAAAAACAAGCACAAGCAAAAGTTAACAAATCTACCAAATGTACACACTAAACAATTTGACAACACAACTATGTACAAATATATACAAGCATGCAAAACATACTGAATATAAACAAGAAAAAATCTAATCAAGAAAAGAATAGATCAATCTAAGAAGTATGTTAAGCAACACACTATACAAAATGTACAAGCAAGTAAGTAAAGCTATACAAAAATGTACAAACAAACAAGCAAAGCAAGAAACAAACAAACAAACAAGTAAGAAAAGCACTACTATGTTTTTGTGAGACATTTTTGATGTGTTTTATGTTGTTTTTGGGAGTTTTTGGAAACAATGTTCTATTGTTTTTGCATTTTCTATGAAACAATTTTCTAATGTTTTGGGATTATCAAACCATATTTGAATGTTTTTGGAATTTGTTAAAATTTTCCTGAAGTTATGTATAGAAAAAAAGAGAAACGTAGATGCCCCCAGTGTTATATGGGAATATACAAAGGCGATGCCATGCGTTATGTGCAAGAAGGTGAATATATGAAGATTCCCTAGCGTTAGATGGGAATGTACAAAGGCAATCTCTTCACATATTTACAAGAGGAGGATCATCTGGATCAAGGTTTCAAAGGAAAGGCTCAAAAGTATCTCGGATGCCGACGAAATGAACCCTAGATAAAGCAAGTGTACCCCAATATTTGAGACTACTTGTGAACAATGAATCCTCCCAAGGCACCGAAACCGGTTTTCACCAAGGGACCTATCCAAAGTGCCACAATTGCATGGTTTTCACACTTGGATGACCTATTTTCTCTTTACTTTTTATCTTGATTTTTTGGTTTTTCTAATATATTTCCCATGATTAAGCGTAAAACCACTTGAGATGCATGGTGTTTATGGGTTCACATAGCTCTTCTCCATCATGATATGTAAGTTTGTAAGCTCCTGATCCATATTTTGCTACGATGACATAGGGTCCCAAACTAGTTTGGTTCGAACTTAACTTTCTTTTCTCTTTCTTTCATAGTGTTGAACTAGTTTTCTTTCGATGAACGAGATCCCCTACCTCAAATTGGTGAGTTATGATACATTTTTTGTAGCCTCGAGATACTCGATTCTGATACAATTTTAGGTGATTGAGTGTGCGAATGTTGTTGGATTCTGAAAACTAAGTCCCAAGAAGAAGTGTGCACGTGTAAGGCAAGTGAGTAGAAAGGCGCTTAAGGAAAGGTGCAGGGGAGGAAAGGCTTGCATGCGGAAGTAGGAAAAGGTTTGGGGACTTAGCCACATTTTGAAGGTGGTATTGCATGCAAAAATGTGAGGGCCCGAGCAGCATGATGATTGGATAAGGTGCTAGCATGGAGCCTTAAAAGTCAAGAAAATTATATTCCACGTAGGGAATATTCCTAGGAGGATCATTACAATTAGTGGAAGCCTTTGCAAGTTGGCATAAACACTCGATCATGGAGGACCACACTTGCACTTGGCATGGCATGGGAAAAACTATGACGGTGGATCCAAATTCTATTTAAAGGAGTGCTTGGGTCTGAAATAAGGTAGGAAGGAAAGGTAACGAAGTGTTGCAAGAATGCTAGGTGATACTTGGGCTTTACGCTTCTTAGTGTCGTGGAATTATGGAAGGAATGTTGTTAAGCATATATGTATACTCTTGGGTCCAAAAAAGGGTCGTAATGGGAAAGCATAGCTAGGATCTTTGTTTAGAGTAGTTTTGTAGGGCTAGAACTATACTTCTCGATGTATATGGTCCGAGATGACCCCTTTCTATGTAATATGGATACTGGTAAATTAATGTGATCAATATAAGAAGTTCTGTTATGGATATTAGTGTATATAGACCAAACCCTTGTGTTATTCATGTTGTTATGCAATAGATCTAGCTTCTTTATGCTTGCTACAATGTTTATTTCCATTGATGGTGCTTCTGTGCTTAGATCTATGTATGTGCTTTATGTCTTTGAGTGAATGCATGTATTTATTTTTTTGTAATTTATCCTCCATTAATTTCAAAATATTCTTGTGAAACTCACATAAAGGAGGGGCTTAACACCCTCGTGATCCTCGGTGAGCACCCAACGCATATTAGGTGTTAGGCCATGCACACTTTAGGTATAAAAGAAGGTATATGAAAGGTGACTATAATTTGGTTCCGTTTCGAGACCTCGTTTTGAAGTTGTTGTGAGAATGAGGTGTGATTTCGGAGTGCTTGACCTTGGAAGACATCGAAGCATGGCTTAAAATCATAGAGGATGAGTTTTCCTATAGATTTAACACCGGATTTGATTTTGATACACGTAAATGGGTGGAGGATAACATGTATCACGAGATCTATGAGACATTCTTTTGATGTTTCCCAATAGATTTGTATGAATGAATCCCAACATATGCATCAAGGATGAGTTGGTACTATAGACCTCATTTTTGGACCCAAGAAGAATACCAGTGGTTATAGGATGTTGATCTGACTTGGACTCGTGTTGTTGATCACTGGTGGAAAGGTGTGTTGACTAGTTACACATGTTGGAGTACACAATCTCAACTTATTCTTATCCGTAGGTTGTTGAGTTTGAGTTCTTATAAGAACCCAAAGGATCTTTCTTGCATGATTTTCCGTTAGCCATCAAGATCCTGATTATTACTTTGAGTTTGGAAGCATTTCCTATAATTGGCTAAACTCTTGCTAGGTGCAGGCGCAAAATTTGGTGTGGTGGAGATGGTGACTTGCAGCGGAAAGCAGAGAGAGAGAGAGGTGGCTCAAGTATAATGAAGATAGAGAGAAGGAGTTGGTGAGACAACACAAATTTTTCAGTGTGATGGAATTATGAAGAGTAGACATCATGAGAATGAGTTGAAGTTAGTGTGGAGGGCACATGACTTGAGCGAGTTTGTGCTACCCCATCTTGGAAAGCTTGGGAGAGTGACCCCTTGGCTTATGGTGAGATATCATTATTTGAAGAAAGGAGAGTCGTAGGCATGCATCTAAGCACACTTGGTGACCAAACCTCGTGCTTACTTTTCCAGATCTGGAGATAAGTATTGTTAATTAGGTTGGTCTTGGTATTGGTGGTCAAGCAACATCTAGGAGATATAATTTTTCATTTGGTACATCTATGGCCACAAGAATTTCCTATTTTTGGAAGGATCCTATCTAGTAATTTTTTTGGGCATTTTGGGGGTTCACAAGGCTTGTGCGCCACATCTGGGAGTGGGTCGACTTCATAGATACTTGTCAATGTAGTTTAGCAAGCGACAATAGGTTCATAGGTTCACATGGGCACAATGTTAGGCCCTTACCTGCGAAAGGAGAAGGATCTGATGGATTCAAAGGAGTTGACACTAGTGGATCTAGTGGTGTTGGAGGTGGTGGAAATATTAGAGGAGGCCAAGGTTCTGGATCTAGTGGGCAAGGGCCTCAACAACCTCAATAGGTATTTTTTGAGATGTCTTTACATTTTCCTGATTACAAGGGTGTGGAAGATGCTGCAGAGCATGTGCACAAATGTGAGTTACTATGGCGTGCGAAGGGTATCACTTCCCCAAAGCAGAAGGTGAGTCATTTTGTAACCACATTGCAAGGGTGTGTGCATAGCTAGTATAGGAAGTATGATCCACACCAGACGGTGGTGGATTACATCACGTTGCGTGATGCATTTTTGGCGGAGTTCCACATTCCTAGTTTGAACAAAAGAGCATCAATGTTCTAAAGAGATTAAAAAAGAATGGCAGAGAGTGTGTGGGAGTATGACACATGTTTCAAGACTCTCCTATATAAGTTGTCTTATGACATTCATCCTTCACAACATGCTCAGTGGTTTTTCGGAGGGTTGATCACACCATTTAGGAGGGCACTTTCACATAAGACCTTCATAGATCCGTGTGAGGCCCTGGAGGCTACCTTACATGCTGAGGCTATGGGAAGTGTTGATACTAGAGTTAATCCATTTCTTGAAGCACATATTATTGCCATGTCAAAGCAGCTTGAAAAACTGTCTGCAAACTCAGCTCATGAGACTCGCAGTGGGCTATGGTGCACAAATTATGAATTAGAGGGAAATTCAAAGGACAGCTTTATACAAAATTCAAGTGTGCCATGTCGGTAGACTGTGAGATTTTCCAGGGAGATTATGATGTAAGTCGATGCCCATTATTGCAGTGCACAATTTGTAAGAATATGTCTTGCTATAGCAAGATTTGCACCTCTACTACTCATGACACCAAGGATTGTCGATTGATAGACCAAATCCATGATGCCATTGATCTCGAGTGTGCACAAACCAGTATTTCAAGTAGCTACAAGGATGATGGTCTTCATTATGAAGGACACAAAGATGGAGGAGGCCGTGGAAGAGGATTTCAAGGAGGATTCAGAGACTCACGGAAATAGATGAGGAGGAAGAAGTGAATTTCCTCATGGAACTTGTTATAATTGTGGATCGAATGAACACTACAAGTGCACATGTCCAGACTTGTTACAATGCTCATGGTGTGGAAATAAGCACAAGTATGAAGAGTTCTTGGAGTTGTATGACCACATGAGCAAGAACTAGAAAAAGGAAAAAGGCATGGGGATGGTGAGTGTAAAGAGGACCGACCCATAATGGATGCCGAGGGTAGTGCTTAACTCCGAGCTAGAGCTTGTTTTGGTCACTACACATGCTGAGGCTGCACCCCACGAGAGGAACCAAAGAAAAGGCCCCTTATCACAAGAGAAGAAGTGATACATGGGAAATATCTTGATCCTACCCACCGAAGGAGGTGTACCAAGAAACCATGGAGGTGATTAGGAGTTTGCAAGGAGAAATCCAATGTTTGAAGGAGCAATCACACCAATTGGAGCAGAAGAAGAGCATTGAGGTTCCTCAGCAGGATATGGATGAGGTTAGGGAAGTGTGTTAGATGTTGTGGCAAGAGAACATCATTCCTCTATTGGGGGAATGGCTGAGGGAAAAGGAACTACATGCTAGAGGATGGCGCAAGAGACAAGTCCTGTATGCTGACCTACCTTCTCACAACATTGATTATGATAAGGAGATCACATTGAATGCAACTATTTGATGGGTGGCTCTTGAGTAATATATTGATTGACACATGCACGAAGGTCAATGTCCTTACTCTATATGCATGGAATCAAATGGGAGGCCCCCATTGTAGCCATCTTTGAATATGTTGTACATGGCTAATAGGAAAAAGGCCATGCCTCTAGGGGTGTTAAAAGTGCATCCATTACTATTCAAGGAGAAAATTTTGTTGGGACTTTGAGATGCTAGAGCTCACGAGGGTGATAATTTCCTAGCCTTACTTAGGCACCCTTGGTTTTATGCAAACAATGTTGACTTGCATTTCAATAAGGGTTACATAAGTTTTGAGAACAAGGAAAGCGCGTGATCATCCCACTAACTAATGGACAGTCTGCACTATATGTGGAGCCATTGGGTGAAGAATACTTAAACAAGATATATGTGCACACCATCAAGACCCAAAGTTCATTCAACCATCGAAGGAAGGGGTCATTCAATGGGATGATGCACATTCCATAAGTGATACAACCAACATTTCTTTTGAAAACTAGGCACATGGGACATACAATTTGGTTGGAAGGCATCTAAAGGATATTGAGACTTGAGTTGTCGATGCGTGCTCGCTTAGGTTGGTGCTTTGGGAGGAAAGTAGTTGCCATGGTACACTGGGGAAGCCAACCCTGATGTCTTTTTGCGTGAAATGGAGACCCAATGGAAGTGTCAAGTGGAGAGAAGGAATATGCTTACCTATACTTTATGCGGGATTGTAACACATTGGTGGGAGACCCATCGAGATAACCTTCTAGAGTGGTGTGTGGTGAGAATCATATTATTTGTTAGGTTTCTCTGAAGTAATGCACCTATTGCTATACAATACTATCATGGGAAGGAATCTACCTCGTTCCACGTATAGACATGTGAGAAGGCCTGGATGGAAGGCACAAAATCCTTACCTCCATCACTATGGGTGTATAAGCTTTACTCCACCTTATAAGGTTACACACATGTGGTACATTCATTCAGAGTTGCACTTCAGCAAAGAAACTGGAAGGAGTTGATGATTGATCTTATTCAAACTTTTGAGTATCAAAGTACTAAGCCATCGGTGAATGAGGTGTTGCAGTTGTTAAGCACCTAACTATGGGAGATAGTGCCATGGCGGAGGATAGAGTACTAGAGTTATTGGGTGAACCTAGTTTGGATACGCTTTGATGAGGAAGAATCAAAGGAGGTACAACTTGAGTGCACTTGCATGGAAAAGGAGAAAGGAAATTTGGTCTACATGATAGATGGTGAAGAGGTGGAGAACTTGGATGTTAACCATACTGTGGGTACACGCGAGGTTATGGATAGTGTTGATGAGAAAGCACACGCTTACCACAAACCCCTAAAAACTAAGAAGGTTAACATTGGCTCATAGGCGAACCCAAGGAAGCTACTATTAGAGATTACTGGTCTGGAAAGGGAGGTTTCAAATATTATTGATCTATTGCATGAATTCCAAGATTTATTCCCACGTGGGTACAACAACTCAAGGGAGTTCACCAATCTTTAGAGAAATGAGGATCAAATTGAAGGAGGGCACACACCCGATTAAGAAGATACCTTATCGAATGAATCTGAATATGTGCGTCAATTTCAAGGAGGAGATTGATAAGATGATTACATTAGAAATCATTGAGGTTGTTGAGGAATCAGAGTGGATAAGTCCAATGGTCATCAACATTAAGAAGGATGGGAGGATAAGGATTTGTGTTGACTATAGGGATTTGAATGCGGTGTGTGTCATTGATCCTTTCCCAACCCCATTCACTAAGAAGATCTGGAAGGAGTATGCAGGACGTGAGATCTATTTGTTTATAGATGGATTTTTGGGGTATCATCAAGTTAGAATTGTAAAGGAGGACCAAGAAAAGACAAATTTCACCACTGAATGGGGATTTTTTTCCTATACGGTAATGCCTTTTGGACTGAAGAACGTGCCTACTGTGTTTTCGCGCATTGTGGTTCAAGCATTTCAGGACTTCATTCACAAGTTTCTTCAAGTCTACCTAGATGATTGGATAGTTTATGGATTAGTAAAAGACCATTACGACAATCTACGGTTAATTTTTGAGAGATGCAAACAATTGAGCATCTCCCTGAATATTAAGAAATGTGTTTTTGCCACTCCTTTTGGCACGTTGTTGGGACACATTATTTGTAAGGAAGGCTTATTGGTAGACCCCAAAATTTTTTGTTATAGTGGGATTAAAGGAACTTACCAGTCAAAGCATGGTGTGTGGGTTCCTAGGGAATATATGGTACTATAAAAATTCATCAAGGGCTATGCCTAAATTTCTGCACCCCTAAAATAATTATTGAAACATAAAAGTAAGTTCTATTGGGGAGAGGCGCATAGGTGGCATTTGACACGTTGAAGGAAAATATTACCACCATGCCCATTCTACATTTTCCCTCTTGGGATAAACCTTTTCATGTGCATGTTGATGCATCCGGTATGGTGATTGGGTAGTCTTAGCACAACCTGGAGAGGGAATTGTTGACCATCCCTTGTGCTTTGCTAGTAGGAAGCTAACCCCAACAAAACAAAATTATACCTACCACAGAGCACGAGGCATTGTTAATGATCTACGTGCTGCACAATTTTAGGTAGTATTTGCTAGTAACTCCTTTATTTTCTACACAGACCACATGACATTAAAATACTTGGTGAACAAGCCCATTTTTTCAAGGGTGCATATGTTGTTGGATATTATTATTTCAGGAGTTTGAGTTTACAGTTGTGGTGAAACCAGGAAAAAGTAATTTGGGACCTGATCATTTGTCAAGAATTACCTTGGGTGAGGATGCGTAGAGTATTGAGGATATGATGCCAGATGTATAGTTGTTTAGGCTGCAGCGCATGCCCTTTGACTTGGAAGATATCGCAATGTTTCTACCAACGAAAGTGGGGCACCACAAGGGAGGAAGGATTATAAAAGGAAGCGAGTTAGCCATACGTGCCACACCCTATATGTTAATTGGTGGAGACTTATATAAGCTAGGTTGTGATGAGGTTTTACGCGGTGCATGCTAGAGCATGAACGCATTGCAATCATGGAAGAAGCACATGGATGGATTCCGGGAGGGCATTATGTGGGAAATTCCACCACATGGAAAATATTTTGGCGGTTCTTTGGTGGGAGACCATTTACAAGGATTATATTGACTATTGCAAGGAATGTGCCATTTCCAGTGCCTTGGTAAACCATGAAGAAGAGATGAAATGCCATTAAGGCCTATCACCAGTGTATAACTATTCGAAAATTGGGAAATTGACTTTGTAGGGCCCTATTACTCTAGCTACGCGAAGGACAGGTTCACGCTATATCATTACTTGAAGACTATCTTATACGTGGGTAGAAGTGGAGACCTACAAAGGATTTCACGGTGGCTGACAACATCAATCTAGATTCTTGTGGGAGAATATAATCAGCAAGTATGGATGCCCGTTGAGTTTAATGAGTGATAGGGGTACTCATTTTCTAAATGAGATGGTTAGAATCTTGTTGGCTGAATTCATGGTGGCCCATCACAAGACTACCCCTTATCACCCATAAGCTAATGGGACAACAAAAGCTTTTAACAAAATTTTGAGTCACACATTGACCAATATTTGTGATGTTGGATGAAAGGATTGGGATGACAAATTTTTTTCCGTGTTATGGTCATATCAGACTACTTATAAGAGATTAAACAAGGCCACACCTTTTCAATTGGTGTTTGGCGTGGAGGTTGTGTTACCTATTGAATTCATGTTACCATCACTATGTATTACGCATATAGAAGGTTTAGTGATGAACAAGCACTTGAGGAAATAATTGATAAGTTAATGCAGTTAGATGAAAGACGTAAAATAACACGATGGAGCTAGAAAATGGAGAAAGCCAGGAAGAAGGCATGACATGATAAACACATCAAGAATGAGAATTTTGAGGTTGGGAAAATAGTTTGTTTGTATGACTCTAAGTTTCTGTGCCACATAGGAAAGCTTGAGGTACATTGGTTGGGCCCATACACTATCAGTTGCCTACTTGGTTCAAGAACTTTCTAGTTACAAGCACTGGATGGGACAAGGTTTCCCGGTTTCTTTAATGGGAGTAAGCTGAAGCCCTACTTAAATAATTCTTCTGTGTTTGTAAATAATGAATTATTTCTAGTTAGCTTAGAATTTCCTTAAATTTAGTTTCCTTTCTTTGTGTTTTCATTTTTCATTTCTTTGCTTTGTCTTTTGTTCTTTTGTGGGCACATTTGTGCACCGGTATTCAATTACTATCTAAAGGGTTTTTATGCGCAGAGGACCACATCTATTTAGTGTGGGGTGGAGTGAAAAGAGAACTTTGGAAAAAGATGCGGTAAGTGCTTGAGAGAAATGTTGGATGGTGGCCCGGGTTGTGAAGTCAAAGGCATGTAGGATGAAGGAAGGTGCGTAATAGAAGTGTTCATGATAGAAAAATGGTGTCAAAAGGATTTGAGGAAACCACGTACAAGGATATAAGCGTAGAGAAACATGAGGTAGGTGAAGGCAATAACTTGGTAAAGGACATAGAGGATGACATACTTCGGCATGGGGGTGTGCACAAGTGAGTCTATTGTCAAAGAAGTCTTGTGCGCCAGAAGGTTAAAAAATTTTCATGTGAGTTTGTGTGTGGGGAAAGCTCTGGAAAAAACACGCAAAGTGGGATGTATTTGGAAAAATATGTTTTTATTGCATTTGTACGTTGGTAGGTGGCACAAAATTTAATGTGGAGAAAATTAAGAAGCTATAAATAGAAGGTCGGTGAGCTATTGTTTTTCACCTTGTGTTTTGATATTGAAGAAGTTCTTGCGATCTAAGGTGATTCTTGCAAAGAAGTTGTGAAGAGTAGTGTGCGGAGTTGAAGAGATCAACGGATTTTTGAACTAGTGTGGAAGCAACATACACAAATGTACGTGGAGGAGGTTATTTTTTAGGATCCCATGGGGTGATTACGCTGCCTTGTGGAAAATAAGTGCTCCAGGTTAGGGTTTACAAGCTAGGGCATGTGTTTTCGAGGAGATTTCACATAAGTGGAGCCAAGGGTTTGAGCAGTGAGTGAACTTGATGCAAGGGAATAACTACAGAGGACTGAGGAGGAGAAAAATGGCACCAAGGAAGGGAGCGAACACTTCATCGAAAAAGGGAAAAGGCAAGGGCAAAGGAAAATTGGCCATTTCGACTATTTTTAATGAAGAATGGTACACAGAGATGCAATACCTAGATGGTGTGTTGTTAGGAAAGGAGTGGGTTTCTCATATACAAAATATGGTCATGAGCAATTATAACCATCAAATGAGCACCAAAAAAAAGGAGATGACTTTAGAGTTGGTTCACCCTACGAAAAGAGGACACCAGATGGGAAGCCCATATATGATGACGAAGTAAAGGTTAAGTTGGAAAAGGTTGGGCTCCTACAACTCTACGAGTTTCCCTATTTTGGAAAACCCAAGCGGGTATACAAATGGTTAATGTCACATGTAGATGAGGACTACTTTTACTTTGCAGGTCGAGGATGTGCATAACCCCCGCTTCATTTCCAAGTTCACTAGCCTTATCTGCGAAGGAGAGTTGTTGATGATGACTTATGCGACAAGGAGGCCATCAAGAGAATAGTTGAAGCATATGATTACAAGAAGGGTTCGTGTTACTTTGATATCTCTGCAATGACCAACCTATCATGAGGATGGCCGCGTGCTTGGTTACAAAACTGAATGGGTAGGAGAGATGGACGCAGATAAACAAGGGTTGGTTGAATGTTTGTTGTAAGATCTCAGAGGGAACCATCTACAACCTTTCATATTTTATTGCAGAGGAGATCATAGATGCCGCATGCGATGGGGAAAAGATTATGTTTGGTAACGTCCTTCTCACCATTGTATTTTTAGAAATTGGAGTGCCGATGGGCCGGATAAGTTTGTTTGGGAATACGGATGAGGACCCCTCCCCCGCAAAGATATTTGAAGCATATACTTATGACACCATGATGGCCGCTCATAAGGCATGCTTAGAGAAATGGTATAAATGGATGCGCGACGCATTCGGGGAAGAATGGAGGATACCTGAGTAGTTTCCTACACTTTGGTGGATGGAGAAGTTGAGTTTTCGTATACCAACACTTTTGTATCAGTAGATTTACTTTGATGAATGACACCAAGAGCCCTTGGTGTAAATTTCCCTTCTCCTTCACAACGATATTTTCAAGGCGTGGTCAACCAGTTTAAGGAGGCGAAGAAACTTAGATTTGATCTAAGTGTTGTAGATCAAGATCACCGCGAGATGCATCGACATTGGTGTATCCTAAGAAGTGCACATATGTAGAAAAGTATGTGTCTCATGACATGCACATGGTAAAACCAGTGACATTTCCTATTGTGGGTAGGATGACAAAAGCATATATGTGTGACTAAGGCCCAAGTTTGAGAAGGGTGTTTACATTGAGGATGATGTATCAATTCCATACGACCCCATCTGGGAGAAGGAATATGGCGTTGAAGAAAAGGGAATGGGAAGAGACTCTAACAACAAAGGCGTTAAACATGTATACAATACGTACTATAGAGGCACGGGAGTCAAGCATGGGCACAAGGACTTACGTTCGCACGAAAGAAGCCCCCACATAGGAGAGAAGGAGAAGTCACCTGAGAGAGAGGAGTCACCCAAAGGAATTTTTCCCAGTGTTAGAGGATCTCCAGTTAAGAAGAAGCAGAAGGTGACCGAGATCTCGATTCGAGGAGACAGAGGCGTGGAAAGTCATGAGGCCAAGAAGAAAATGAGGGGCATGAAGGAGCTCAGAATCCTCCTGTGTACGATATACACAAATCTGATGAAGGAGGGGATGAAGAGAGGAATGAGTATGAAGAGGGTACACATGACAAAGGAGGAAGTGAGGAGGTAAACATGCATGATCAAAAGACCCCGACCCCAACCAGGGGGAAGATAGATGACACTGTAGAGAAAGAAATGGTGGGTATTATACAAAAATTAGTAGAACACAAGGTGGAGCGCAATGTTGATGAAGTGCTAAAGAAACATAGGAGAGCACGAGCGTGGAAAAGGAGTATGGGAGCATGGGAAAAGATCCTAGTTTAGCAGTGAGCTTCCCAAAGGTAAAGCACGCACAGTGGAAATGGCATAGTAGCGGTGTAGGAACACACCATGACTTACATTAATGATCCAAATAAGGTATTTCACGCACGTTTTCAAAGCACAATGCCCACAAGACAACTCCTCACTTGGTCTTCTTTTGATGAAGAGGGTGCATACCCGTGCACAAGGAAAATGCTATCCTAGGATTTTGAGTCCCACGTTGATGAGCCCAAGTTCGAGGTTAATAGTGATGCATTGATGAAGACACCAGATGCCAAGGGAATAAACCCTCTTGTGAATTCCCAACAATTGTCGGATGAGAAATTTTGCAACACGCTCAAAAAATTATTGGTGGAGGTGGAGGTAAGAATCTTCGACATGATAGAATAAGAGTCTTGGAGGATAATCTTGAGAAAAATATTGAGGAGATCATTGAGAGAGACGAGAGAAAAACAAAAGGAATTGATCATTGCACGACTTGAGGCGTGAACCGAGGGATGAGAAGAAAAAGGTGCATGAAATATATAAAAAGATAGAGGGTATTTCAAATGCCATTATCTTAAAGCACTCGGACTTGGTCCCTCTTGAGAAGAAGTATGAGTCGATCATGCACTGCTTAGAAGACTTGACGTGCATAATCATGGTGGAAAGGAAGCCGCTTGCATTAGATTTGGTCAAGGAAGTGTTGTCATGGAATAAGGTGGAAGAGAAGGTGAAGATGGAGGAGACTATACCCCATTGTACCAAACTCCTTGCCACATTAAAACCATGGCACACATGGCCGAAGTTGTGTATGACAACTATGGTGACAGAGATAGAGTAGCTAGTATTTTAGTAGCTACCTACGAGGTGGACTTGAAGGAGTTCCGGAGAAGAATAAGGTTAACAAGGTAGAAAGGGACAAGATCCATGCATAAGAAGAAAAGAAGATCGAGGCCATAAAAAAATTAAGGGTTTCAATTAAAAATAAGGTGAAAGAGTTAGAGCCCTAGGTTACTAAAATGGTGGACGTGCATGGAGACCTTAGGAAGCAAATGGAAAATGTTGTGGATACACTGAAGGCTAAGGGTGAAGATTTGACATACAATGAATTCAATGTACTGATAGGGGATATGATGCAACTAGCATAGGGTGAGTTTGATGCACTCGTAATAAAATCGAGGCAATCCGTGACAAAGGACCTCCCTATACTTGTGTAGCAGTAGCAGGATCCTTCTATTCTTCCATTCTTTATTCAATGGAAGATTATTTCATTCCTCCTATTCTTTATTCTTTGGTGAGAAAGAAGAGTGTTTCTAGGATGGATAACACATGTAGTGTGGGGTGATGTTGGACCCTGAAAACTGACTAAGTCCTAAGAAGAAGCATGTGCGCGCAAGGCAAGTGAGTATAAAGGCATTCAAGGAAAGGTGCGTGTGGAAGAAGGAAAAGTTTTGGGGACTTAGCCACATTTTAAAGGTGGTATTGCATGGAAAACATGTGAGGGCCCGAGTAGGTGTGATGAATGGATAAGGTGTCACCTAGAGCCTTGGAGGTCAAGAAAAGAATATTCCATGTAGGGAATATTCCTAGGAGGATCATTACGCTTAGTGGGTGCCTTTGCAAATTACCATAAGCACTCGATCACGAGAGGACCACACTTCCACTTGGCATATGATCCGATCTTGGAAATAACTATGGAGGTGAATCTAGATTCTATTTAAAGGAGTTCTTGGGTCTAAAATAAGAGAGTAAGGAGAGGTAAAAAAGTGTTTCAAGAATGCTTGGTGATACTGCAGTTTTAGTTTCGAGTATTAGGAAATGATGGAAGGAATGTTATTAAGCATATATGTATGTGCTCGGGTCTGAAACAAGGGTTGTAATGGGAAAACATAGCTAGGATATCTGTTCAGAGTAGTTTTGTAGGGCCGGAACTATACTTCTTGATGTATATGGTCTGAGATGACCCCCTTTCTATGTAATATGGCTACTGTAAATTAATGTGATCAATATATGAATTTATGTTATGGATATTAGTGTTTATGGACCAAACCCTTGTGTTATTCATATTTCTATGCACTAGATCTAGCTTCTTTATGTTTGCTACAATGTTTATTTCCATTGATGGTGCTTATGTGCCTTGATCTAATGTCTCGTACTTTTTGTCTTTGAGAAAATGCATGCATTTCCGTTTATGTAACCTAACCTCCATTAATGGTGGAACATTCTCACAAAGCTCACATAAAGGAGGGGCTCAAGCTCTGCATGCCTTGTGAGTGCCCATTGCATACTAGGTGATAGGCGGACGTGCTTGGGGTAGAAAGAAGGTATACGAAAGGTCACTACAAATGTGTCTTTCATTGAACAAATCTATCTCTGCTAGTATGGACACACGATAGTCTTCAAGAGATATTATCAGGGAAGGAAGCTAAATTTCCAATGGGATGATGGCCTCAGTGCTAAAGAATAGGGAATAAGATGTATCACTTGGTAGGGTGCGGATGGAATTCATGTAAGCCTTTAGAGGGTGGGATGGATTTGCATATGCCGCTTATAACCAGCTTTTATTACCATTTTATCCATAATGCGAACAAGGGTTTTATTGGTGGCCTCTGCTTGACCATTACCTTAGGGGTAATGGGGAGTAGACTAATTTGGGCATATCTGAAAGTGTTGGCGTAATTCTTTCACCGGTCTTGTTATTAAAGGACTTACCATTATTAGCTACAAAGGAGGAAGGGATGTCATAACAACAGATAAGATGATTCATGAACTTGGAGATTTGGGCACCGGTAACATATGTAAAAGGCACAACCTCTACCTATTTTGTAAAGTACTCGGTTGTGGTAATGATATGGGTGTGGCCATATGAGGAATTTAGAGTGATCTTCCCTATGAGATCTAAACCCCACTTGGAGAACGACCATGGTGATGTGATCGGTCAGTAAGGCTTGCGTGGGTGCATGGATGAGATTTCCATATTTCTGACACAATAAACATTTCGTAACATATTTGCAGTAGTTTGATTCCATGGTAGGCCAATAATAACCCACCGTAAATAATTTCTTTGTGAGCACCATTCCATTTGTATGAGCTTCGCAGACACTTTCGTGCACTTCTTTGATTGCTTGGACGGACTCAGGTGAATTAAGACAACACAACAAGTTCCCGTCATAACCACAATGATAGAGGTTCCTCTAAGGAGGGTGTAACGATCTCTTATTTGGATTAGGTTCCATTTTTTAGGATGGGAAATATTAGGGGAAGGTACCATCTTGGAGATAGTTGAAGATGGGTTCATACCATAGGGAAAAAGGACCAACAACTTCACAAACCAGACATGACTCTGGCATGTCATATGTAGGCATTCATAGATTTTCAACAAAGAATGGCATATCATTATTCCTGGTGGAATACAAAGCAAGGATCCTATTGTAGCCATAATGTCCGCATCTATAGACCAATTTTGTGCTCTTAGGATTTGCTCAAAAGTAATGTGTACAAAATATTCCTTGAGAGTTTCCACCATTTTCTTGTATGGGACAAGCTTATCATCTTTGAATTTGTATTCATCATTGACTTGCTTGATGATTAACTGTGAATCTCCAATGACTTTGAGTTGTCAAATATTCCACTTAATAACAAGTTTCATCCCGAGTGATGAGTGCCTCATACTCTGCTATGTTATTGGTACATTGAAAACTCGAAAAAAAGCTTGAGGAATGAAGTCCCTAATGGTGTGACGAGTACAACACCGGCTCGCAAACCATGAAAGGTGAATGATCCATCAAAGTGTTCTTGCCAAATGAAAAATTATTCGATATACAAAATTGAGGAATTTGGCGGATACAAACTTTATGGTTCTTCCGAGTAAAGGGGCTTCGACTAACGGATCCACAAAAACTTTCCCTTTTACTCGATTTATGATGTACATATTCGATATCAAACTCATTGAGTAGGATGATTCAATTAGCCATCCTACCAGTAAGTGTTGGTTTAGACAAAAGGTATTTCAGTGGGTCAACCTTGGATATAAGCTTGGTTTTTTTATTTAGCAGGTAATGGCTAAGCTTTTGAACATCAAAGACAACAACTACGTAAGATTTTTCAATCTGGGGATAATTTAGCTCATATATGATCAAAGTGCGCATAAGATAATATACCACCTTTTCTATTTGGTTCAAGTCATACTACGCTAACAACGCACCAATAGAAAATTACATGGCTTAGATGTACAATAACAAGGGCTCACCTGGGGTAGGTGGCATAAGGACATGGGGATTAACCAGATACTTCTTGAGTAATTCAAAGGCTTGTTGGCACTCTAGACCCCAATGAAAGTCAACATATTTTTTAAGCAAATGGGTGAATGGATGACACTTATCCGCAAGCTAGGAAATGAAATGATGGATTGCTTGGATTTTTCCCTACAAGATGCGCAGCTTACTTGAGGTTTTTAGGTGGAGGAATTTCAGTGATAGTTGTGACTTTGGTTGGATCTACCTTAATTCCTCTTCTGGATACAATAAATCCTAACAACTTTCCTAACAATACACCAAAGACACATTTCTTCAGATTTAGCCTAACTTTGTAATCTCAAAGGCATTGAAAGATGTGCCTCAATATGTCTGGATGTTCTTCTCTTGTTCTGGAATTTCCTAGAATTTCATCAACATAGTCCTCCATGATGTCATTTATCATATCATGGAAGATCACGATCATAGCCCTCTGATAAGTTTCTCCGGCATTTTTGAGACCGAATGACATAACTTGGTAACAAAATGTCCCCCAGGGGTTGTAAAGGTAGTCTTGTGTTGATATTATTCCATGATCTTTATTTGATTGTATTAAAAAAATCCATCCATGAGGGATAACATTTCATAGCCCACAGTCGAATTGACAATCATGTCGATATTGGGAAGAGGAAAATCATCTTTTGGGCATGCCTTGTTTATGTCTCTGAAATCTGTACATATTATAATATGAATTGGATTTTTCTACACATGTACTATGTTGGATATCCACTCCGAGTAATCAATAGGTCTAATAAAACCTATTGCCAAAAATTTCTCCAACTCCTCTTTAACTAGGAGGGCGACATATGGATGCATTTTTCAAAGCTTTTGTTTGATGGGCTTTGCATCTGCATGCACAACAAGATTATGCACTACCAATGATGGATAAAGGCTTGACATATTTTCATAATACAAAATAATTGTGTCGAAAATTCTCATATAATCATTATAAAGGTCTTCTGTTCTTTTTCTGAAAGTGAATTTCCCAATTTGACCATTTTAGGGTTGTCCTTTGTTCTTATATTGACATCAATGGTCTCCTCCAAAAGCATCTCATATGTATCCTCCATGTGCGTAGGATCGGGAGGAGATTGAGGTCTTCTTTCTAAGGGCATCTCAATGAGATTTTCAACCTTGGTGTGGTCACTTTTTATGTCCATTGATTTTTTTATTTGTTCATTCGCTAGCACCTTAAAGAGGTTTTCACTATGCGTTTTGGACTTTCATTTTTGCTTGAGGATTTTTAGAAGAAAATTTTCCCTCACTTTCTTTTAAATTTTGTTGACCACACATCTCAACCTCCTCCTCGAAATACACACATGCATCTAAATTGATGGAGAATCCTTTCTTGTGATCACCGATTGGAATGATATCATGAATACCTATGAATTAGACAATTGCCTCATTGTTTTCAAAGAGACCGATCCGTACATGAAGTTGTTGGTCCCAATCAACAAGAGTGAGATGGAAAATTTTCACCTAGGGAATGAAAGGTGGAACACAAGGGGATAAGGTAAGGACATTTGTATCCAAGAAAAGGTTCATAGAGGTAAGATCCTTGTACATGTTATGATAGGACCACTGTGTCACCATTTGAATCAATAGAGTCGTCCTCACTCTCGGAAGAAGTAACATCAACATTTGAGGGTTGAGCCCCATAAGGTCTAATGTCGATGTCGTATTTTTCTTTTTTGAAGTGTGGGGTTGGAATAGGTTCTCTTATGCCTTGTTCATTTATTCCACACATGTATCCTTTATAGCCCATTGCATACATCATTTTATTAGGTATGACACATGGTGGATAATGGTAACGAAGGATCATTTGTGTCTTCGAGGGAACCAACTTGTAGGTGAATCCAATATTTTCTCATCTTTTTGGAGGACACCAAGAAGAAATTTCTCAAAATTATAATTTCCTGGACCGTTTACATTGGTAACCTCATCTACCCCGTGTCTTGGGTGATAAGGAGAGATCAAAGACATGGAGTGCTTGCTGAAGGTTGTACTCTCCGCAACCATAACCAATGACCTTCATCTCCCATGAAGCAAAGGGAGAAACAAACATTGAAGCATCTTTATCACAAGAACTTAGCGTGTCTGGATAAACACGAGAAGTGATACATTGATGGAAGGTTAATGGTATGGCTTGCATGACATGGATCCATGGGCGGCCGAGAAGAATTTTGTAGGGAAGTTCCAAGTCTAGGACATAGAACTTGGTGTCGTGGTATGTAGGCCCCACTTCCATAGGCAATATTATAGTACCGGTTGACTCACATTCTGCATTATTGTAGGTTGTGATGGTAATGATATGTGAATCTAGGTCTTCCTCTGTGCGTCCCAATTTCTTAACTAGCTTCAAAGTACATATATTCAAACTAGACCCATTATCCACAAGCACCCTTTTTATCTTTTTGTGAGTAACAAATAATTCAATGTATAGGGGTAAGTTATGTGTATGATCATCATGTGGAATCTCATTTTGGATAAAATTAAGGTGTTCACTAGGAGAAAGATGTGTGACCACCGCTTGGAGGTGTGAAGGATCAATATTTGTTGACACTCTTGACCCCTGAAGTGTTTTATAAAGGATGTCTTTATGAACATTTGATATCTTAAGAAGATCTAAGATTGAAATATTAGCAGTGGTCTTCTCAAGCTATTCTAAGAGATCATACCGACCATCCTGAGGGGTAGGTAGAGGAGGTTCGTAATCACAAGCCGAGTGTGTTGTGTTATGAAAACACACTCACGAATCTTGATTCTTATAGTGTTTACATGCTTATTATAGGAAATAACACAACCGATAAGTGAATCAAATGGATTATTGGTTTTGGCGTAAACGTAGTTAGTAGCTTTGTAGTTTTGGAAGATTGAACCTTATCTAATTTCTTCTCTTCTTGTTTATAATTTTTAGGGAAAGGTTCCCTATACATTCCTAACTTTTGATTCGATCTTTAGCTAGATTCAGGTGAATCAACCTCAATTTCTCTCTTATCAATAAGATAATGAATAAAATGTTTCAATTCTGGCACTTATATGTTTTGTGACCTTTGACGTGATGATAATCAAAGTATTCATTTTCCCTATACCATGATGGTTTAAGTGAATCATCTGCAAAGGGGATTTTTTTAGATATTGAACCATGTTGATTGTTTCCAATCTGTTTAAGGATTGTGGACAAAGAGTCTGGTGAGAGACGTGAACACTCGTCATTTTACTATGGATTGAATAGGTCCCTTAGTGAGTTTGAAAGGAGGACCAATTTGAATTTCTTGAATATAATTTGAATCATTCTTTCATTCCTTCCCCCAATTCTTCACTCCATTCTTTATTCAACTTTTCAGATCTCATTCATTCTTTATTCATTGAAGAAAGTGTTTCCAAAGATGGAGAACATGCGTAGTGTGGGGTGATGTTGACCTTTGAATTATTTGGCTAAGTATAAGAAGGTGTGTGGGCGCATGAGACTTAATTTTAAGAAGGGCGTGCAAGGTGAAGTTGCGCAGGAAGGGTTCTAGCAGGGTTTTGCAGAACACACGGTGCGCATGCACAAGGCAAGACGAGTTTTGGACTTATCCATGTTCGGTTCCCTGGTAGACACGAGGAAAGCATGACTCGACTGCACATGCGGAATGGATAAGGTGATAGCCTGGAAATTTGGTGGCCACGAAAGGAATATTCCATGTGATACAAGGATCCATAAAGACATCATTTTAAAGAGTGGAGAGCTTGGGTTTGAGAAGGCATGCTCCCATGAGGACCACTTCGACACTTGGCAACCGATCTATAACTTCATAAAGGCATGGCGGTGGTTCCTAAGGTTATAAATACAAGTGCCCGATAGAGGAAAAGATATATAGAGAAGAAAGGTGAAGCTATGAAGAAATATAATGGAGGATTCTAGGGGTTAGGGATTAGGAAAACTCTGAGAGTGATGGCATGTTTAGGGGGATGGGTCTGTGATTACCCTTGAGGCATAAGGGACATAGTCCATTTCTGATGTATGACTTGGCTTTACATTGTGATATGAAGGTTTGTAATGGTTTCATGGAAGGTAACGTGGTACTTAGACATGTTAATATGAATATAAGACTCTATTGTAAACCATATACGTGTTTATGAGTATATTCCTTATGTATTTCCTTTATGAATGGACCAGATACATACATGTTGCTTGTTATTTCTCTTTTCTAGATGCAATGAGATGACAACTCGTTCTAGGTTCTTAGAATGTTGTATAGTTCTTTTTTGTCCTTTTGCATTTGATTATTTGTCATAAGATGATGCATTCTCACAAGATTCACATAAAGGAGAGGTTTGGCGCCCACGCGTACCTCGGGTGAGCACCCAACGCCCACTGGGTGATAGGTTGACGTGCATGGGATTAGACTATTGGTCTAAGGGCATAAAAATGACTACATTTTGGTTTCGTTGTGACCTCTTTTCAAAGTTGTTGTGAGAAATGACATGCATCTTTGTTCCTATGACGCGTGATGACAAAACATCTAACCTTGGAAAGTGTTTAAACATGGTTCAAGAGCACAAAGGATGAGTTTTCTCAAAGATTCAACACTGGACTTGAGTTCAATGTGCATAGATGGGTAGAAGAGAACCTATACCATGAGTTGTATGAGACATTCTTCTGTTGTTTCCCAGTAGAACTATATGAATGGCTTTTAGCATATGCATCCAGATCAAGTTGGTACTATAGATCACATGTATGGACCTAAGATGACTATCAGAGGCAACATGATGCAGGTATGAGTTGGACGTGTGTTGTTAATCATTGGTGGAAGAGAGTGTTGACCAGTTATACCCTTGAATATGCCATTTCTATGTATTCTTTCCCAGAATTCATTAATTTTGAGTTTCTAAGGGAGCCTAGAGGATCATTTTTAGTGTTATTACTTTGGCTATGAAGATCTTGATCATTATCTTGAGTTTAGAAGCATTTCCCATGGCCGGCTAAGTTTCTCCGAGCACTAGGAAATGAAGCTAGTGTGGAGGAAGATGGTGGACATTGTGGCTAAAAAGGAAAGGGAGGAAAGATGACTCAAGTATAATGAAGCTCGTGAAAGAGAGATGACTATATAATATCAGTTGCAAGTGTGATGGATCTATGGAGGCGACGTTATGGGAAGGAGTTGAGGTTCACGTAGAGGACATGGAACTTGAGTAGTTTGTGCTACCCCATATTGTCAAGCGTGGGAGGAAGCCCCTTCAGTTCTAATGAGATTTCGTTGCATGGAGAAAGGAGAGTCATCGGTGCGCATCTAAATCCACCCGAAATCAACTTCCTAACTTGGTTTTCCGGATCAAGGGAGAAGTATTGCTAACCCAAATTGGCATCGATGGGAGTAACCGATCTACACCGAGGAGGTATAATTTCACATTTCGAACATTAATGGTATCGTAATCCATTCCTATAGATGGAGGAATCTTTGGACAAGGTGTGAGTATGCAAGGTTGGCTATCATGTCTAGGAGTGGCGTGGGACACAACGAGAAGTGGGACAATATCACAAACCATGGGCATGTAGTTCAATGGAACGTTGGGAACACTAAGTGTGACCACTTCGTGCCCTTTGCACGATGCGGGCAGGAGGTGGATCTAGAGGAACATGACCTGCTAGATCCAATGGATCTCGGTGGAGGAGGAGACACCAAAGGGAACCAAGGCTGGATTGGATTGGGATGAAAAGGACCCCACCACCTCCCCAAGTTTTTTTTTTATATGTCTTTACACTTACTAGACTATAGGGGTATTGAAGATGCTGCAGAGCATGTACACAAGTGTGAATTACTATGGCACATGAAAGGGATCACTACCCCAGTGGAAGGCAAGTCAGTTTGAAACAACATTGCAAAGATGCGCACATAGTTGGTATAGGAAGTATGAGCCCCATCAGATGGTGGTAGACTACACCACATTAAAGAACACCTTCCTAGAAGAGTTCCATATCACTGAGTTTTAATAGAAGAGCATCACCACCTTGAAGGAGATCCAATAGGGAATGACAAAGAGTGTTCGGGAGTATGATGCGTGTTTTAAGACTCTCTTGTCCATACTATCCTATGAAATTCATCCTTCTCAACATGCTCAATGGTTTGTTGAAGGATTGATAACACTGTTTAGAAGGGATGTGTCACATAAGACTTTCACAGACCTGCATGAGGCATTGGAAGCTGCCCTATGTGCTGAAGCTATTGGGAGCATTGATACTAGTGTTAGTCCTTTTCTGGAGGCTCAAATTGTTGCAATGGCCAATGAGTTGGAGAAGTTTTCTGTGAGCTCAGCGCATGAGGTTCATAGTGGGATTTAGTGTATAGAATGTGAAGTATAAGGTCATACAAAGGATAATTTCCCTTGAAAATCGGTATGCGCTATGACGATAAACTATGAAATCTTCCATGCGACCATGATGCAAGTAGGTGCCCTTTACTACAACGCACAATCTGTAAGAATGTTTCTTTCTATTGCAATATCTCTACCTCTACGACCCATGATACCAAGGATTACATATTGATTGATAAGGTCCACGATGTTATTGATCTTGGTGTGCACCAGACTATACTTGCAAATAGTTCTAAGGATGATGATCATCATTATGAAGGGCATGTAGATGGAGGAATGTGTGGAAGAGGTTTTTCGAGGAGGATTTGTGGTCGTGGTACCTGCGGGAAGAGGAAAAAGTGAGTTCCTGCGAGGAACCTGTTATAATTGTGGATCTACATAGCATTACAAACGTGAGTGTCCTGATCTGTTACAATGCTCATGGTGCGGAAAGAAACATAAGTATGAAGAATGTCAAGAATTTTATTAGGATATGAATGGGCAACATCAGAAATACAACGACATTGGGATGGTGAGCATCAAGAAGTCTGATTCACAATAGATGCCACGAATGGTGCATGAGTCAAGGATAGAACTCAGACTTGGTGATGACGTGAGTAGAGGCTACACACGCCGGGAGGTGCCAAGGCAAAGGACACTAGTTTCAAGAGAGAAAGTGGTACATGGAAAGTATCTGGACCCCGCTCATTAGAAGGAGGTGTATCAAGAGACTATGGATGTGATTCAAATTTTCAAGGGATATCCAATGTATAAAGGAGCAATCGTGGTAGTTGGAGCAAAGGAAGAATGTCGAGGCTCTCCAAAGGATGACTGGATGAGGTCAAAGACGTGTGTAAGATGTTAAGGAAAGAGAATATTATTCTCTAGCTAGGAGAAAGACAAAGAGAGAAGGTACCATGCATTGGAGCAGAGCGCGAAAGGTAGGTTTTGCATGTAAACCTTCCTCCTCACAACCTTGAATATGACAAGGAGATTACTTTGAATGTGGTTGTTAATGGATGGCTTCTGAGTAATATCCTCATTGACACGGATCGAGTTCAATGTTCTTACCTTAGATGTCTAGCATCAAATGGGAAGGCCTACATTACAGTCATCTTCGAATGTGTTGTATATGGAAAACAAGATGAAGGTAATGCCCATTGGAGTCCTAAAGGATGTAGTTACCACCATTCAAGGTGAGAAGTTCACTGGAGACTTTGAAGTCTTGGCGCTTGCCGAGGCGACAACTTTCTAGCATTGCTCGAGCATCCATAGTGTTATAAGAACAATGCCAACCTACGATTTAACAAAGGGTATATCAGATTTGAGAACAAGGAAGAAAGAGTGATCATCCCTTTAACAGATTGCTAATTCAGCTCCCTATACTTGATCCCTTAGGAGAATAATTCCTTGATAGAATCTATGTGCACTCCATCAGAGA
The DNA here is from genome assembly GCA_018340775.1 of Taxus wallichiana var. yunnanensis. NCBI lineage: Eukaryota > Viridiplantae > Streptophyta > Pinopsida > Cupressales > Taxaceae > Taxus > Taxus wallichiana. The sequence goes on from CM031242.1 coordinate 70,397,285, forward strand.
TCCTAAGATAATTCACCCCACAGAGGGAGTTATCCAATTTGAAGATGCTCAATCCTTTAGTGATACCACTAGTATGGCATGTGACAATTGGGCACATGGGACCTATGAGTTGATTGGGCAAATTTAAGAGGATCTGTAATAAGGGTAACAAAGGGGTGCTCACTTAGACGCCTAGGAGGGAAGAAGTTACCAAACTACTCTGGAGGAGCACATCCTAAAATTTTCTTGCGAGAAATGGAGGCTCAGTGGAAGGATAAGGACGAGAGAAGGGGAATGCTCAATTATAACCTACTCGAAACTATAGCACATTAGTGGAATACACATCAAGAGAACCTCTTAGAGTGGCGCGAGGTAAGAATCATATTTTCTATGTAAGGTTCTCTAGAGCAACACGCCCATGGTCATATAAGACTACCATGTTAAGAGACCGCCTCATTTCATATCCAAGCACATGAAAAGGCATGAATGGGGAGTGCAGAAGCTTTACCACCTTTGTTATGGGTACATAATTTTTATTCCACCTTACTAGGTTGTGCGTACGCATGGTATATACATTCAAAGATTCACCATCAAATCGGTAATCGGTAATTGTCGGTTGGCTGATCTCATTCAAGCTTTCGAGTATAGGAGCACCAAGCCATCAATAGATAAGACATTGCAAGTAATCAAGCACCTTATCATGGGAGATAGTGGTCTAACAGAGGACATGATACTTGAGTTGCTAGGTGAGCCTTATTTGGAGACACACCTCAATGAAGAAGAATCGAGAGGAAGTACAACTCGAGCGCGCGTGTATGGAAAAAGAAAAAATGGAAAATGGTCTATGTTGTAGATGATGAAGAGATGGAAACTTTGGATGTTAACCATTTGGAAGGTATGTGAAAGGTCATAGTTAGCACTGATGAGTGAGCACGTGCCTACCATGAGCCCTTGAGAAAAAGAAGGTTAAGTTAGGGACAAAAACAAAACCTAAGGAAGCCATCATTGGGGACTATTAGTCGAAAAAATAAGTTTCAAAGGTCATTGATCATTTGCATTAATTTGTGGATTTTTTCTCTTGTGGGTACCATGAACTCAAAGGCATTCACCATTCCTTGGGGAGATGAAGATCAAGTTGAAGGAAGGTGTTTTCCGATTCGGAAAAGGCCTATCGGATGAATCCAAATTTGTGATTACGGGTCAAGGAAGAAATAGACAAGATGATAGCATCTCGGTATTATTGAGGCAAAGGAAGAATAATAATGGATAAGCCCAATGGTCATTAACATCAAGAAGGATGGTAGAATAAGAATTTGTGTTGACCATAGGGATTTGAATGCGTATGTGTCATCAATCCTTTTCCAACCCCTTTCTTTGAAGAAATTTTAGAGGGAGTAGCTGCACGTGAAGTCTACTCTTTCACGGATGTGTTCTTAGGGTATCACCAAGTTAGGATTGCAAAGGAAGACCAGAGAAAGACAACCTTTTCCACTGAATGGGGAAGTTTTTCCTACATGGTTATGCCTTTTGGATTAAAGAATGCGTCTGTTGTGTTCTCGTGCATCGTGGTATAAGCATTTCAGACTTCATCCATAAATTTCTTCAAATTTACCTAGATTACTTGGAATGTGTTTATGGATTGTTGAAAAACCATTGTGACAATTTGAGGCTGATGTTTGAAAGATGTCGGCAATTGAGGATATCCTCAACATTAAGAAATGTGTCTTTTACTCCATTTGGAACCTGTTAGGACACATTATATACAAAGAAGGCTTACTAGTGGATCTCGCCAAAGTTTCAGATTATTATGGGATTAAAGAAGCCTACTAATCAAAGCGCAATGTGTAGATTCCTTGGGCATACGTGGTATTACAAGAAATTCATCAAGGGTTATGAGAAGATCATCACACCTTTGGAGGAATCACTAAAGCATACGAGTGCCTTTTAATGGGGAGAGGCGCAGAGAAGGCATTTGACACTTTGAAGGATAGGATTTTCATGGTGCCCATACTATGTTTCCCCTCTTGGGATAAGCCTTTCCATGTGCATGTTTATGCCTTAGGGACAATTATGGGATCAGTACTAGCACAACCTAGTGAGGGAATTGTTGATCAGCCCTTGTGCTTTGCAAGTAGAAAGTTGAGACTAATAGAACATAATTACACAACTACTGAGCACGAAGCATTTTTTATGATCTACGTGCTACAAAAGTTTAGATAATATCTATTGGCAACACCATTTATAATCTACACGGACCACATGTCATTAAAATACTTAGTCAAAAATCTTGTGTTGCAAGGGCGCATATGTCGTTGGGTCCTATTATTTCAAGAATTTGAGTTCACAGTGGTCATAAAACAAGGAAAAATCAATTCAGGACCTGACCACTTATCAAGAATTAACTCAGAGGAGGATTCACAAAGCATTAAGGATACCATGCCAAATGCACAACTATTTAGGTTGTGGCGCACAACCCCATACTTGGAAGATATTGCAGTGTTCTTGAAAATAGGTGTGGCACCGGAAGGAATGAAGGCTCTGGAGAGAAAGCAGTTAGCAATACACACCACACCCTACATGTTGATTAGTGGAGATTTGTATAAGTTAGGTCATGATGAGGTTCTCGCATCAATGAGTATTGGAGCATGAGCATGTGGTAGTTATGGAGGTGGGATTGCAGGAGGACATGATGGAGGAAATTATACCATGCGAAAGATTCTACTAGCAGGGCTTTGGTGGGAAACCATCTACCAGGATTGTATTGAGTTTTGCAAGGCCTATGACCATTGCCACGCCTTGGAAAACCTAGAAGAGAGATGAAATTCCCTTGCGACCAATAGCCAGCGCTAAACCATTTGAAAAATGGGCAATCAACTTTGTAGGGCCAATTTTGCCAGCTCATGCGAAGGACTAGTTTGCGGTATATCATCACTTACACTAATTACTTGACACGATGGGTAGAGGAAATACCTACAAAGGATTGCACCACAAGAAAACTACTAGATTTTTATGGGAGAACATAATCAACATGTATGGTTGTCCTTTAAGTTTAACAAGTGATAGAGGTACACACTTTCTCAATGAAATGATCAAAATTATGTTAGTAGAATTTATGGTGGCCCATCACAAGACTACCCCTTATCACCCTCAATAAAATGGAACTGGTGAGGCATTTAACAAGATACTAAGTCACATGTTGACTAAGATCTGTGATGTTGGAAGACAAGATTAGGATGAAAAAGTATTAGCTGTTTTATGCGCATACATGACAAACTATAAAAGGTTAAACAAGGCCACATCGTTTCAATTGGTGTTTAGCGCGGGAGGTGTTTTTCCAATTGAATTCATGTTACCATCGCTGTGTATAGTGTGCGCAGGAGGGTTAGCTGATGAATAAGCACTGGAAGAGAGGATTGATAAGTTGATGCAGTTAGACGAAAGGCGATCACTTGCTAGATGGAGTCAGAAGAAAAAAAAAGTAAGACAAAAGGCATGACATAATCGTCATATCAAGAACAAGAAGTTTGAGGTTGGAAAGATGGTGTTGTTGTATGATTCTAAGTATCTGTGCCATCATTAGAAGTTGAAATTCCATTGGTTGGGACCCTACATCATCTCATACATTCTTGATTCAAGTGCTTGTCAGTTACAAGTGCTAGATGGGACGAGATTACCAAGTCATTTGAATGGGAGTAGGTTGAAGCCCTACTATAAATAATTCTTCTTAGTGTTTATAATAAGGCATTACTACCAGTTAGCTTAGAAATTCCCTTTATGTTTTCTTGTGTTTCCTTTTTTTTGCTTGTTCCTTTCTTTTGTTTTGCTTTGTGCCTCTCAGTGCCGGTGGTAACCACATTATTTTTCCAAGGTTTTGTATGTGCGAGAGGACCGCGTATCTATTTTTGTGTGGGGTGGAGTAATGAAAATTATAAGCCTGCAATAAAAGTTAAATGGCCCAATAGAAGGAAGTGCGTAAGGTTGAGAAAGTGTGTGAGGAAATGGTGGATGATAAAATATGGTGTCAAGGCAGTAATAAAGACCATGTAAAAGGATGAAGATCACAGAACAACATGAGGTAGGTGAGGGAAAAAATTCAGGTTAAGGACATAAGAAGTGCCTTCGGCGATGTGAGACACGTGTGTAAGATTCTTCCGTCGATTGGATTTTTTTGCTAGAGGGTTGTAAAGGATTTTTCACACGAGGATACGGTGCGTGGGTAAGGGTGCTTAAAGTCGGCTTAGTAGAAAAATATGAATTTAGTGTCAAGTATGGTGGTAGGTGGTATAACATTTAATGCTAGAAAGAAGGAAAAACTATAAATACAAAGTCAAGAACATCATTATTTTACCTTGCGATTATGAAGTGAAAGAAGCTCTTGCAAACTAGGGCATCCAGAGAGAAATTTTTGTGAAGGAAGAAGAATCCAAGAAATTTGAGTGTGCGACTAGAGTAGATCTGTGAACCAGAAGGAAGGAGTACATGGGCGTAAGGAAAGGTTGTGTGAAGAGCATCATCTTATGGAAGGTTTTCCTAGTTAGGGTTTGGCAACTAGGGCACGGAGAAAGAAGGATTCATTCTAGGAGTTGAAGCTTTGGAGTTGAATTTGGAGTGTAGCAGTAGCAGAGCAGAGTTAGAAGTTTGTAGTTGATCCCAACAGAAAATATGGCACCCAAGAAACTAACCATTTCACCAAATAAAACAAAGGGCAAGGGCAAGGAAAGCAAACTGTTGTTGTCGCAAGCACCAACGGAGAATGGTACGCAAAATTGCAATACCCAGATGGAGTATTGCTAGGAAAGGAATGGGTGTCGCGTCTGAGGCAAATGATGGTGAGAGATTATAACCATCACATGAGCACAACTGAGAAAGAAATGGTGCTAGAGTTAGTTCACCTAGCTACTAAGAGGACGCCGATAGAATGCTCATTTACAAATGACAAGTGAAGGTCAAATTGGAGAAGGTTGGATTATTATAGCTATATGAGTTGCCCGAGTTTGGTAAGCATGGGTGCCTTTATCAATGGTTAATGTTGCGCATATATGAGGATCAATTTTATTTTACAGGGCACATATGTGCATAACACCACAACTGATATCCAAGTTCACAGGCCTTATTTGTGAAGGAGAGAGTATAGATGATGATCTGAGTGATAAGGAGGCTATCAAGGAGATTGTAGCCGTGTATGACTATAAGAAGGGGTCACAATACTTTGACATCGCCGAGATTCCAAACCCTATTATGAGGATGGCCGCGTGCTTGGTGACCAATCTTAATGATCAGGAATGATGGACACAAGTGAACAAGGCATGGCTAAATGTATGTTGGAAGATATCAGAGGGAACAATCTATAACTTGTCCTCTTTCATTGCGGATGAATCATAAGCAATGCGCAGGAGGGAGAAAATATATTATTCAACAACTTCCTTCTCACCATTATCTTTTCAGAGATTCGAGTGCCCAATGGGCTAGAAAAGTTTGTTTGGGAGTATCCAAGAGAGGATCCCTCACCTGCAAATAGGTTTATGAAGTACACTTGTGAAACCATGATGGCCACTCATAAGGCGCACTTGGAAAAGTGGTACAAGCAAATGCGTGATGCATTTAGAGTAGAATGGAGGATCCCAGAGTAGTTACCAGTGCTTGTGGATGGAGAGGCAGAGTTTGTAGTGTATCAACATTTCTTCATTGGAAAATTTACATTGATAGATGGGACTATGAGCCCATGGTGCAAGCGACCCTTCTCCTTCACCACACAATACTTCCAAGACGAGTCAATCGGTTCAAGGAGGCCAAGAGACTAAATTTTGACCTTAGTGAGGTAAATCTAGACCAACGCAAGCTGCACCCGGAAGTTCATCTACCCAACAAGCGCATATACGTGAGAAATATGTTTCCCACAAAGTACAAATGATGAATCCTTTAACATTGTCGATTGCAAGGAGGACCATAACGAGGGTGTATCTATGCATAAGGCGAAAATTTGAAAAGGGCGCTTACTTGGAGAATGATGTCTCCATTCCTAAAGACCCTATAGGAAGGAAGAAGGTCATGCCAAGGAAGAGAGAAAGAGAAGAGGTGCAGGAGAAGAAGGCACCAAGTGTTCAAACCGCACAATTGGTGGGCATGTCGGAAGCAAGTGCTAAGCCTAGTACTTACGCACGAGAAAGAAGTCTCCTGTCAAGGAAAAAACCCATGAAGAAGAGGCATTAGAGCATGAAGAGCACCTCACCCATGAGGAATCACCAAGGAGACATCACCTGTCAAAGAGAAAGAAAAAGAAGAATCTCCTGTACTGGAATCCCCAGTAAGAAAGAAACAAAAGGTGACAGATGAGGTAGACTCAGAAGAGACAGAGAGTCTAGATGCCTACATCGGTGATAGGGATGATGATGAAGAGATTAAAGGAGGTGAATGCCATCCAATCTATGAGGTACATGATTCTGAGGAAGAAGGAGATGAGGAGTATAACAAAGAGGATGAGGAGATGAATGACGAAGAAGAGGCTGAGGCTCAAGGTAAGGGGGTGAGCGGAGAATTAAATACAAAGGATCGAAGGACCCCAAGACTCACGAAGGATAAGGTAGAAGAGGGCATAAAGAGAGAAGTGGTGGGAATCATTAAGGACCTGGTGGAATAAGAGGTAGAACGCAATGCGGATGAGGTGTTGAAGGAAGTTGAGGAGGAAAGCGTAGAAAAGAATATGGCAAATGGGGGAGATCTTAGTTTGGCTGTAAGTTTTCCAAAGGCTGCACCAACAGGGAGGAAGAACACATAACTAACACAAGGTCAAGGAATGGGATACTTTGATGATCCAAAAAAGGTGTTACGTGCATGCTTTTTCATAGCACCATGCCAACGGAACAAGTCTTGGCCATGGCTTCATTTGATGAGGAAGGTGCATACCCTCATATGAGGAAAATGCTATCATGGGCATTTGAGTCCCACATTGATGAGCCCAAATTTGAAATAAGCCAAGGATAATTGATGAAGGTGCTAGAAAAAAAAGGGATAAACCCCTTGGTGAATGCTCAACAATTATTAGATGAGAAAATATGCAATGTGCTCAACAAATTTTTAGTTGAGGTTGAAGCCAGAACTCTTTAGAAGAAATGACAGGGTGAAGTTCCTAGAGGTAGAGCTGGAGAAAAGGAGGAGGAGCTCCTTAAGAAAAGAAAGGACCTGAAGCAAGAGGAGCTAATCAATGCTCAGTTAAGGCATGAGTTAAAATATGAGAAGGCAAGGGTGCGCGAGGTATACAAGAAGATAGAGATGATCATGGATGCCATTGTCTTGAAGCATCCAGACTTAACACCACCCGCACAAAAATATGGATCAACCTTACAGTGCCTAGAGGACTTGACCCACATACTCACTATGGAGAGGTGACCACTTGCCTTAGAATCCATAGAAGAGGCATTGGCGCACCAAGAAAAAGAGGATAAGATGAAGGTTGTAGAAATTGTTTCTCAGTACAACAAGATCCTCACCGATGTAAAAGTCATTATGCAAGTTCTTTGAGGTTGCCTATGATAATTACATAGATAGAGATAGAGTGGAAAGTATCTTGGTTTCCACCCATGAAACGAAACTCAAGGAGTTCCAAGAAAATAATAAGGGGAACATGGATGAGCAAGACAAAATCCTAGCCAAAGTGGAGAAGAAATCAGAGGCCATTGAGACCTTGCGGAGCTCAATCAAGAACTGAATGAAAGAATTATACCCCCAAATTACTCAGAGAATGGACGTGCTCAAGGATTTGGGAAAACAATTAGAGGGGATTGTAGAGACAATGAATGCTAAAGGAGAAGGGCTAAGCTTTGAGGAGGTAAGCACCCTAGTCGGCGACTCTCTAATAACGCAGTAACAAGGTTGATTCTTGGGATAAGTTGGAGGTAGATTTGAGGAATGATTTTCCTCTCTCCTCTAACATTGATCGTGATTTCCCCCATTCTTTCATTCCTTCCCCCAATTCTTCACTCTATTCTTTATTCAAATTTTCAGAGCCCATTCATTCTTTATTCATTGAAAAAAGTGTTTTTGAGGATGGAGAACAGGCGTAGTGTAGGGTGATGTTGGACCTCTGAATTATTTGGCTAAGTACAAGAAGGTGTGTGGGTGCACGGGACTTAATTAAAGAAGGGCGTGCAAGGTGAAGGTGTGTAGGGAAGGGTTCTAGTAGGGTTTTATAGAACACACGGCATGTGCATGTAAGGAAAGATGGGTTTAGGACTTAGCCATATTCAGCGTCTACGTAGCACACGAGGAAATCATGACCTGATTGCGCACGTGGAATGTATAAGGTGCCATTCTGAAACTTGGTGGCCATAAAAGGAATATTCCATGTGATAGAAGGATCTAGAAAGACATCATTGCAAAGAGTGGAGAGCTCGGGTCTAAGAAGGCATGTTCCCATGGAGGACCACTTCGACACTTGCAACCGATCTATAACTTTAGAAAGGCATGGTGGTGGTTGATAAGGTTATAAATACAAGTGCTTGATAGAGGAAAATATATATAGAGAAGAAATTGAAGCTCTAAAGAAATATAATGGAGGGTTCTAGGGGTTAGGGATTAGGATAACTCTGGGAGTGATGGCATGTTTAGGGGGATGGGTCTGTGATTACCCTTGGGGTATAAGGGACATAGTCCATTTTGATGCATGACTTGGCTCTACATTGTGATATGAAGGTCTGTAATGGTTTCATGGAATGTAATGTGGTACTTAAACATGTTGATATGAATATAAGGCTCTATTGTAAACCATATACATGTTCATGAGTATATTCCTTATGCATTTCCTTTATGAATGGACCAGTTACATACATGTTGCTTGTTATTTCTCTTTTCTGGATGCAATGAGATGACAACTCATTCTAGGTTCTTAGAATGTTGTATAGTTCTTTTTTGTCCTTCGCATTTGATTATCTGTTATAAGATGATGCATTCTCACAAGACTCACATAAAGGAGAGACTTAGCGCCCGTGTGTGCCTCGGGTGAGCACCTAGTGCCTGTTGGGTGATATGGCGACGCGCATGGGATTATACTATTGGTCTAAGGGCATAAAAATGACTACATCCTTGTTGAGAAAAAATAATTCTTCCAAACGATCGGGTCAAATTCTAAGTCACTCCATGGTGATTCTAATTCATCATCGCTATGATCAATCGTGTCCTCTATTTCCTTTGATGTCGAGAAGAGGGATCCTATATTGTGACCAATGAAAGGATTTGATCCTTGTTTGTTAGATGTTTCCCATTATAGTTTTTTAGATGCCATTCTTGTGATTAGGGGCATAACAAGGAGTGTTTTACAAAGGTTTTTGTCAAAATTGATCAAGGATACAAACAACCTAAGTAAAAACCTAGAAAGTGACGATTGTGAAGGTAAAAAAAGAATGTCAACAATGGTTAAAGAATAACGAACGGTAAAGAGTCAAGGGATAAAATAGGAGTGTCCTAGAAAATAAATTCAATACGATGAATAACCACAAGGAACAATCATGCAAGTTCGATAAACCAATCCAATCTAAAATTAACTGCTCCATATGTAAATGTGTTTCAATGGTAGTTTGGCACAAGATGATCAACATAATGTCAACACTTAAATCGAGTTTAAAATAAACAAGGTGTAAGTATTAACAAGAGGTTTAAGTGACTTCCGACTGAAAGTATATTATAACCAATTTAGATACAAACAAGGCCTAAATCCAAAAATTGGAAGTTACAAATACGAGCAATGTAACAATACCAATTAAATATGTTAACTAAGATTTGCGGAAAGGAAAGATATTAGTATCAAAATAGTATTGACACGACGCGAACAAGAGATATTAGTAATAACAACTCTTTTCAAGGTTGAGGCAATGTTTGGAAAGAAACAAAGTCAAAGTATACCGAATTGTTAAAGTGCGAGCAGCGTAAGGGTATAATCTAGACACTTAAATCAAGTTTACGAGAAATAAGATGTAAGTATCAAAATTGTATCAAGACAATGCTAACAAAGTAACACCTCAAGGGAAGATCGATGATGAAGAAATCTTAACTAAAATGAAATGTATTGACATGGGTATAAAAACAATGACTATAAAGAAATGAAGACGTAACAACACACATTCAATGCTTACCATCCAATCTTAAGCAAGGATGAATGTAAACGGGTGCAAAAGTGGTAGTCACAATAAATCAATAGCACACGTATGTTTCTCTTATTTTTATCGAAATATAACCAAGAAATCAAAGGAGTAGATCAAGTGGTGTTGAAAAATACGTGGCTTCACTTCAGGAAAGTTTTACCTCGTCTTATGGCAGGTGAAAACTAAGACAAAGTAATACTTCACAAGTTTCATGATGAATTACTCTTGGATCAAACTTTAATGGAATCTCCCCTTGTTCGGCTAACAAGGTTTTGAATCTAAAAAAAAATCTTCACAAAATCTCTTTGAAACATGATTGGCTTTGAGTCGGTCAAGTTGGCTCCAAGATGAAATGGCTTCCTAATTGTTTCTCTCAACTAGGTGTCACAAACTATCTATGCGCTGCTATTTGCTTTAAGGAAGTCGCAGTGACTAAACCATGGAGTATCCCAAATTTATTTTACCCCCTTAAATACAATGATCAATAAATGCGTTTAGTTGGATTTTCACTTGTGTTGCGTGAAGATAATTTTTACACTAATCTTTCCAAGGTGTATTAGTCAAGTAGGTAAGCGGAGTGCTTCCCGTTTCGTCCACAAGGTTCCCTCTTGGTGTGGACTACTTTGGGGTTCCTGGGGCATCCTCATGGGTTATAACGGCTTATGCCAAGGAACTTCCCCCATTTTTAAGCGAGATGAGCCATAACTATTAATCAAACCTGCAAATACAGTTTTTTGAATGTGGTGTTTTTTTAATCTTTTAACTTAGTGTGGTTTTGTACACCATTGGCAACCTATGCAACAAATTGTATTAGTATTGGGTTTAGATCCTGATTCTTTGACAAGCATATTTTTTATCTTGTATGAAAAGGTTAATAGTTTTCCAAAAAATCAAAATGTCATGAAATAGGATAAAATGTTGTTTCTGATTCTCAAGATCGTCCTAAGATGTAAGAGAAAAGCATACACAACGATTTACCCTATTATATTACCAATGGGAAAACTTGTAACTCAAATGCATAAGTAACTCATTTCAACCAAATTTTTTTCATTCCCTTAACCATGAATTTTAATGAAGTGTTTGAAAGCGTGAAAAATTCCTAGAGTTGTTTCTGATTCCCAAGATCACCTAGAAGGTGCGAGGGAAGAGCATACACAACTCTATCCTTAGAAATGAAAACAAAACATTCATTAAACTCATTCAAAAAAGTTAGCAAAAACATGAATCAATATATCCTGCAAACAATAGTTAGCTTCAAAACCTACAAGATGTTAGCAATATCAAAGATAAAATCTTGCAAACTTGGAAAAATAGTGCCCAAACTTCAATAGATAACACTTGCGTAGACATGGTCACACCTACATGGACTTTATAACACTAGTGTTCCCCTAATAGCATATACGCAATCTCAAAAACACACACGAAGATTTGATTAAAAACACAAACAATAACACATAAATGTGGCTAGAGAGATGGGTACGTGACCCTAAGAGTGTATATGCGGGTCTAATAATAAATTAGACTACGAGAGACCGAGAATAATGCATGCATGAATAGACAGACACATACCCAAAATTGGAAGTGGATACGTGGGCTCGACAAAGCAATACAAAGGGTTAAGCAACACCGTAATGTATGTGCAGACAGAGAAACACTCGTGTGACACGAGAATACACACACGTGGACCTAATGACAGAGTGCACCCTACTCAATGATACGTGGCCCATACGACACATATGCGGGGAAGCCTCACACTTGCACATGTACTTGGAATGACGTCAAAATATGATAGACTGATGCAAACAACTTCAAAAAGGTTAAAAATTTGATCTCTTAGCCCAAAATTAACAACCCATCACAATTAAACCTATAAGAGCAACTCAACACATGTAAAGTTAGCAAAATACCCTAAGGAATTCAAAATATTTCACATGTGCATAATAAGGGTTAGTTAAAAATGAGATAAAGAACAACAAAGCTTAAAATCAAAAGCTAAGGGACTAAGGATCCGTCCCACCAAGTGTGCCAAGTGTGTTCATATGTAAATTTTCCATTATAATCTAAAGAAGCTAATGCCTAGTAGCTTCAAAGAAACAATCAAACCTACAATAGAACCATTAATATAAGATCTTATAAGAAACAACTTTGATTCAATGAAACAATATCAAATTAAATGTTAAGCTATTGCTTACTCTCTAGATTGATAGTCAACAAATGAACATATTTAGATCACTTTATCAATCAAAATGGAGTGGTTTCCTCAAGATTTAAAGATGATATCTCAGCAAGAAAATGGCTACAAGGACATTTTTGGATCTTCCCATGCTCTTGATTTGAGAGAATGAATGCAAGATGGAGAAGGTATTTCCTTCAATGGAGAATGGCTCAAGATCAAAATGCCTATAGTTTATTCTAGGGAAAATAAGGTGTAAGAAGAAAGGTAAGGAGGAGGGTTTCTTATATAGCTTGTCAATTTAGGAAAAGCTAGCAATTTGATGAATGTGGGATAAACCCCAAAGAGGAAATACAAAGGTCATATATGTTTAATAAAGTGTGTGCACTTTGTGGGAGTTGAAAGGGGGTTTAATTAATCAAAGGTGATTAATTAATATTAAGGATATGCCTACAAAGGCTTACCAGAGGAAAATTATTATAATTTGGGGTTTTTAAGAGAGGAAATTGGTTCAATAAATGGTGATTTATTGATTTAGATTAGTGGTAGTAATTAATTAAGAATAATTAATTAACCTAGGTAGAAGCGAACATTAATTAACAAAAGCTCGTTAATCGACATCCTGAATGATAGGAGGGCTAATTAATTAGTGAAACATAATTAATTAATGATGATAGAGGGATAATGGTGGTTCATTGACGAAGTGTCGTCAATTTATGGGAAAGAGGATAGTTAGTGCAATTTAAGTATTAAAATTGCTTGACTGAATTCTAGGTGTCTACAAGGTGCATATGTAAGTGATTTTGATCCAAGCCAACCCCCTACGTGTTTCATTGTGTATCTTGACACAAAGATAGTGGGATAACTATAGAATAGTTAATGTACTAATAAAATAATAGTGTGGTGTAGTATGGTTAGCTATGCGACTTAACCATTTGTCCTTTGAACCCCTTTGACAATGCTTGGAGAGTGATTTTACTCTTGTTAAGACATGACTCTAGGACCTTTGCATGCTTGAAAATGGAGGAAGATAGAATATTTAACCTAGTTGAGTATTTCAAACTTATAGTAGTGGCTGATTTAAGTGACGTGCAATTGGTTTTGAAATATTTATGAGAGCCTTGAGTGCTTTTGGAATTATATTTGTAATAGTATCTTGTAAGAGTGTCAAATGAGTTATAAAGTGATATTAACTTACTTATATAGTTTTATTTAAGTGAAATATTATGATGAGGCCGACCTTGGGAAGATGAAACGACACACTAAAGATATTCAAATTGAAAACAAAGTTAGATGATACGAAGAGCCAAGATTGTACAAATCGGCCAAGGCTACATAATACATCCCAAAAAAATTATAGTCTAAGAAAAGAAGCATGTGATACAAAATAAAATGTTCTAGAATTATCCTCACGTATGATTTATTGCTTTGATTGATTAACATTTCCCAAGTATGTGACATAATAGAGTAAATATAAACAAGTTAAGAAAGAGCTAGAGAGATGTACGATTGAATATAAAATGTGAGAATTTGTCTTAGTAAGGGAGCACACCAAACTTGTCATTTCCAAAGGATAAGTTACCAAATTTGAGTGTCTACATTTCCCCCTTAAGTGTGTAATTGAAAATTGCATGTTCAAAGGAAAAACATACTCAAGTGTGAACACATGCTTTATCTTTATTAGATAGTTATCTTCTGATGTGTTGGTGTTTACATGCTCCATGGTGAAACTAACAACACATAATGTATTCAATGTATACGATAGAAACTATAATATATCTCAAAGTATAAATAATGCTTGTAACTTTTATGACTTTGAATTTGTATAAATTAAAAGAGATGCAAAACATGGAAGGAATACACTTTTTCATTCTAAAGAGGAGAAATTCCCATTATTTTGTACTTTGGAGATTTGGAATTCTTGTTGAGACGTTGGAGGATTGAGGGTGATCGACCCCAATTGTGCTAAAGGAGTAACTAGATTTCGAGCACATACAACCCAACACCAATAGAGAGAGAGAGAGATCCGAAGTAACCAGCTAAGAGAGAACCGTGTATCAAAATGTTTAGTAACCTCACTATCACCCCTTTTAAGTTTGTGAGAGGATAGGAAGAAAAACATATGAAGAATTTAGTTGCTTTGATACCTTTCACAACCCCATGGACCACATTGTTGTAGATATATCTAGGTCCAATTTTGTAATTATTGTAACCATTGAGTAAGAAAAACCACATAGTAAAAATGAAGGATACCATGCCCCCATTATATATTGCACTATTGATAATGAGTGTATAAATTCCAATGTAACGTAAAGGAGGAGGCTGATTATGATAAAAAGTAAAATAATAGCCTAATCTAATACAAGTTTGCAATAAATAAATGAATACTAAAATAATACCCAAACAACTAAGAAATAAAAATATGAAACCATAATTACAAAGAGGGTTAGAAGAGCCTTAGTTGATTCGCAGTGATTTTCAAACTATGTCGCAATGATGACTGGTTGAACAGAGTGGAAGACCATCGCACAAAAGCCTGGAAAAATGTAGATCGACAGCTTTGATTAGACTGGGGTTCTGAAAGGGATGGGGGTGCCCGTGGGTGCCTTGTCTGCAGTTCTGGGCACCCTGGTTTGCGTAGATGCTCAAAACCCAAATTTATAGGGTCACAAGATGTTCACACTTCTTCTCTATTGATCACCTCAAGGTCACTGTAAGATCACCGAAGTACCTACAAATATGGAATGAATAAATCACACCAGTAAAAACCCCAATAAAACATCAAAACCCTAAAAAATAAAGATGCAAATGAAGGGTTCGACTGTCCTCAACTTCCAAAATGATGGAATTATCGTTGAACGCTACAATACATCTCAAATCCAATGTATTTGTGTGTGTGTGTGTGTGGAATTGTGCCCCAGGTTACTCTTGTGCATGTCACACTTGAAGTAGCGAGTAAGTAGCTAGATGTAGAATGTAAATAATGTGTTTGTGGAAACAATAGACTCCCCTCCTATGAATTGTGATGCAGATGAACCAATTTTTTTTTTCCCTTATGATGGAACTATATGGATTCAAATGGAGCTATAAATTCCTTTTATGGATGCAACCTTAGGTGGAGATAGTAGATGCTTAGTGATTGGTCCCTTATTATGATCACATAATGTTATCTTTATATGATTCCTTTGCTTAAATTTCGTAATTGAACCCATAAAGGATGACTACCAAAAAGATAAGATACTTAAATGGATAAAATGAACCCAAAAAGTATGACCAAAGTACAAAGAGGACAAAGGCACCCAAAGGGGAAGGGGGCGCCTGGCGCTGATGTCCTAGCTAGGTGTTGTTGTCCAAAATTACAAATGTCGAAAGGTGAAAAGATAGACTGAGCAAGTAAGACTACAAGACCAAAAGTAGAAGTATAAAGAAAAGAAAGGTGTCCAAAGACATGGGCTAATTAGTACCTTTCTTACTTAGGAACCATATGAATAGTAGTATGCGATCAAGACTAAATAATTACCCAAAGTGTGTGATTTTGTGTCTACATTTGCCCCCACTTTATGTTGGTGAGAAGAATGTTCGGTAACATAAATTAGATAGATATGCATACTTGATATCCATGTAGATTGATGTAGAAAGTGTTCCAAGGGACTAGACAAAGCGTGGAGTGATAAAAATATGGAATGTGGAGACTAAAGATGCAAAAGTGTAAAAAGGTGATGAAAATGAACCTAGGGTGGAAACATGTGTGTAAATGTCAATGTTGTACCTATTGTTGGTGTCGATGTGTGTGATGTTGGTGATGTTTTTGATTGTTTGCTTCCCATACGGACAAACTTGCAAAAGAGAAGATGATCAAGTAGTCAAATATGCATGTATATGTATAAAAATCATGTAAGGAAGTATGTAAAAGAAAATGTTGAAAATATGAAAAAGGAACATGTGCACCTGATCCGTGATGAGGAAAGAGTGTAGAAAGGATCTTGTAGATGATGTCGATGCACATGAGTTTTTTTGGGCAATCTCACGCCAATATAATGGAAGAAGTGTTGGGAGAATCATCCGGTGTCATCCTCCAACCTTTAACCACTTCTTGAAACTATAGAGATCTTTGTACTATTTGTTTTTTGGGGCGATCTGACGTTATGACAGAAGTAGTGTAGAGAGGAAGTCCTTGTGTTGTCCTTGTACCTTTAATCGCTCCCAAAATAAAACACCATTGTATATATGGTGTGTACTAACGCATGTGCTAAGGACAATCTACCTGTAAAATCCATTGTGTAGAGTTCTATAGACTGTGCTAAACCCAATCGCTATGTAACTACCCCATGGTTATAGGCACTCAAGGAAAGACATCGTTGTACTAAAGAACCAATTTTGATTCTAATCCTAGAAGTGTGATGTATTAGTACTGTGTTGTGTTGTGTATTGTGTATAAACTATTGTATGGGGTGATTGATTCACCCAAATGATGGCCCCCTCTTTTGGGGTGCATGCGATGTTGCTAAAGGAGAATGCATCCCAAAAGAGGACCAACCACTGAAATTGTTCCCTGCAGGGGGAAGGGGATGTGCTTAGTAGAAACCAAGGCACATACAAACAAATGGCTAGAAAATAGGTGTTAGTACGAACAAACATGCATGTAGAAGACAAGTGTAAGCTACAAAGACAATGTGTAAGCTAGGATGCAAGTAAACACACAAAAAGACAACATAAACCATGAATAAGTGGGTTGCAAACATGGGACACCACTCACGGTGTCGTAAGACAATTAAGGCCATAGTGGTCGTAAATAGACAAGTGTGCACACAAGACAAAGGGTAAATCCCCGCAAACAATGGAATACAATGACAAGATTAAGTATGACGTGAATATTAGATAAGAACTAAAAAGTAGAAAAACAAATAAAAAACAAGAAAAACATGAAAATTTTGAGAAAATAGTAAAGAAAAAATAGGTCGTCCACATGTGAAAACCACGCAATTGTGGCGCAGTGGGTAGGTCTTTGGGTGAAAACTGATTTCGACACTCAAGGAGGATTCTTCGGTCACAAGTCACTCTTGCATTAGGATGGGTAACCCTCACCGCTTTCTAGAAATAACTTCCTTTGCTAGATCTAACATTGGGGGCACCTTCATGTTCCACTTTCTCATACATATGTGCATGGCATTCGCCCTTTGTATATTCCCACATCACGCTAGGGGCATCCACGCTTCTTTTTCTTTGTACATTACTTTCAGAACATGACCTTAGAAAATACAAAAACATTCAGAAAAGGATGCACAAAAAACCTAAACATTCAAAAATATCCCTTCTAGAGACAAAGCTACACCAACTTTGTAACATGGTCTTAGGAAAACCTCGGAAACAATGTGAACAGTAGCCTTGAGAAGTTGTCTTTCAAAGATAACCCAAACACATTAGAAAATATATCAATGTTGTCCCGCAAAAACAAAATAGTGGTTAATTGCTTTTAGTTGTTGGTTTGTATAGTTTTGATTGTGGGTGTCTTTTTGTGTTGTGTGATTTATAAAATGGTCCATTGCTTACCTTAGATTGCATCTTGTTTGATTTAATTGTGTATTGCATTGAGTTCACTTGTAAAAAATTGTTGTCTTTTTTATCATCTGCTATGTGCATCTTTTAGGATTCATTTTACTTAGATTGAATGTCAATTTAATCTATTGTTAAAATTTGCATGAGTTCATTATTAGTTACATATTGTTGTGTTGTTTTGTATGTATATGTTTGTTTAGTTTTGATTAAATTTTTCTTGTGTGTTTGTTTACTACACATTTGTTGTTATCACATCTATCATCTACCATTCATCACATCTAACATCATCAAATACATCATATATACAAAAATGCTAAGTTTTACATCATGCATGTATGATAAGCTAATCATCACATATCGTATCATCAATGGGGGCAAGAGGGGTTACGCATAATCACTAATCTATCCCCCCCGCACCAATATCATCTAGTATCATCCCAAGTGCTAGAATAAAAATTAGAAATTCCCATAAATAAAATATATATGATATTATCTATGATATATCATTAGTACGAAACATGAGATACAACATCTCTATCTAACATATACATGGGAAATGAGAAAATCATACATCATGATACACTCATACATCTACAAAACATGAATCATCATCATAAGGGCATATCAAAACATGACAAGTATAAACCATCAAATGTCCATATAAAACATGTATAAATGTTTGTCTCAAAAAGGGATATACATCATCGATACAATCTACCATCTAAAGGGTGTGAATCAAAACTGAGCCTTCATCAAGAGGCATAATCACAATAATGATACATCGAATACATACATCGATCAAAATCAACCTTCATAAGAGGCCTGAATACATACATAAATTTGTACAAAGAGGGGAAGATCAACCACAACTCTCGCCCTCTCCAGGGCTGCTTGGTCTATGTCTTGGGAGGAAAACGGTGGTGGGTGTGATGGGCCGGCTCCAAGAGTGCCACCCCACCTGCCTAGCTAGCTATTATACCAACCTGACCAATCGGCCCAACCTCCGCGATCTAGAGCATGCACGGCTTACATCTAAATGATCAAAGGAGTCACTCATTGCTCTGTTGGAACTACTCTATAATAGGTGGTCTTGTAATACAAGGCCTCGCCACTAGCTCTCATAAAATCTTGGATCATCTTTGTGTCCCCAAAGGCACTAGCTACTCCGTGTGAATACTTGTTGTGATGGTTGGTTGGAGATTGTGCATTGTGTGTTGTGACTACTTGATCCAATGCTGACTGCGAGATATTTCATTTGGCTAGGAGGAACTTCCTAAAATACAAAACAAGACCACAAAAGAAAGAGTTAAATGATATATGTTGGACTTCCTAGCGTATGATAGATCCGGGAACTGTGATACTTCCTAAAATGCCATCAATCCACTATTTATAAATCAATATAAAGTAACTTTAAAATGTAAATAAAAGAATCTAGTGCTAGCAGTTTCGATTTGGGTGCCTCAGATTACTATCAGCATTGATCCAATTAAATACTAAAATTCTATGCAGGTAAAGGTTTTGGGTTGGGTTGCGGGTAGCACAAGTGGTCTACAGGTCACAGAAAGAGTCTTGGTAAGGTTGGATAATATTTTGGGTTATTTTGGGTGAGGTAATTAGGTTACTGGTCTGGGACAACATTATTAGACACAGAGACCGATGTTGGTCAGGTATGACCGATGTCGGTTGAGAGGAGACCGATGATGGTTTGGGTTAACCGGCATCGGTAGGATCGGGCTGATGGAAACTCAATGAATCATGGCTTTGGGAGTTTTTCTGAGATCAAACAGAGATTGTGAGGGGAATAGTTAGGTTTGCGGAGGTGTTGATGGTGCTCAAGAGGTGTTTAGGGATTAGATATGGGTTTTTAAATGATTGTGGGTGGTGGAATGGTTGGATTCATAGAAAGGTAAAAGGATGGGATGAAAGATGTAAATAGATACTAAATAAACAAAGATGAATAAACATGCAATAATGAGGATAGGAAAACCCACTTACTGGTGCATGCAAGATTGATAGTTGGGTGATGGTGATAGTTGATCTATGTAATCATAGTCAATGTTGTGAAATGCTTCTCAAAATGCTACCATGAGTGCAAATACCTTCATATGCATCCTGGTGCTGGCTATGGCTTATCTCTGGATGTGTTAAAAGCTCTGATTCATGCTTGCATATAGATCTCCCTTCTCCCAAAACTCGAACATTTTTACCAACCCCTCAAACAAGGTTACCAAACTAGTTATATGGTAACCAATGACGGTTTAGGGTAACCAACATTGGTTTTGGGTTGACCGGCGTCGGTTAAGGTGGGATATCCTAGGTTGCCTAAAATAACAAATTTTGGCTATCTTTTTGCATCTTTTTGTCATTGTGTTTGGTATAAGTGGAATGTTTTTCTTAGATAACTAGGAATATGGTTAAAGGAAGAATAGACATGTGCTTTTAGGGTTATACTAAGTCTTATCTCATTAAGGTAGGTAGGGCTAAGTCTTAGTTATGGAGACATGTTATGAAAAGGTCCATGGTGAGGTTTTTGGGTGAGGTGTCTAGGTGAGGTGTGCATTCATTTAATTAAATTAATTAAATTAATAAATGGTGAGAATATGTATTAATTCAATTATGGATAATTAAATTAATATTAAGGTGGGTAAAATCAGGCCATGGTTAGGTGAATATATGTAAGTTAGTTATTCAAAAGGGGACCAGGGGAGTGTGACCCAATTTTGGTGTCTACATTTTTCCCCTTTTTGTCATCTGGCTTGTATTGGTAAGTGATGATGACAAAAATAGGAAATGGTTGTGTCAGAGTATAAGTGAGGGTGGTGTTGCCCCAAGCATGGGTGAAGGTAACCCCCTCAAACTAGGAACCGATGAGGTGAAAGATGAAAGTGGTGAGTGGTTTGATAAAATGAGGAGGTGGGAAAATGAAGGTCAGTGGGCACATTGGGTAAAGGTTAAAGGTCAAATTGGGTAAATAGGTAAATGGGAAAGGTCAAAGGTTGTGGTAGTTGAATGCACACACATGTTGGAAAGTGCAGCATAGTACCAAGTTGAAAATATTTCAAACTCTACATCGTCTAAGGTCGATAGGTCTATCTAAATAGGGTTGAAGTGATTTTGGTATCCAAGGTATAGGATATGGTGTGGAAACACAACAGAGGTCAGGTGTAGGAATGTTTAGGTATGTTTTGGTACACCAAAGGTTAGGTTAGGATAAATAACATAATAATAGGCAAGGTAAGATTGGTAGGAAGAACAACACAGGTAACAACATCGCAAGGTACAACGAGCACAAGAGGGTCAAAGGTCACAAAAAGTGGTTCAAGTCAAGGTATATAGGTAATGGCATGGGTAAGACCAAGGTGTGGGTAAAATAACAAGTCCCTAAATATAATTAAGGACAAGTATAGGGTATGTGGGCTTGTAGGTAGGTGGTCATAAGTGTAGGTAAGGGAAAAGGTGCCCGACAATGGGGAGTGAGGGTCAAAATGGGTAAAATGAGGTAAAAATGAGAATGGTAGGTAACCGATGCTAGTTGAAGGATGACCGACATCGGTATAGTAGGGCATGACTTGACCGATGTCAAGTCGATTTGGGGCTAAAAAGGAAAATTCCACTTTTTACAAAATCATTTGTCATTTGCCATTTGTAGAAAAAGTCCAAAGAGCATGTGAGAGCCGTGAAAATGAAAAGGTGAGACCGAGAGCTGAGCGAGTAGATCTCGTAGTGGGTGATTGGTGTGTGGTTGGTGGGTCCACTGAGATCGGGTCAGTGGATTTGATTGGTTGGAGGTGAGGAGGTGATTTGGGTCATGGTGGAGGTAGGAGAAGGTTCGGGTGGGCCACTAGTACAACAACCAGACATACCACCACATCATCAACAACGAGATGAGGTAGGATATGATCTGAGTTTACTTTTGTGGATTGAAATAAATTATAGAAATCGGGGTGGGTAAAAATGGTTTTGGGTAGGAATTAAATTGTCATTTGGAAATAAAATGAATGAAATGGGTGGGGGAGGTCCGGGTAAGTGAAATGAGAGTGAAGATGAGGGTAGGTGAGTGTTGGGTAGGGTAAGGTAGGTTATTAGGTTATTTTTTGTCAATGCTTGAAAAAAATTGGGGGGTTTTGGGTTTGGGCGGTGTGACAGAGGCGGCGTCGGGTCAGGTTGGCCGACGTCGGTCGGTCTCTGATCGATATCGGTCGAGTAGTAGGTGACTGATGTTGGTCAAGCGTAACCAATAATGGTCAATAGTGACCGATGTCAGTCAGGTGGAAGAGGAAATGGGTCCATAAGAGAGATATGGTGGTAGGAAAAGGTAGGCCATGAAGGGTAAGGGTAGTTCTATGGACAATAGGTAGGGTAAAAAGGTATATAGGTGAGAGGTTTGATAGGTGCAAGACTATTATAGGGAAAAAGGGGTACTCTTTAGAGTTTGGGTTGTGGATGGGATATTGGGTACATGGTTTTTGAGAGGTGTGGTCGAGGTGTTAATAAGTTTTTGGTTTGTTGGATGTAGGTTACTGACGAGTTGCGTATACATGATAGGGTGCCACCGCTACTACTAGAGGTATGAGGAAGCATGACTACGGTGGAGTGGCATCACATGACAGAGGTGGGGTTGATTGGGATCTATCACTAGAGGCTTATAACATGAGATCGTAGTCTGATGGTCACACTCATCGATAGATGGGATTTAATGAGCAACACCTTCCATTTTCCGATGGGTGAGATCATGGTCACCCTAGAGGATGTTTACAGGATCTTGCGTTTGCCGATAGTGGGGACACATGTGTATTCGATCACCTCGGAGGCATCAAGAGGAGCCCATAGTGGCAGTATTTAGAGAGGTGATGGTGGAGCTGAGGTACCATAGCCACTTGAGATATGGAGAGATGTATGCAGCCCATCAGAGGAGATGAGGCTAGTGGTGCTGATTATGGAGGTAGTGTGCTATTTTTCACTTCCTGATTCAGAGGGTGGGAGATTCCTATGAGAAATAATGGGGTCCTCCATGACATGATGGAGGAGAGGATGTGTTTTTCATGGGCACCATCCTTTCTAGTGTAGTTATACAGAGAGTTATGGGCCTACGGGTGATTATGGAGGTTCATCTTATGTTGTACCTTCCTTCTTCATTATTGGGCATATGAGCACATCATATGTGTGTGTCCAGTGGGTCTGCCCCACTAGATGCATTTGAGGTGGGGTTGATCAGAGTAGGTTATCGGTGATGGGTACCCACTGAGTGAGAGCACAGGATAGCAGGGCTACACACAGATGTAACATACTATAGTGTGTGTTTGGAGGGTTTATCTAGTGTAGACATTATCTGGAGGCTATATATCGGCTATCCATCATCAAAAAGGTGGATGGAAGATGAGCTGGAGGGGATGCAACTTTTGAGATGGATAGAGGGTGTCATTATTCTGGTGAGCACGAGATGATCCCCATTGATAGGGTCAGATGGCAGTTGGGGTTGCCCCAGACATGCCACCTCCATTTCCATAGTATAGGAGGGACGAATGGAGAGACCTATGTCTCCACCATGACCTACAGTGATGACCACGAGGGAGGAGAATAGCCCATCGACCATCAGATTGATGATGTGGGTTATACAAATGCATACAAGATGGTGGTGGGTAGCCTAGCTACAAGCAGCACCACCCAAGGCCAGGTCATCCAGATGTGGCCACCCTCACAGTTTAGAGGATACACTACAGGGACAAGTGTGGCCACCTTACAAGGCCAGATTACAGGTTTACAGGGCAGTTGGCAGGGTCACAAGTAGAGGTGGCCATGTTACATAGGCACAGGTGGTGGCCCTTTAGGCCAGATTATAACAGAGGGATGGGCACCTACATAGGAGGGGATGGAGATGGGGGTAGGTAGCCACCCTACATGCACATGTAGGAGGGTTGTAGGGGGCCTTGGCCACTACATAGGCGGAGATTGTGGCCTTACAGGCCCAGGTTCTAGCACTAGCACAAGCACTAGCACAAGGGTCAGGGATAGGGTCCCATGGTACAGTATAGGGTCATGAGACCCATGGGCCCACCTCAGACAGTACCAATGGCCATATTTAAGGATGCCCTTAATGAGGCCATATATTATCAAGATCACTTGACGACTGTCGGGATAGATGTCCCATATTATGCAGAGCACAAAGTATAGCAGGCCTCGAGTGAGAGGATGAGATCTCACACACATAGTGTAGAGAGTACAGGGGGGTGAGCCCATACCCAGCCCACTAGTTCACGAGGCCTGATCCAGAGGCTATAAGCATAGGCAGGCCGGTCCGAGACCTATGCAGGGTATAGAGATGTTAGCAGGGAGCTACATGAGAGCAGAGGAGGAGGATACAAATGATACGGGATGGACATTAGATGAGGAGATGACTGAGCCCCCCGTGCACCATAATTTTTTTTTTTGTGATATATATACCAGCCTGCGTGTTGTAGATGTGAGAATGTATATGAGATATTTTGAGTTTTTGTATATTATATCGGCCTTTGTGCTAAATATTTTGAGACATTTGTATATGAGGGACATGTATTGTTGTTGTACTTATTCTCATATGTATGGACACACATATTTTGAGGATATATATATTATGGATGATGGTTATATTTATGATATGATTTTGTACTAGTGGTTGTGATTTCTATTGTTATTGTGTATGTGATGGAAACTAGGTGGATTAGGCATGATGGAGTCAGGTCATAGGCATGGTTGAGTTAGGTATGTTTAGGCATGGATGGAGTTGGTTTAGGCAGTCAGGTCATGTTTAGGCATGATGGAGTTAGGTCATAGGCATGGTGGAGTTAGGTTAGTTAGGCATGGTGGAGTTAGGTATAGGCATGTGATGTTTTGAAATTTCCAAATAGTTGCTATTATGGAAATATGAAATAATAAATGAATGATTTGGTGATGTTGTTAAAAATGGTAGGTAGGTGTATGTGTATGTTAATTGATATTTGTTTTAGTTTAATTTCCAATTGTTGATAGAAAATGAAAACTATGGTAGAATGTGAATAGGAAAAATGGGGGAAATTAGTTAGGGAAAAGAGTGGCCGAGCTAACCTCCAAGGGCCCCATGCCCTCGAGAGTGTTGCCTACATAGTCCCAGTGAAAAGGGACCTCAGGACAATGTAGTTCTCCCATAAGCTAGGTAAGAAGAAGATAAGGTCGAGGAATGGGTTGGTAGGTTTTAGGCATGATTGATCTGGGTCATAGGCAAGGTTGGTTTTAGGTTGATTTTGGTGAAAGAGGAAATTTTAAAATATAGGTATCGATGGTCTAGTCTGTATATAGATAATCAAAAAGTAATGAGGAAGGTGAATGGTAAGAGGTGGTAAAAGAGCCACTTAATTGATAAGAACCCTAATGAGTCTACCATACCCAAGATGGGATTATGAACTTAAGACCCTAAAGGCATTACATAATGGACTCTTCTAATGGTGAATAAAGTCACATGATCACGAAATGTCACCATTGCGGAAAGTCCCTTGAGCAGAGAGAAAATTAGGGTGAAAAGGCAATGAGGTGAAAGTGGGTGGTTTAGCGTAACTTAGTGTACGATAATATGTTTACCTAGCAAGAAACCCAGGATAAAAATCAAGCAAGTCCATGATGAAAAATTTATCACTTTCTTCATTTTTTGTTTTTAATAGACTGATCGATGCGGGAAGTCTATATGGGATGAGTATATTATCTCCTTGAGGTCTTCATGAAGTTGATCGATGTGGGAAGCTTCTGAACATTTTATTGTATTTTTGTAATGACTTTATATAGTTTTCCTTCAAGGGAGTAGTCTATTTATAGTGGCGAGGTAGAGAGAAGAGATGTCCTTTTTAGGGAGTCATTTTTTTCTAGAAGTTTGACTCAAGGAGTTGAATCCCATTTTTTTTTAGACGTTTTAAGTCATGGACAAGACTATAGAGGAAGATTAGGTTCTTTTTAGAATAAAAAACCATAGTACATAGAGGTTAACTATGAAAGAGGTGGTTTCAGTGATGAACGACCATGGGATTCTCATCTTTAAAAAGATGAAAAGTATCCATGAGAATCATGCCATGAGTAGAGCCATGGTACTCATATTGAAGATAAGGCTGAAAGGTGATGGGTAATCACATGATTCTCATTTAATAGTTGATCCTCAAAAAAAGAAACATGGAAGGTGAATGGTGCTCAAGGGACGAGTAGTCAATTGACAGAAAGTGATATAGAACTTGATGTCAAAAATAAAATGGTCAAAGATGCAAGGCATTGAGGGGCTCAGGTTCAGGTTTACCTTCAGTGAAGACAAATGATAAACACTTGATCCATAGGCATGGGTAACGATATAGGGTCCAAGCCAATTAGGAGAAAATTTTCCCCGTTTACTTTTCTCTTCTTTAGTTACATGTTTATTTTCCTTCAGGATGAGGTCATTAATCTAGAAGGTGTGTTCATGGACATGTTTTCATAGGCATGTTTGATACATTTTTGGTAGATTTGGAGATGGTCAAGAGCATTGAGACAATTCATCTAATAACTCAAGTTGTGCTAAACGGTCCTGGCAAAAATCATCGTCATTGAGCATGTCTTGTAGTGAGATGCGGAGAGATGGAATCTAGACTTTAAGAGGCAAGATAACCTCGGTACCATAGACCAGAGAAAAAGGTGTGGTAGTAGTCGAAGTGTGAATACTAGTGCGATAAGCCCACAAGGTGAAAGGAATGTGTGAATGCCAATCCTCACCAATATCGTCAACTACTTTCATAAGAATTTTTTTTAAGTTTTATTGGTTGATTATGCTTGGCCATTTGTTTGTGGGTAATAAGGTGACGAGAAACTAAGTTAGATGCCAAAATTCATCACACAACTTACATAGGGTTTTGTTTTTGAATTTATTTCTATTATCAGTGATGAGATGGTGAGGAACACCAAAGTGACAAATGATGTGATGGTTGATGAATTCACATATTTTCTCAAATTTTATAGAAATGAGGGGAATGGCTTCTACCCATTTAGTGTAATATTCAGTAGTGGTAATAATCCATTGATGGTGTTGTGAAGAATGGGGATTGATCTCTCTAATAAGATCCAAGCCCCATTGAGAGAAAGGCCAAAGGTCTCGTGTGACCTGTAAGGCATGACTAGGTGTGTGATGAAGATTAGCATGTTGTTGGAATTTCACACAACATTTGACATAGTCACAACAATCACAGTTTAGGGTTGGCCAATAATAGCCAAGGTGAAGAATGCATTTAGTGACAACTAAACCACTAAAGTGGCCTCCAAAATTCCATCGTGAACTTCCTTGATGGTGTAGGGAATTTCAGAACTTGTAAGGCATCGTAAGAGAATACCATTGAAGCCACCTTATAAAGGAGACCACCCATAATGACATAGCGAGAAACTTTTAAGAAAGGCACATTGTCCATTACGAGTGAGATCAAAGGTATAATGGAAAGGGAAAGATAGTCTGCAAACTACTTATACCAAAGGTCACGTGGTCAAGTGCAATGGTTCTGATGGAGTAGACCTCACGAGGTAAATAAGAGGGTGATTGTAACATTTGTATTGTGACAAATATTTTAGATTCGGTGGGTGAAGCAAGTATCTAAGAAGCCAAGAAGGCCATGGTATCCACAAACTTATTGGTAGAATGGGGGGTGGTTTGAAGTTCATAACAGTCAAAGGTAGTCAAAGGTATATATACATGATGTTTACACTTTTTAACTATTTCATTATGACAATGGTATATACCATTGACTTGGTTTACAACCAGCTGGGAATCACCAATAATATTGATTGAATTAACATCTAAGGCATAAGCATCCTGAAGACCCAATAT
Organism: Taxus wallichiana var. yunnanensis; assembly: GCA_018340775.1. Classification (NCBI taxonomy): domain Eukaryota; kingdom Viridiplantae; phylum Streptophyta; class Pinopsida; order Cupressales; family Taxaceae; genus Taxus; species Taxus wallichiana. The sequence goes on from CM031242.1 coordinate 70,424,964, forward strand.
GAGTGCTTTGTATTCATTGATATTGTTTGTATAATCAAAATCTAGTTTGAAAGATAAAGGCATGGGTTTACCACTAAGAGGAATGAGGATAACACCAGTGCCACCCCATGCTAACATTTTGAACCATCAAAGAAGAGGGTCATTTGGTAAGTGGTATCATCTAAGGAGAGGGTAGTAATGGATTCTTCCGTATATCAAAGTTAGAGGGTTGATTCCTAGAAAGAGGTGCATCTAATAGTTGGTCAGTGATGGTTTGGCCTTTGATAGACTTTTGATGGATGAATTTGAGGTCAAGGTATGTAAGAAACATGAGCGAACACGCAACGCGCTGATGTTGGTAGGGTTTGGCATACATGTAGTGTAATGGGTCGGTATTGGTGACGACAAAGGTTTTGTGGTTAAGAAGGTAATGAAAAAGCTTGGTGGTGAAAAAAACTAATGCTAAAGAGTTTTTCAGCATGGGTGTATCTAGTTTCATGGTCCAAAAGGGTATGACTTATGTAATAAACCACTTTCTCTCTATGTTGCTTATCATGATGAGTGAGCATGACACCTAAAGAATGGTCAGTGGTAGAGATGTATAGGTAAAATGGTTGGTCATCCTTAGGAGAATGAAAACTATTGGTTAAAGAAGGTATTTTTTAAGGCATCAAAGGATTTATGGAATTCATCATCCCATTTGAATGAGATATCTTTCTTGAGGAGATGATGAAATGGTTGACAATGGTCAGAAACCTGCGAGATAAAATGACAAATAGATTACAAATTACCTTGCAAGCTTCATAGTTGATAAAATTAGTAGGTGGAGGCATTTAGAGAATAGACTTCACTTTAGCATGATCAACTTCTATGCCACGTAAATAAATGATGAAACCAAGGAGTTTTCCTAAATGTACCACAAAGACACACTTCTTAAGTTGAAGGCCAACATAATACTTGATGAGGCGGTCAAAGATGACCTTAAGGACTATCAGGTGTTTGGCCCGATGTTTGGATTTAAATAAGGTCATCTATGTAATATTCCAATATGTGATGCATGATGTCATGGAATATATAAGTCATGACTCGTTGATATGTAGCACCAATGTTTTTAAGGCCAAAAGGCATGACTCGATAGCAAAAGGTCCCCAAGGAGTGATGAAGGAAATTTTGTGTTGATCTTCTTGGAGCAAGTAATATATGATTATAACCTGAGAAACCATCCATGAGTGATAGTATTTCACAGCCGATGGTAAAATCAACTAGTTGGTCAATTCCTGGTAGGGGAAAATCATTTTTGGGACAAGCTAGGTTGTGATCATGGAAGTCTGTGTAAATGCAGAGTCCCCATATTTATTTTATGACAAGAACGATGTTAGAAATCCATTGGGGATAGTCAATGGGTAGGATGAAGGAAACCGAGAGAAGGTGTTGAAGTTCTTCTTTGACAAGAAGTGCAATGCAGGATGCATTTTCCATAGCTTTTGTTTTATGGGTTTGGCATATGGAACAATTATGATATTGTGGACCACTATTTTTGGTCAATACTAGGCCTATCAGTATAGGACCAAGAAAAATCATTGCTATGGTCCCGAGAGGAAAGAGGTAAAAGCTTCATGTTCAAAAACATATAAAGACTGACCTATCTTTAGAATGTGCGGGTCATCCTGAGTATTAATGTTGATTTCGATAGTCGATTCATTCAACATGATTTGCGTATCAGAGGGTAACGACTAGTGAATATAAGAATCTTCCATACCAAGGTAGGTGAGGATGGACTCATTTTCATGATAATGAATGACATTAATATAAGGTGTATTATCATCGATCATGTAAGAATATAGGAAGGGAATAGAAGATGTAGCCTCGTTATCGCGTTGATAAGTTAGAGGTCCCAGGAAAATTGTGTTTACGAAAAAAAAAGTTAGGAGGGATAGATTCAGGATCTATGGACTCTGGGGTGAAGGTGGTGACATTGGTGAATGGGGTGAAAAAGGTTTGTCTTCCTCAATGAGGTCGATCATCCTTCTTGGAAGGTGGTGTGGAAAATCCAATGCCACTATGGTCATTGTGCTAACGGGTGGTACATGAAATGACAGTATGATAGCCTTGTTCGTAAAAACTGAAGCCAAAGCATTTCCATGCACAATGGTGAAAGAAAGTGTGGGAAAAGCAGTGGTTATTAAGGTATTTGAGTCCAAATGAAAATGATCATGTTTGGGATGGAGGTTCGGGTGAATAGGTGGCAGTGTCAAGTTCCCCATACATTAGGTTAGTGCGAAGGTGGGGAGGACCATAAGGGAAAACCTCTCCTATGTGGTAGTCATAATGAGGGTGCTGACACAGGTTTCCATACTCTTGCGGAGTGAGGAATGTGTCGATATTGTATAGGTGGTACTCCCCAAAGTGAGGCATTGAAAAATACCTTCTAAGGGATCGGTAGTAGATATGTGGGTAGAGAGAGATAGATTATTCACTAGATGATTTGATAGGAGGGGTATCGATTGGTTACAAGTAGAGTGGTCAGCTATGTGGAAGCTGTAGTGGTAGTAGGAATAGGAGAATTAGATGTGGGAGAGGTGGTGGCAACATTGGTGGATGGGCTTATGGGTGAAGGAGAAGTGGGGTAGTGGTAAATGCCTTGACTAGTACAATTACATCATTGGTTTGGTATAACATGTTACAAGTTTTTAATGGCGACGGGTCAGCGGGGATGGTGTAGTTATGTCCTTCATGCTCTAATTTTACAACATGGTGTAAAGTTAAAGGAACACAACCCATGACGTGAATCCAGTGTTTTCCAAGCAATAGGTTATATTGGAATTCTCCCTTATAGGCGTAGAATAGTTCTAGGATAGTGCGAGGGCCTATGCAAACGTGAAGTATAATGGTGCCAAGGGTGGAGGTGATGGCGTCATTAAATGATCACAACATAATTGGGATCTTATGGATATAGTTAGAAGGGATACACATTAGATTATACGCGTGTGAGGAGATGATGTTAATACTAGCACCACCATCGATCATGACACGTCGTACACATATGTTATCGATATAGACTAAGATGAAAAGGGTGAGATTAGGATCATCTTATTAGAGAGGTAAAATCTCCTCATTAGAAAAGCTGAGGCAGTGACTTGAGGAGTGGGCATGGGGGTAGAAGAAGGAGAACTTTTGGTTAGTGAGGCCACGTGGTGAGGGGTAATAATGGAGGCCACTAGTGTGGGGTCATTGGGTAAAACTTCAATGGATTGTAGAATCTCAATAAGGGCTTGTTTGTGGGATTCAAAAGTTTGGATGAGATCATACAAATACATCTTAAGAGGAGACTGGTGTAATTGTTTTATCATTGCGTGATGGGTAACCCCATCTTAGATAAGGTATGTAGGTCTTTGGATGGTTATTTTTGGTGCAAGTGGAGATGGTATATTGGGCAGAGGGTTGGTTGATGGGTTAGTTGCTTTTTTCTTTTCCCTTGTCTTTTTAAGAGTGGGTAGCAAAGTGAACCATGTTAATATGAGGGGAGGTGGATGGAGAGGGTGTGTCATGAAAGGTATAATGGCATGAGGGGAAAAATACTAGTGGTGGATAAGATCCTTGTGAGATGAGTAGGGCGCACTGACATTTGGGTGGTGATTTGGCCAACTCTCTAATACGGACCATGTTGATATCAAATTTTGGAGGTTGGAAAAATGGTTGTGGGGGTAGAGATATTGATCGCAGAATGGGTAAAGGATGATGATGTGTGGTGATAGGTGAAGGTGAACATGGTCCTCATCAAGAAGGTCATCATCATCAAAAAAAAATTTTCAGGAGGACAAAGTTTGAGAAGAACGGTCTTCAGAGCCTTACAATTTTTGACATCATGTCCTAGCACACGATGATAAGCACAAATCTTGGTTTCATCAAGCCTTTTAGTTTGGGTTTGATAAAATTGTAAGGTCGATGCGGTGGTAATGTGATGACGGAAGTATCTAAAATATTAGTTAAAATTTTAGTGTAGGACCCCGCTAATGGATCACAATTGGAGGTGACTGTGGGTTTGGGTATAGATGTAGATGATCGTGAAGGAAGAGAATTTATAGGAGGGGGAATGAGTTGTTCCACTGGTTTGGTAAGTGGAGTGGTCTTAGGTTTTTTTGGCATCTTCTTGGGTAAAGGTGGGGTAGAAGAGCTAGTGATGGAAGGTTTTGTTGGTTTGATTACCTTATTGGAGGGTAGTGGGTTCTTATCTTTGGGTTGTACCTTCTTGGGTAAAGGTGACATGGGGGAATGGGATGCAGAAGGGAAAAAAATGGTGGAAGAGGATGGGTTACCCATGGGGGAACCACATTGTGGTCGAAGTGGTTGGTAGTGGTTGGGTAGATAATGGGTTGAATTCGTATAGGAAAGGTTGGGGTTAGTAACTAGCAGAGTTATAGGTGGCAAGAAGTGCATGGGTGAGGGTGAAGGAGTTTGGTTTTTTTTTGGGTGAGTGAGGTGTAACAAAGTCTCATGATGTAGTAGTAGGTTGTTTAGATTTTTACTAGCCTTGGGTAGGACACTATTTGATCAAGGTAGCTGGATGGAGCCCTAGGATGGACATAAAAGGGGAAGACAACAAAGGCATGGTAGGTGAGACTGGTGTATGTGGCTTAGAAGGTTGGGTTTTCTTTCTAGGTGGAGGGATAATGTTGGTGCAGGCTTGGGAAGACATGTCTAAGTCAAATTTTACCGGTGGGTGAGTATGGATGGATATCGGCATGACACCCAAGGTAGTGATGGGTCTAGATATGGGTGAGGAGATAGGTGTGGGTAGGTTTTGAGGTTTGGGAATGGTTTTAGTCATGGGTAGATGTTTTGATGTAGGTAGGGATGATGAAGAAGAAGCCATTTCAATAGGCATGGTCAATGTTATTTGGTTCTTGAAAATATTTTTGGGTAGATCATGGAAGTATCTTTAGGTAACATTTGCATTTGGGTCGAAATGGGGAGCCGAAGATGGCCCCAGAGCATGGAATGATCAACATAATCCAAGTGATCAACTAGTCGTGAAAATGGGACTATTGAAGAAGAGGATGAAATTGGTTAGGTGGCAATCCATGTAAAAGATTCTGCAAGATAGGGAATTGGCTAGCTTCAGACTCTCTAGGTAATAGAGCTAAGATCACGTTAATGGGGTACTAGGATGTTGGGGGAGAACTATCCCCAACAGGTGGTGGCATGTTTGATGAGTCTCCCATGGGTAGGAGAGATAATAGGTGGGGTGATGTAGACTTCATCCTTGGTGGAGGAGAAGGTGATGATTCTTCTGTGGATGGGAGAATTAAAAGTGTTGACCATTTGGTAGGTTGTGAGGTAGATGGTGAAATGGCATCGGTAGAAGGTGTGGGTTCCTCCATGAGAGAAGGGGAGATGAGGGGGAATCCTCTATGGGTGAAGGAGTAGAAAAGGTATGCTCCTTTGTGGGTAGAGGTGCTTGTGTCATAATTTCCTCAATAGATGAAGTAGGTAGGTTTTGAGGAATGATCGGTATGATATCAAAAACCACATGGACTTCATGGACATTGTTGTCACTAGATGAAGGTTCAATATTTTGATTAAAGATGATGGTTTATGATGAGGGAACATTTTTTAAAGATGTGCAAATTTTTATTTTTGGCATGTTCAGGTTGTCCACGACAAGGTCTCCATTATCTATCATCTCTTGGACAATGTTTTTAAAATTTATGCAGTTACTATCACTATGTCCTTTAACGCGATGGTAATTACAGTAGTTGTGTTCTTTATACCATGCAGGTATAGGATGGGCAAGATCGAAACCTGTATGAGGTTTTATGAGAGGAAGTGTAATGGCTCCATTTAAGAAAATTTAGGGTTGTCCAATCGAAGTGTACTTCCGTTGCTCCCTCCGTAGTTGAAAGGCCTGGATGGGAGAAAGATTGGAAGAAGGTTGGGCTTGATTAGAAGGATGAGGTGGTCTTGCCTTGAGGACTACCACGTTGGCAGATCCTTTGGGCTTTGAATAGTTATTTTAGGGTTTTGAAGATGAAGAAGAGTCGTTTGATTTGAATAGGGAATTCTTGTTTCAATTGGATTTTCTTTTCTTCAATGGCACGAATTTCTAGTTTTCATGCCATGGTGAACGCTTCATCAAAGGTTTGGAAGGTTTGTACTTGTAAAGTTGGTGAGATGTGTCAACACAAGCTCTAGTGAATAAATCAATAAGTTCGATGAGGTAGCTGGAATGTCAATTGGTTAATAAGACTCTGTAAGTAGGAATGAAATCTGCGATAGATTCATCTTCATATTGTCAAGTTGAATAAAGATAGGTCATGGTGACTTTCTTGGTAACATTGATTGAAAAATGGTCTAAGAAAGCTTGAGCTACTTGATTAAAGGAATAAATGGAATGTCGAGGTGGTCCCCTATAATAATCCAATGCTGGTCTTATTAACGACATTGGGAAAGTTTGTAGGAGTAAAGCATCATTGTGGGCAATTAGGTAACACCCATGTTTGAACAATCGCAAGTGTTGTTGCAAATCTTCTTTACTATTGAAGTGGTTGAATTTAGGCATTTCCCAATGCACATGGTAGGGAAGAATGGGAATAGATGGATGGATAATCTCGTTACACATTTCATCATAATTTAAAGAATTACGGGAGCCATAAATAGATGATTCTAAGGTCTACATCTTTTCTACCATCATTTTAATGAGGTTGTTAGTAGGTTGGGATGAATGGGTGCCCCTACGTAGAAAAAGGGTTGATGTTGAATGTATGAAGTGGGTGGTATGCTAGTGTATGGTGGTGTTGAGTATGAGAACTACGTAGGAGGAATAGATGTAGGTGGCACATAACAAAAATAAGTGATAGATGAGGTTGGGGGTTGTTGGTAGTATGTGTAAGTGGTTGGGGTAGTCATAACAACTCTAGTGGTGATTAGGGGGTAAGGACTGCGGGATAGAAAGGATGAGGTTTGAAAAGGGGTGTAAGTTACCAACACTGGAGGTGGTTGTGATGCAATAGGTATATGTGAGGTGGTGGGTACAAATGGGGCTATACTTAAAGTGGTTTGGAGGGACAATTGATGTCACGTGGGTGTGATAGATGACGTAAACGATGCTGCATAGTTATAGCGATGTGGGATCTAGCTAAGACACCATAGGTGGTAAAGTGGATGATGGTAGTGCCGAGCTGGTGTTAGCTGATGTAGAGGTGGGGGTGAGAAGGAGGGATAGATACGGGCATGTCATATATCAACTTTCCTGAGGAATCTCGAGTGGAAGAATGAGTAAGGTAGTACTTTGGAGGGCGTGATTCTGGTCAAGGAGTCTTGAGAACTCCTCGTCACCGGTAGCGATGGGGATAAGTTAAGTCGTGATGGATGGTGGTGATGGACTAGGTGGGAGTGGTTAATGGATGGTGTGAAATACAAGGGTGTTAGTTTGGCTACGAGTCAACACCATGTGAATCAACATATATCAGGTGAATTATACTTTGTAAATGACACAGGGAACAATAGAGATGGGACAAAAAAATTTGAGAGGGAAAGTTGGTAAATGTTTTGATTAAAATCAAAACAGATTGACTAACACCGGTCATACTAACCGATGATGGTTAAGGGATGACCGATGGTGGTCAAGGGTGACCGATGATGGTTACACGAACCGATACCGGTTACTGTGAGAAAATAATAGTTTCAGAAATGAGGTAGAAATTGATGACTGTTAGATAGGAAAGTTGTATTTGATGACTATTATCAGAGTACAGAGAGTACAATGATACACAGAGACTCTAAATAGAAGAGAAGATGAGATAAGTTTCCTTTGGGTAAACTAACCAAAAGAACAAGGAATTAACACTAGTTAGGTAAACCGATGATAGTCAGATGTAAACCAACGATGATCACTGGATCAGATGTTGGTTATTGTGAAATCTGAAGAATGAAGAAAAATGGATTTTTGTGAATTTAGATTGGATGAATAATCAACCTAGAAGTCTGGGGATGATAAGATGAGGTCCTGACACACTCAAAGAAATTCAAAATACTCCAACTGTGATGGCGAAGTGTGAAAGGAAAAAATAAAAATGAAGAATCGTATCCTCACACCTCAAAATTCAAAATCAAGAACAAAGCTAAGAAAACATGTAGTCCTAAAAGTGAATTTTATGTTGGTTTTAGCTTATGCTATTTAAGACTGACATGTGAATTCATAACAAATTTTTTGTTGAGACAACTTCTTACGAAGAAGGAAATTCTAAAGGTGAGGTTTCAAGTTACGTTTTGGCGGGGGGCATTCTCTAATGGGGTACTGGATAGAGATAACCAGTTGGGTGCCCACTATCAATCCTATGATCATGTGATTATTGACAACTTCTTCCGGTGGGATGTTGTTTAAGAAGATGTGTAAATTTCAAATTTGTGTAGTTTGGCAAAGAGAGAGAGAGAGAGAAGCAAGTGATTTCTACGGTTCAATTGTGTCAACCATCAACTAGGAATGACTTCCAACGTATAGGTTGCCCTCATTTTTAATGTGAGCTATAATGTAGAAAATCGAATGTAATGCAAGTGTTTTAAACCCAAATCAAAATGTGATATTCAATGTAACAAGTGATGAACAGGAAGAGGGATGCTCTTTCACTAATGCAATGCAAAAAGGAAGAAGTAATTCATTTTAAGCACCAAATGACAAATGTCATTTAGACAATTAGAAGAAAGGAATATTACCAGGGAGAAGATTAAATGTGTATTTTTCAAAAGAAAGAAACACACAAGAAAGTTTTCCCTATATGAAGAAAATGCAATGAACCCAAGAGAGGGTCCCACTGGGCGTGCCAAAATGTTTCACCATTTTCTTTAAGGATTTAGATAAAACAAATAAGGGTATGGGCCAAGGAGGAATACCTATTGTGATGGTCGGTTGGAGGTTGTTGCGTGCGTTCTGACTTCTTGATTCAATGTTGACTATGAGAGCTTCCTTTTTCTAAGAGAAACTACCTAAAATACAAAATAGGACCACCAAAGAGAGTTAAATAGTATATGATAGTGGATTGCCTAGCGCATGCTACATTCGGGAAGTGTGATACTTCCTAGAAGGTCGTCAATCAACTGTTTATAAATCAATATAAGATAACTTAAACATGTAAATAAAGGAATCTAGTGCTAGCATTCGATTTTGGTGCCTCGGATTACAATCAACATCGATCGATTAAATACAAAAATATTATACAAGTAAAGGTTTCGGTTTGGGTTGCGGGTAACATAGTGGTCCACGAGTCACGAAAGAGTCTTGGTAAGGTTGGGTAATATTTTTGGTTGTTTTGGTTGAGGGGTATGAGGATGTTGTTACTGAGACAGTTTATTAGATACAGAGATCGATCATGTCGGTCGGGTATGACCAATGTCGGTTGAGAGGATACCGACGATGGTTTGGGTTAACCGGTGTCGGTAGGATCGAGATGATGGAAACTCAATGAATCATGGCTTTGGGAGTTTTTCTGAGATCAAACAGAGATTGTGAAGGGAGTAGTTAGGTCTGCGGAGGTGTTGATGGTGCTTAGAGGTGTTTAGGGATCGGTACACGTTTTAAATGATTGTGGGTGGTGGAATGGTTGGATTCACGAAAAGTAAAAGGGTGGGATGAAAGATGTAAATAGATACCGAATAAACAGAGATGAAGAAACTTGTAGTTTGAATAAGCATGCAATAATGAAGATAAGAAAACCCACTTACTGGTGTATGCAGGCTTGATAGCTGGGTGATGGTGATAGTTGATCTATGAATGGTGGTCATTACCATGGAAATGCTTCCCGGAATGCTACCATGAATGCAAATACCTTCATATCCATCCTGGTATTGGCTATGGTTGTTTGGATGTGTGAAAGAGCTCTGATTCACGCTTGCATGTAGATCTCCCTTCTCCCAAAACTCAAGAATATGGCCAACCTCTCAAACAAGGTTACCAAACTAGTTATATGGTAACCGACGATGGTTTAGGGTGACCGGCATCGGTTTTGGGTTGACTAGCGTCGGTTAAGGTGAGATATCCTAGGTTGCCTAAAATAACAGATCTTGGCTATCTTTTTCTAGCTTTTGCTCATTGGTGTCGGGTATAAGTGGAATGTTTCACTTAGATAAGGGGAATATGGTTAGAGGAAGAATAGGCATGTGATTTTAGGGTTATACTAAGTCTTAGCTCATTAAGGTAGGTAGGGCTAAGTCTTAGTTAGTTATGGAAACATGCTATGAATAGGTCTATGGTGAGGTGTCTGGGTGAGGTGTCTAGGTGAGGTGTGCATCCATTTAATTAAAGTAATTAAATTAATAAATGGGGTGAGGATGGGTATTAATTTAATTATAGATAATTAAATTAATATTAAGGTGGGGTAAAAGGGGCCATGGTTAGGTGAATATATGTAAGTTAGTTATTCAAAAGGGGACCAAGGGGAGTGTGACCCAATTTTGGTGTCTACACTCTCTCTACTGTCAAGGTCTATACCCGTACTCGGCCCGATCCCTCTCTATTGTCAAGGCATGTACATGTGCCCTGACCTTGTCTCTCTCACCTGCCACCTGTAACTAAATAGCTATTATCTCCTATAGTTGCTGCTGAAGTGCAGCCATATCCATCATCGTCACCACCCCCTAGAGCATGAGGTGGCAGACCCTATTATAGAAATACCTATTGTAAAGGGGCATATATCCCCATTGGAATGCCTACTGGAGGTAACTCTATATCTGGTGCCCAGGTGCCTGTCTTTGTCTTAGCCTGGGCCCCTGTCCATGTGGTCCATTGTAGTGGAGAACCCTGTCCCCCACCCCCATCATGTCATTGGTCGTCAAAAGGATCATCATTGTTGTTATCATCTCTACCATCCCCACCGTCACCAACACCCCCTCCACCCTCATCACCACTAGGAGGCCCCACTGGGGGTGCCCTCACTCCTGCCTCGTACGCAGCTCTAGGAATCGTCAATTGACAAGGAATCACTCTGTGGTACCATGGGGCATACTCCGGGGTACAACCTAGATCTCGACCTATCTTAAGGGAACCCACATGGTGGGCACCACTGTCAAAAGCTCACCCATGCTCATGCTCACCCACAATCTTTGGCCCCATGTCAAAGTACTCTTTGGCCCTACGGGCATACCACATATCTGGCCCACGTGCATCCTGGGTGATGCCCAACTATCTCTGACACCGATCTACCCTGTAAATATCCCACATATAGCTACGACTCCCAGATGCAAGTGCTCAACTACAAAGAATACATCGAGCTCTAGGCCATCCTAAGGCCACTGAAAATGTTTGTATGGCCTCCATACCACTGCAGCCTATTTGTAGATCATCTAACTTGCGGCGGTAATGATACCCATCTCCCATGTGTGGCCACATGTCATCTCCAATCGGAACCCAACCCATACTAGAAGGCTCCTCTGGAGCTTGAGCTCTCAAAACACCTGTAGGGTGACCAATGACAATGTGGTCCCATGCCCATATCTCAAAGAACCTAGCCGGTCCCACTGTCTTTCGACAGTAGTATGTAATTAGATGAAAATCCTAGTATAAGTGTGTTAGTATGCACTAGCCCCAACAAAGAGGGTCACACCATCGATCAAGTTGCGTATCACTCCAATGAGGCCAAGCGGAAATGAAGCTCTGGTTTTTTCAGGAGTAAAACTCCACTGACAAAAGCCATCAAATAGACTACAACCTAATCCAGTTCGGGATCCAACACACCATGACAATCTGATAATCATCCTGGCACGATATACCGACGCAGAATAACTCAATGATACATTGATCAATGTTTGGATGGTGACTTGTATATTGGATCAGCTCACCCTGGATAGGTACCCACATGATGTGCCATACATGCTCCAATGTGATCGTGATCTCGCCAGTAGGAAGCCAAAAGCACTGACTGTCACTATGTCATCGATCGACTAGGGCTGTCAAGAGGCCATGATCCAAGGTAATTTATGGCATGTTGGCCACGTAGGCTAATCCTGTGACATATAAAATAATTTATAGTATCCTTCATCATCCTCATTGAACTCCACCTCTTTCAACACCATTCGGCCATATCTCTCACGGGTATGAAAGACGGGTAGTATCCACTGCAACAAAAGATACAGTGTTAGGGTTACATTTCTATCTACTTCTATCTAGTTTTCTAGTCAAATTCTTCTTTTGTTCATCTAACATACTAATTTTTCACTTTCTTCTACAACAATCTAGTCTATTTTCATCTATCCTTAGCTACTTGTTTGCGAGGATTAATTATCCTCTTTCCCCTGGCGCATGCATGCCTACTTCAACGCATGCATGCCTGTGTCTCAACATATATGCGCTCGGCACCATAGGTTGTGGAGCTCGTTTTCATGTGAGAAACTATCAAGACTATACACTAAGAGTACTTGTACACTTTCCACAGTTGTCTCGCCGGGAGTTTAGGGTTGGGCCGGGCCCCGAGTGGGGTCCGAGGCGCGGCCCCAGAAGAGCGAGGGTTATGGAGCGTAGCCCACGAAAAAAATTGGGCCTTAAAACGTGCTCGATATATCGGGAGACGTGTTTTTCTCATATGGGCGAGATTTTTGATCCATAGGTTTATGGGATGGTTTTGGCCCATGGTGTTAATACCCACGGTTTTGTAAAATTGCTTAAGCGATTTGTCTACTTATATGGTTTTATGCATATGGTAAGTATAATGTAACATTGATATGTGTTTTGAATTCAGATGTGAATTCTCAGTAGAGTTTGTTGAGCATAGCTCCGAAGCAGATCTAGGTATTGTATTGAGAGAGAGCGGTGGCTTGTAATAAAATCCGAGCAAGTGATTCTTGGTGGACGTAGCCCAAATTGGGTGAACCACGTTAAATATTGTCTCTTTGTGTTGTGTTATTTTATTTTGAAATTTTATTTGAGATCTGTAATATTTTATGCATATTAGTTTCACTGCTATGCGATTCTATGAGGGATTGTTCCTAATATTTTATCTCTTCTTTCCTAACGGCACGTGTACACTCTCACTTCGGTGTTTACACCCCTAGTCCGACACGTATGCCCCTCCCCTTTCCTATTTATCTACCCTATTCACCTAGGATGCATACGCCTCTAGTCTAGCACATATACCTACCCTTTGATGCATGCGCGTGCTCGTCCATGTGTTTTCCCGCCCGATGCTCATGCCCTCTCTTCAACGGATACACATGCGTGTAACCATTATTTGATGGATACACATACACATACCTTTCATTTGATGCATGCGCATATGCATACCCATCAATTTGATGCATGGGCGTGCTTGCATACATCAAAAATACCCTAATATAGCCTAAAAGTGACCTAAAATGGCATTAAATGCACAAAGGAAAAAGGAGGGATAGGGAACTCACGTAAGGTTCATCTATTGGGTTCCGAAGGTACTCTTAGATGTGATCTTCTCATCTCCTCATGCTCGGTAGCCCCGCCATCTCACTTCAAGGCTCTCACACTCGCTGCGGTGAAAATTTGTAAGAGCTCTACTACAAATGAATTGGTCATGATTGATTTACCCCCGTGGGTATATTAGGCCGCCGTAATGCCCTTGGGGCATGTTTTCTTCGGCGCGATCACTCTAACACTTCTTCTGCTCACCAAAATGATTATTTTTATATTTAAATAATTATTTTTGCTAATTTTCACATGTTGGAGCGCTCAGTGTCACCTAGTGGTCACTTCTTCACCCTAGAATGATTTACAAGTATTCCAAGTGCTATTTTCTATCATTTCTCTTTTATTTTCTCCTCTATTCTACCCGTCACGATGATTATTTTTATTAAATAATTATTTTTGGCTCGTTTTTCTCCTCGTCGAGGCATTTTACTGCCACCTGGTACCCGTTTTCTTTACCTCAGGGCATTTTTACGTACTTTTAGGAGATCTTTTATCTCTTAAATTCTTCTGACCGATCAAAAAATTTAAAAATTATAAAATCATCCAAAACCCAAAAACATCATGAAAACTTTGAAAATGGACTAAAATTTGTAATCAACTCATTTATGACTAAAATTTGTGTCTTTCACATGGCATTCATCTCAGATATTTTTGGCATTTCCATGCATTTTTAAATAACTCTCAAATCATCTGAATCTCCAACCCATTTACAAAAGCTACGTTGCTTACTTCATCGATACTCTGGGGCAGGAGTTGTCTGGTATTGTTGCGTTGTGCACACTACTTTTTCATTGGACCTAAGTGTCCTCCATCATTTCCCTTGCATATACCAATTGCTTGGGGCATCATTTTCAACCCTTGTCATTTACCAGAGCATTTGGGATTTCAACTCGATAACAAAATATTTGTGCAACCATCTTGAATGTTGTTGGTTTGAGTGTGTGTGATTGTACTTATTTCCTTGTTAGGTGAGTTTGTTTACTTCTCGTATTGCATTACATGTTTGTATGTTGCATGGAGTTGTTGTTTTAGCAAGGGACAATTATTTGTATCTTGGATTTTCATGTCATTTTACACTTCCGTCGTATGCTCACATTTTAATAAGGACCGATGATGAGGATTCTAAACAAAATGATGATTACAAATTGTTTCTGTAAGCACTAGTTTGTGGATAGCTCAATATCCCCTTTTCTTGTTGTTTTCTCATCTTCTCTTCACATTTTATTTCTTATGTTCTCTTTTTGATCGTCGATCGAGTTCCTCCATCACCCCATCAACACTTGAGGGGGCATCCTTCATCCTATTAATTTTTCTTCTCCCCTTCAAAAATTTTCATTATGTTTGTCTACTTTCTTTGAAGTGACGTAGCTTACGTCACCCCAAAGAGGGGCAAATGTAGACACCTATAGTTTGATCAAAGCACTATTATTCCTAATATTGCACTAACTATTCTCCTTCTCACAAATTGATGATACCTCGTCAATAGGGCCTCCTCTAACTCATCGTTTACGACATTCTTTTAGTCGTATTTCTCCTATGAACCAATTAATGGGGTTAATATAGTCCATTATTAGCTAAACCATCTTCTCACCCTCTTCTATACCACTTTTACTAACTTCCTAGTCTATCAATCCATTTCATTGGATTGATTAGACCTCTCAAAACCCTCTTGAAACCCTAATTCTTCTCTAAATAGGATTAGCTAGTCTAACCTAGTTTAATTAACCCTAAACCATGATTAACCTCTTCTAAACCTAGTCAAATCTTATTTTGACTCTCTAAAGTGCCTTTTGGCTTATCCTTTTGTCCCACATGCACCAAAAGTCTCCCATTTCTGAAATTGGAAAACTATAAATAACCCACTACCCCTAGACCATTTCTAAGAACTCTCCTTCTTCCTAACATAAACTATAGCATTTTGCTTAGGGTTTAGAGCTTATTTCATTTGTTTTATTGAGTTATTTCTTTTCCATTGCACTACACACACAAACATTGAGTAAATGGGAAGAACCATTGGCCTTGAAGCCATTAATGGTGAGCTCCCATTCTCATAATCACATAACTAATTGCTTAGAATCTACCTAGGTTCATTTTAAAGCTTTCAAGAGTAGAGGATTACTAAATATGCTAGATTTTCTTGTTTCTTTCAAGATTAATGTATGCAAAGTGATGAATCCTTGTTTATCTCTTATTTGATGGTCCATTGACTAGTTTGTTAAAAGCTTTTGGGGTTTCTTTAGAGATTCTTACCCCATGTCCATGGATTTTGTAACTTTTCATTGAACACGGTGGGTCATCCTTTCTTTTCCCTGCATTTGCATAAGATTGAGGTGAGTTGTTGGTTTTTTCTCCTTAGCCGAGTTGGTCTTTTTGCATTACCTGCAAGTTTTGTTCAACCCTTTCTTACATTGTGTATTAATCTTCATGTAGTGTGTTGGATGATCTTTTAGCATTTCACGTTTGCATCAGGTTTGCATTGTGTTTTACCTTGCATGTGTGTTACATGTTATTCATTTTTCTCTGGATGTTGGTCGACCCTCCCTTTTGAGCTTGTGCTACCTTTTCTCTATTCAGTGCTCTCTAGGCTAAGCCAAGCTATGTTGGGTTTCATCGTTTTGGCTTACATTTGGGTCTTGTTGTCATGTTTCTTATACATGTTGGCCTTAGCTTGCATATCCGATGTTTTCCTACTTCATTATCTATTGTGAGGTGCTTTGTCTCTCTTGAACCATGCATGTGTTCGATTATTCCCTTAGTTCCTTGTTGTTGGTATATCACATCACTCGACTTTGTGTTTGTCGTTAATCAAATTGTTGCTTCCCTCCTGACTCGACCAACCCTTGACTTCTCTCGCAAACCAGCCTTCGAGATCCGGTTGCATGATTCTCTTCCTCACCTCCTCGTCGAGATCTACTCGAGCATATCTCGAGCCCCTTGCCCCTTATTTTTATTGATCAATTTTACCACTTTTTTATTATTTTTAACCATTTTGTTAAGCGGTCTTTTTAATTGAATGTGGTCAATTTTATTGGTTAGTTTAATATATTTAAGCTTGGTCGGTGTTATAATAAATGGTGGGGTGTTTAATATATCTAGGTGGATTTGTTTAATTCAAAGTGGGTCTTGTTAATTTGGAAGGTGGGTAAATTTTAAAGTAAAGAGGGTTTTATTAAATTTGTTAGTCATTTAATCTAGATTAAAGGCTTTAATGTTTATTTAGAGGTCTTAATTTAATTTTATGAACCTTTAATAATTTAAGCTCTTTAATTGCATTAGTAGTTTTTGTCGCTCGTTTAAACATTATTGTCACTTTGTTAGCCCCTTTAAAATCTCTAAAATAGACTAATCAGGAAAATTTCAAAGTGCATTTAATAGAGTTATTGGGCATTTTTTATTACTAACCATTTGTTGGAGTGTGTAGCATCCCTCTTAGCTTTTTCCACCTTCTAGGAGCCCTTGTTACATCCTGGAAGCCTCTTGGACTCTTTTTTGAGCCCTTTCTTCACATTTTAATTGCTCTTATTTGCTTGTGGGTTAGTGGTCGCGTCCGCCACAACCTTGCAACAAGAGAGATTCCTTCCCTTATTGTTTTATTTTGTGCTTTTTAACTTGTTTCATTGCACATGAATGAGCATATTACAGTCTCCACGCTTATGTGATATGTTGTATGAACACTTGGGTGTAATCAACACACTACTTATAAAGTGCCACATTCAGTGGGTGTTCATTTTGTGTGGCTTTTTACTTTCCACTATTTTCTTTACTCGCCTTTAACTATTATGGATCTTAATTATATTACTTTTCTTACCCCATTTAACTATCATGAATGGAAAGATGTCATGTATCTCACTTTGAGAAAACAAAAACTTTACCGGATAACTATGGGATTGCAAGTTGAACCTAAAGAAGATGCAGAGAAAGAAAAGTGGTTTGACAAATGTGATGAAGCCTTTGGCCTTTTGTGTCTTTCTGTATCACCAGAATTGCGCTTTCATATTAACACAACCAAATCACCCAAGGAATTTTGGGATGCCTTAGAAAAAAATTTGGGAAACAAGATGAAATGAAAGGGAATGAACTAGAAAATGAGTTGATTAGTCTTAGCCCTAGCAGTTTTGACACTCTCTAGGACTTTTTCACTAAACTCAAATCTCTAAGATTGTAATTGAAAAATTGTGGAATTGACAAGAAGGACTCACAACTCATACTTTTATCCTTGCAAAACTTGGTCCCGACTATTATGTCTTTGTCTCAACCTTCCATGCTACAAAAAGATCACTTGGTGAAAGTTGTATTATGCCCTCTTTTGATGAGTTTGTTGTTGATTTGACTAGAGAATAGGATAAGCTAATTCAGATGGGTACTCTTAGATCCACAAAATCCCATGATTGTTAGGAATTAGAGAACAAATATGTGGAAAAATTCCTCAAACCACAAAGCAGAGGAAACTATATAGCAAAATTATACTTGTAGAAATATAACAAAGATAAATGAATAATGCACAAAAGAAGACAAGACAAGATTTAACGTGGTTCACCCAATGTGTGCTACGTCCACCAAGAACTTGCTCGATTTTATTATCAATAAGAGTAAAACAACTTTCATTGTATTCTCTTAGTTATGAACTCACAACAGAATTCCAAAGATGCTAAACCACATCTAAACCACAATTAACACCCAATTGCATAACTTTGATCACTCTTGATCACCTCTTGATCATTAAGACCCAAGACCTCTTGAACACTCAAGATATCTTCAAGATACCCTAACACCTCTATTTATAGGATTACTATCCTCTTAAGAAGTCCTAAAGTCCGTTGGTCCGAAAATCTGTCGCGTGGACAGATCTATGGATAGACGAGCCAACAGTGTGCAGGGCTTAGCCCCTCTTTGAGACAGCAAAGCGAAACTGGTTTATTGCTATTTCTACTAGCAGGAACCTATGCAAGTCTCACAGATTCTGCCTTCGGGGTTGGGATCTCATCCCAGTAGAGTGTTCCAGGCTGCGAAAAGAAAGGAATGAAAGAGGGAGAAGAGAAAGAACAGATCCGAAGGGAGAAAAGAAATGAATTCCAAAGCAGAAAGGTCAGAAGATTTATGTTTTTAGTTTGGTAGTAAACAGAGCCAAACCTACTTGCATAAATAAACAAAGCAATACTGATAAACAAATGATGGAAAAGTAGATATGAATCCAACAGATTAAACACATACAGATCTAACGTAAGAAAGATCTAATGTATAACACAGCTATTGAGCACAAAGTCTGAATAATTGTATTACTGTTCTTTTCTGTTACAAGAAAGCTCAAAGTCTTTCTCTCCTCACTTCTATTTCTATCTAAAAAATGTTCACCTTCGAATACAACAAGTATTCTCATATTTATAGAAAATGAGGGAGAGAGAAGGCAAAATGGAGCCAACCACTTATTTACAAGATATTTACAAAATATCTAAAAGTCATGTTGACTTTGACAACTTGGATGGATGACATCATCACATGATGCAACATGGATGATGTCATCATTTGTGCCAACACATTTTTAGACATTTCGAAAAGAAAGTCGGAGAATAGAGAGAAGAAGAAGAAGAAGAAGAAGAAGCTACTCATCATCATCATCCTGCGGCCGAAAAGGGGTTGCCTGTTTCTGATGCTGCTCAGGTGATGATATGTGGAACTGAGCGCGGTATTCCAAAAACTTGCTAATCATCGGCCCAAATTGATCTTGTGATGGATCCTTGTGCCGTTCACTGATTGCTTCGCAAGTCTCCCGCTCGTCTATGAGCTTTTCCGGGAGTTTGGAATAATCTTTCTCCGCCTCGATAAGGAACCCGATGAAGTCCCTACAGGCCAGTAGGTTGTTGATAGATTCAGTGTCGAATGTGACCTCTGGCCCTGTCCCTTGAGAAGCTATCTCCTTGAAGATCCGGATAGTGTCATCAGCTGATCTCAAGGTAAGGGAAGGAGTGAGCAACCCTGGAGTCATGGCGAGGACAATTTTCTCCATTTGATGCATTGCATCTAGGGCCTCTTCCTTTACCTTGTCTATCTTTTCTAAAACAAATTCCAGCTGATCTATCTGATAGTCCAGAGTGGACATAGTTTTGTTGAGGGCCCTTGGATGACCGAAGACTCCGAACTTGACCAGATCTTCGACTGAACAGTCGAACATTTGTTGGAAGGTCTCGTGCTGGAGTCTAGCATGTTCTAACTCTTCTGATATCGGACCTGCTAATGCTTGGAGTTCCTTATTCACCTTCTCGATGTTTAAGTATAAACTGATATACTCGGCGATTACTCTTTCACTATCCTTGAGGATCTGGCTCCTCCAAGCAAAAACAGCCATACCCTGCTCGCCGATCTTTGAATACTCATTGATCTTCTCCTGACTGAGCAGCTCAGGAGTCTCGGCGGCAGTTGTGGGAGGTGCACTTCCCATCTTCTGTAAGGCTTGAAGCAGGTACTTGTTCTGCTCCTTCAGTAGCCTTTTCTCCTCTTTCGTTTCCTGAAGCTTTTGCAGAGTGCATCAACTGCAAAAGAGCTTCCCCTGGAGACTTTCGAGGATGTCCCCATTGTGACTTGGGTCACGGTGAAATCTGTCGGAGATAGATCTTCTCTCTTTTGAGGGGGTTGGGGTACGCTATTTCCATGACTCTCTCACCTGCAGCGCTCTTTGAGAAGCGTGTAACCGGCTTGTGCTTCTTTGCTCCTTTAGCCGGAATGACCGAAAAGTCCATCGGAGCGATGGGGACTTTCCTCTTTTGTTGGCTCAGCTGCTGAGAGATCCAAGCTGGTCCTATAGAAGAAGGACCAGAGACAGAGGGGGAGGCAGCAACGGTAGAAGAGGGGAAAAACGTGGAGACACGCGGCGGCGGCATGGAAAGAATAGCCGAAGAAATGTCCACGGGAGGAAGGGGAACCGCAACTGCAGAAGACATAGGAAGGGAAGGGAGCTCGGAGATGAGGGAAGAAATAGAGGAAGACAAATCAGCGAGGGAGGAGAAGATAGATGAAGAAGCAGGGGAAAGGGTAGAAGAAGGGGCAGAGGACACGACCAAAGGGATGGTCGTTTGAGTCACTCGAGGAGGGGAAGGAAGAGAAGAAGAAGGGATAGAAGGGACCTCTGAAGTTGTAGCGACGCCAACATCCTGGGTGGATGGGCGTATAGGACTATCCTCTGTCAATTCCTCATCAAGAGTTATGACTTGTTCTGGCTCTGAAGGAAGAGGACTTTCAGGGGCTTCCTCCTGAATGGTGCTAGGTTCACCTTCTGCACCTTTGCCTTTCAGCTGCTTCTTTGACCTTGGAGGTGCGTTGCCCAAAGGGGAAGTTGTGAAATCTACCCCGAGGTAGATTAGTCCGTTCATGCGGCACCAATGCTCTGTTCTTCGCATAGTCTCCTTGACCCTCTCCTCAATTGTTTGAGGAGCCTTGTTCTGTCAATGGCCGGGAAGGGCCAATTGTCCCCATCTGTGTCATTATACACCTTATCTACTTCATCTTCCGTAGTCTGGAAGCCTTCGGGGACAATGGCCACTCCGTATTGGATGATTTCCTCCAATGCTAAGCGCGAATGATCCTTTCTTCTGAGTTCCACCTCATGGAGAACGTCAATGTAAATATCCTCAATTTGAGGGACATGGATCGGATCGAGCTTTGCTTTTGGCAGGCAGCTTCTTGGGTCGAAGGTAGGCCTGGCTGGGAAGTCATGCTTCAAGTTGAGTAGCTCCAGCTCTGCGAACATTTCCTTCGCCTTATGGTGGGTGGAGCATGTGTATCGGCCCACTTTGAGGGGGAAAGGAGTTCCACCCTTCTTTCTTTTGAGGCACTTCTCATGGTATGTGACCAGCTGTCTTGACAGTTCTAGTAGAATCAGCTTAGGCCCAGCATACCTTGGTAGCCTGGTTGGCTCTCCCAAAAAGTTGGCAGCCCTTAGATAGGTGAACGTGGGAAATTGGGTGAACAGGGCCCCCCATTTCTCTGTGACTGCCACTATGTTCTTGGTCGTCCGGCTATGAGTCATGTTTGGCCTCAGTAGGCAGATGACATGATAGAAGAATGCATCGTTAACTTTTGCGAAATGTTGGATGCTATTCTCCAGCCTCAGCTCTGGATAGTAATCAAATATCTTGGCCTGAGGCCATACTCCACTTCGGTTCAGCCCCGGATAATCCCTTGCTGACGCTGCAGCATAGACTACATAGGAGTTCATATGGAACACTCCTGTTGTGGCGAACTGTTGTAGCTGCTCAGAGATGGTGCTGCTGATTATTTCACCCCAGCAAAAGCGCTGATCGGGCAAATTCTTATTCATTGTCTCCAGTACCGCGAAGATCCACTTATGGAAATAGTGGGCATCCAAAGCCTCAAGACTCGCTCGGGAAAAGTGATAGTATCACTGAGTTCCTCTGAGAAATCACTTCGGTGGATAGTCTGAGGCCACCGGGTCACCGCCTTCTTGTTCTTTAGGTAGACCTCATTCATCAACTGCATGCACTGGTCTTCGTTGTCTTCCCAGGCCTTGATGCATTCTCGTTGGCTAACAGCCACGTAGTTCCGGTGATGAGGGATGCCAAGTATCAACTCAAAGTGACGGGCAGTGAGGTTTATGACTGCCTCGCCCTTACTGTTCTCGACACATCTTGTGTCCTTGTTGTAACATTGCGCAATCACCATCATGAATTCGTTGTTTACAGCGCTGACGGGGATTCCTCCGGCGAAGTGCAGGGCACTGCCTATTAACTTGTCCATCCATGGACTCCTTGTAACTTTCTGAGTTCTAACCCAGAACTCATCCATGTCAATGTGACCCAATTCAGAGTCTCTGACATCCATACTGCACTCGGCCTGTGATTCGGGCATCCTGACCCTCTGATATTTGTATTTCATCTCTTCTTCTGTCAGCTTAGCTTTTCCTCTTGGTTTGGTGGGCTTCTTGCTTGACGTAGACATGTGTTCTTTCGAACTCAGTTGCTGATCTGCACGAAGAAGAAGTGAGACCCAATCCAAAAAGGTTGAATTAGTCATTTGATCTTCCATTGGAAAGCTAGCAGAAGAAAGAGTTAGAGATTTTAAGGCTCAGGGCGCGGGAAAAATGCAACTGGCAGGCCAAATAGATAAGGCGCACAGAAAAGGAATGTTGCAGAGGTTATACTGGCGCCAAAGGCGCATGGCGCATGGATGAAGCAGGTTGCATTTTATAGCAGGGCGCACAGGAAATGCGTGTTACATTGGGGTTTGGTGCGCCCTTTGGCGCATGGGAAGGTTGTGTAACATTAACAAATGGTGCGCCAAAGGCTTTGGCGCGGCGCATGAAGGTTTTACACAACATCATGTTACTGCAATGGAGGGTGCGCCCGCGCCTTTCTAACTTGATACTCGCGCGAATAAGGCTTGTGTTGCATGAAAGCTGGGTGCGCCCTTTGGCGCATGAAAGCGGGATGTAACATGGAAAGAAGGTGCGCCAAAGGGTTTTAAGGAAGCGCGGGATTTATACTTGTAGCATGCAAAAAGGGCACGCTTTGAGGTTGTAACATGGCGGGTAGATGCGCCAAAGGGGGCGCAATCGCTTTTATTACTATAAGCGCGCCAAATCGCCACGAAACTACACTTAATTGCTCAAATATTTTCTTACTCTTTTTTCTACTTCAAAAGGCTGCTTGGACAAGTAAGGTTTCACAAAGAGGTTTCAGCAGACCAAGCCATGAAAAACAACTCCCTTCCAGCAGATCTGGAAAGAGGGAGGAAGGAGAAAAAGAAAAGGAAACAGGACAGCACAGGGGGGACTAGCTCAAATATACTCCATTAAAAACCGACTAGCAGCCCAAAACAAAGACCAAGCACACCAACAGAACCGAAAATACAAAACAGCGAAGAGGGAGAACCTCTTACCTCGAATATATATCAAAAATTGAGAGCGGGTCCACAGGTCGATGACAACGACAGAGCAGAGCTGACAAATCCAGAGCAATCACGTGCTTTGATTAAAAGGAATGAAAATGACATTGGGCGCGCACTGATATTTATAGAAAAATTTGTCATTAATGCGCCAACTACTTTTGAAATGGCGCATGAAAACTGCTGTCGACAGGGGAAAGTGTGCGCCCTTTGGCGCACGGAAGTATTCGACAACAGAAGAATGAGCGCGCCTTTGGCGCACCGTATACATTGTCGACATGAAGTTATGTGCGCCCTTTGGCGCACCAAAACTTGGTGTAACACATAGATTATATGCGCCCTTTGGCGCACCGAAAGACGTGTTAACATGGAAAACCATGCGCCAAAGGCTTTTAAGGGGGCGCACCAAAACTTGGTGTTACAAGGCAAATTCATGCGCCCAGCCAAAAAAGGCTCAAAAAGACTAAGTTCGAAAACTAGATTTCCCGGGAAGGGACTTTACGACGTTTCGAACGCGGGGGATCCCTAACAAGGGATCGAAACAAAATTTTCCGTATGGTTATCGGTAAAATTGCCCTTGTCAATTTTACGGGATAACAAAGTCGACCCTAGAATTTTGAAAGTCACGATCTTTCAACTTCCCACGGCTAGAAAAAACAGTCCCGATGTTAACAACCAATTAACAACATGTTAATAGCAACATCACAAAGCAATAAGACAAAGAACGTCATAGAAAATGACTGCAGAATGCTCCTGAAGTCTCTAAACTTAACCATTTGAGCTCCAACACTTCAACACTGATTCAAGAAGACCAAAAATAGGCTTCACACCCCAACAATCTCCCACTTGGAGATTGTTTCCACTGAGTAAAGTTCTTAACCCTTCATTATTAACCATGAAGGCTAATCAAAGTTGAACACAACTTCAAATTCTCCCTTATGACCACCTTGGTCATCATATCTGCAGGATTTTGACTAGTATGAATCTTTTCCAGCTTCAACTTATCTTCTTCCAAAGTTGTCCTGATGAAATGATATCTCAATTGAATGTGCTTCATCCTAGAGTGGAAAGCGGAGTTCTTCGCCAAATGAATAGCACTCTAACTATCACTATGTAGTCTCCCAACTTCCTGCTTATGACCCAACTCATCAAGCAATTGTTGTAGCCAAATCATCTCCTTGCTTGCCTTTGTGGCAGCAACATACTCAGCCTCTGTGGTTGACAAAGCCACAACCTTTTGTAACCATGAAATCCAACTCACCATTGTATCACCAACCGTAAATACATAACCTGTCATGCTCCTCCTGCTGTCCAAATCTCCTGCCATGTTTGAATCTACATATCCACATAATGTAGTGTCTAATCCACCAAAACACAATGCTACTCCCATGGTCCCTCTCAAATACCGAAGGATCCACTTTACTACCTGTCAGTGCTCTCTACCTGGATCACTCATAAACCTACTCACTGCTCCCACTACATGGGAAATGTTAGGCCTAGTGCATACCATAACATACATCAAGCTACCAACTACTGATGAGTATGGTACCCTGGACATCTGGATTCTATCCTCCTCAGTCTTGGGACTCTGCTCCTTTGATAATTTAAAGTGACATGCCAAAGGAGTACCAACCAGTTTAGCATCCTGTATACTAAACCTCTCCAAGACCTTCTTTATGTACTCCTTTTGACATAATACCAGCTTCCTCTCCTTCCTATTTCGAGTTATTCTCATACCAAGGATTTGTTTTATTGCCCCCAAATCCTTCATAGCAAAGGAGTCACCTAGTTGTTTCTTGAGTACCTTTATTTCCTGCATGTTCTTCCCTGCAACAAGCATATCATCTACATACAAGCACAAAATAATATAAATACCATCAAGAAACTTCTTGATGTACATGCAATGGTTTGAGTGACACCTAGAGTAACCCCGTTTAAGCATAAAATCTGTCAAACTTCATGTACCAGGTGTCGTGGAGTTTGTTTCGAGCCATACAAACTATTCTTCAATTTGCACACTAACCTCTCCTTCCCTTTGACCTCATAACCATGTGGTTGTTGTATGTACAATTCCTCCTCCAACTCACCATGAAGGAATGCAGTCTTCACATCCAACTGTTCTAAGTGCAGGTCTTCTACTACAACTAAACCAAGAACAGTCCTAATAGAAGTCATTTTAACAACCGAAGAAAAAATTTCATCAAAGTCTATACCTTTCTTCTATGTAAATCCTTTTACCACCAACCGGGCCTTGTATTGTTTCATGCCTCCATCTTCCTCTTTGATTCTATACACCCACTTGTTCTGCAATTCTCTCTTGCCCTCAGGTAGCTCCACCAGATCCCAAGTCTAGTTTTCCATAAGATATCTATGCTCTTTATCCATGGCATGCGCCCACTTCTTCCTGGCATCCACCTACATGGCTTCCTCAAAGCACTCTAGCTCTCCACTGTTAATGAGTAATAAATAATTCAAAGATGGAGTAAATCGTTCAGGTTCCCTTCTTACCCTAGAAGACCTTCTCACCTTAGGAGTTTGGGGTTCCTGATGAGTAGGTACTGAACCAGGCCATTGTGCGTAACATGCTTTGTACTGAACCAGCCCCTTGGACACCTTACTATCTGTAATGTCCTCTAACACTGTGTATTCTTTCTTTGATTCCTCTTTCTATTCCTGCAACTAATCTTTATACATGATTTTTTCATTAAAGATAATATCTCTAGACCGAAATATTTTCTTATCTTTAAGACTCCAAACACGGAAACAAAAATCATCTTCACCATATCCAACAAAGGTGCGTTTCTCAGACTTAGCCTCTAACTTGGTCCTATCATCTTTATCAATGTGAACAAATACCTCACATCCAAATACTCTAAGAAATGAGTAATCAATTTTCTTACTAGACCAAGCCTCCTCAGGTATACCTCCATCCAAGGCCATAGAGGGTCCTCTGTTAATCAGATAAATAATTGTGCTTACCGCTTCGCCCAAAACATGAGTGGTAGCCCCGCATGTAACCTCATGCACCTAGCACGCTCCATGATTGTCCTGTTCATTCTCTCTGACACTCCATTTTCTGTGGAGTATTTGGAACCATTCTTTGCTGTGGATCCCATTTACCGAACAGTAATCAAGAAATTCATTGCTGTAATATTCCCCTCCATTATCCGACCTGAGACATTTCAACTTGAGACCTGTTTCATTCTCAACCAAGGCTTTCCATCTTTTGAAAGTTTCAAACACATCAAATTTCTTTCTAATGCAATATACCCAAACTTTTCTAGTTGCATCATCAATGAAAGTGACGTAATAACATGAACCACCAATAGAGTTTACCTTAGCTGGCCCCCATACATCTGTATGCACTAACTCCAACTTACCCTCCTTCCTGGTAGGTCCAACCTTGAGGAATCTCACCCACTTCTATTTCCCATAAACACAGTCCTCACAAAAGTCCAAATCTAACTCCTTTAATCTGGGCAACCTATCCTTTATAATCTACATGCCCTTATGACTCATATGACCGAGTCTCTAGTGCCACAAAGTTGCATCTCCATCTGCAGCAACTAAATTACAATAATCAGCACCACTAGTTAAATACAAAGTACCAATTTTCTTACCTCTTGCAACCACAAGAGCTCCCTTGGTAACCTTCTAAGAATTCGTTGTAAAACTGACTATACAACCATCACTACCCAGTTGTCTCGCTGATATCAAGTTCCGCCTCAACTTAGGCACATGCCTGACATCCTTAAGTAGCCATGTGTTCCCATTCTACATTTTCACCCGAACACAACCTTTCCCTACTATGCTACATGGTTCATCATCACCAAGATATACATGTCCAAAATCACCTTGAACAAAATCAGTAAAGTAATGTCTATGTGGGGTGTCATGGAAAGAAGCCCCTGAATCTAACACCCAATATTTAGCAATATTATCTAAAGAAAGAATTAAGGCATCTTGACAAACATCACCTGCTGCCAAATTTACCTCTTTATTTTCCTCCTTGTCCTTCTTATCCCAAAGAGCCCAACAATCTTTCTTAGCATGACCAACCTTCCGACAGTGCCAACATTCTAACTTACTCTTCGACTTTGACCTTTTGTGATCATTCAATTTCCCATGGTTACCTTTCCCTTTGTTATTTTGTCTCCCTCTGCTCTCCATCGTCAAAGCATTTCCAGAAGTAGAAGAATATCCGGTGCTCTTCCTTTGCATTTCCTCACTTAGGATCACACCTATTACATCCTCAAACTTTAGCTTTGAGTTATTAGAGACTGAATTACTTACACCATAACCAAGCTGTCCCAGCTATCTGGCAAGGAGCACAAAATCAACAAAGCCCTGACCTTGTCATCAAAGTCAATTTTTACTGATTTTAACATACTCACAACCGTATTAAATTCATTCAAATGATTAGCAATAGAACCATTCTCAGACATCTTCATATTAAATAACTTTTTCATTAAAAATATTTTATTAGAGGCAGAGGTTTTTCATATAACTTCCCCAACGCACTCATGAGACCTTCCGTGGTCTTCTCCTACGATATGTTGAAAGCAACCGAAGATGCAAGGCATAAATGAATTTCCCAAGTGCCTTTCTATCCAACAACTCCCAATCCTCATCTAACATGGTTGTAGGTTTCTTTACTTTTCCAGCCAAAGGAACATGGAGGTCCTTCTGATATAAGTAATCCTCCATTTGCATCTTCCACAAACCAAAGTTCTAGCCCATTGAACTTCTCAACCCTCGATCTACCCTCATCTGTCATAGCTCCCACTCAAGCTAAAATTTCCCTATGATTTACAACTTCAGCAAAAATCACCAAAGCTCTGATACCAATTGTTAGGAATTAGAGAACAAATATGTGGAAACAATTCCTCAAACCACAAAGCAGTAGGAAACTATATAGTAGAATTATACTTGTAGAAATATAACAACATAAATGAATAATGCACAAAAGAAGACAAGACAAGATTTAACATGGTTCACCCAATGTGGGCTACGTCCACCAAGAACTTGCTCAGATTTTATTATCAACAAGAGTAAAACAACTCTCATAGTCTTCTCTCAGTTATGAACTCACAACAGAAATTCCAAAGATGCTAAACCACATCTAAACCACAATTGACACCCAATTGCATAACCTTGATCACTCTTGATCACCTCTTGATCATTAAGACTCAAGACCTCTTGAACACTCAAGATATCTTCAAGATACCCTAACACCTCTATTTATAGGATTACTATCCTCTTAAGAAGTCCTAAAGTGACCTAGAAGTTTGAAAGTCGCGATCTTTCAACTTCCCATGGCTGGAAAAACAATCCCGACATTAATAACCAATTAATAGAATCATCGCAGCAACATCACAGCAATGATCGCATAGCAACGTCACATCAAATGACTACAGAATGTTCTTGAAGTCTCCAAACTTAACTGTTCGAGCTCCAACACTTCAACATTGATTCAAGAAGACCAAAAACAGGCTCCACACCCCAACAAAACTTGGTCCTCGACTAATATGTCTTTGTCTCAACCTTCCATGCTACAAAAAGATCACTTTGTGAAAGTTGTATTATGCCCTCTTTTGATAAGTTTGTTGTTTATTTGACTAGAGAATAGGATAAGCTAATTCGGATGGGTACTCTTAGATCCACAAAATCCCGTGATCTCATTGTTGGTCATGAAAAACATAGGGTTTCAAAAGAGAAGAAGAAGAAGAAGAAGAAGGATCGTGAGAATAAAAAGGACCAATCCACTACCAAATGAAACTCTTCCACTTCTTCTTCTAGTTATAAATCTCCTAAAGAATGAATCAAATGTGGGTATTATAGTAGTAGACATGAAGAAGAAAAATGTTTGAAGAATAAGATTGACCTCCTCACAAGTATTATTTAGAAGAATAACATAGGATTTCTTGATTCTCTCAATCCATCTTCATCATCAACTCATGAAATTTATAAGGAAAAATACAATGGAAAGGGGAAGTGAAAGAAAAAAATCAACTAAGGAGAAAACAAAGGCAAGAGATTTAGTTGCAATTGTGTCACCTACTCCTACATGGGTGATTTATTTGGGTACATCTTATCATATTTTCTCATCTAACATTGTATTTTCTTCATTAGAGCCATGTGACATGTCTTTTGTTAGGCTTGGTGATGACACTTCTAGATCATTTTTCGGAGAGGGATTGTTGAAGTGAATGGTGGAACTTTCAACAATGTGCTTAATGTTCCTTCACTTTCAACTAATCTCCTTTCAGTGTATCAGATTACTCACCTTAGTCAAGGCATGTGGGTTGAGTTCACTCTAGATCTTGTTTATGTCAGGGATCTTCACAGTGATAGTATTATTGTATTTGGTATAATTAATCATCACACTCGGCTTTTCTCCTTTTCTCAATTTGTTCCTCCTTCATATTCTTCATCGTATTCACATAGACTTGATGATATTTCTGAGCTCACTTCTAATGATGATGAATTTTCTTCTAGCTTGGTTGACTTCCATAGTGATGGGGACCCACCTCCGCCATCCACTTATAATCTACCACATATTGAGGAGTTATTTCTTTATCCACCTAATTTTGGTCCACTACAAAAATTTTAGGAGTAGGTATTTTGATTTGATACTCATTAGACATTGAGCACTCTTCTATACAATTACATGATATACCACCTTCCTTCTTTGCCATTGCTTCAGATTCACCATCCCTTCATGGAGTATTTAGAACTTCCACCTCACATATGGAGCATCATTCCTTGGATAGGAACAACACCTTATCACTTTAGGGATCTTCTTCTTCTACACTTGATACAAAGTGGTCTTTGACAAGTTCTAATCTTGGGAGGCTAGATAGTGTTTATTCATCTCTTCTCTTCTTCTAAAAAGATTTTGGTTTATACATGCGTACCTTATTAGGCCTTTTTTTTCAAGACTCATTTGACACATCTTTCTTAGGTTTTTTAGGGGTGTCTTTTATCTCTTATATGTGGATGTTTTCCTTGGATTTTCCTCCGTTACTTGAAATCCTTATTGTATATGTGTACCTCATCAGTCTAGTTGTCACGACCCATTTCCCTTCTACTCTTCTTATTTTCTAGAAATATTGTTATTTGTACATGGTTACCTTATTAGGATTAATTTTTGGGCCCCATTGACACATATTTCTTAGTTGTCTAAGGGAGTTCTCTTATGTTCTAGCTTTCTAGGACCTTTACCTAAACTTCGATGAAGGGGGGATGTTGGTGTATATGACTTGTTTTGTCATCATTCGGTGTCTTTTCCACCATAGATGGTTAGTCATCTCACTTAGTGAGGTCATAAGTCATTAGGGTTAGTTACGGTTATGTCCACATGTCATGCATAGGAGTTACGCAATACTCCTATATGTACCTCTTATTTTTTTATCTATGAGCATTCCAAACCCTAGGTATTTCACTACTTGATTCTCATTTTGTGATTTAATCTCTTTCTTACTATGTGGAGCATTCACGACACCATTGGAAGTGTAACCTTTTCAATGTGCACGAGGTTCTGTATTGATCCTTGTAAAAAAATCGATAAAAACTTGCACAATGCCTTGTTGGTTATGGCCTCAACAAGTGAATTCTACATGACCTCGTACCTTGTATATTACATTGCTACAACCAGGATTTGGATGGGATTGTCCACCGTTGGATAACTAGGTGAAAATAGGATGATATATGAATAACACCCTTAGATCACTCATGAGGAAGCTTGTAGTATTTCGGATGGGTTAATGATGCCCTCACTATCTTTGCGGTCAGTCACTAGAAGGTAATACAAATTTTGAGAATCTCAATGGATGTCGTAGACCTCATCGGTGTGTATGGAAGCTACTTCATCCAATTTCGTACATTCACATTGTTACGCCCTTAGTCCTATAGCTTATATTGGATATGTAGTGTCGACTTATGGCTTACATAATCTTTCTTCTTGTCATATGTTATTCATTTATGCTTTCATATGTTTAGTAGGTCTTCCTTAGTATTGGTCATAACATAGGATTGGTATATATAGGTGGTAGTGAGGAGTAGTTAATCATCATATACATTTGAGTCTTATCGTTTGGTTTGGAGGTTTCCCCCTCGAAGTGGCTAAGCTATTCTACTTGCATATTGAGATCATTTATTTGTAATATTGTGTTCTTTGGTGTTCTATTATTGTTAATATTCATATTTATACAAGTAATTTCATTACAAGTGGTACTAGAACTTGATCTCGGCCAACGTTGTGTCAAACCCTAATTATGAAGGTTTGGCTATATCTCAAACTTTGTATCAAATTTTTCTATAATTTTTTTGTGCTATTTTGAAATCACCAAGTAAGCTCCTCTCCAAATTTCAAGTATTTTTGTCTTATTTTGCAAAAGTTATAGTCATCTTATATTTTTCATAATTTAACTATCTAGGTTGCAATTTTTGGAAATTTTTTAAGTTTATTATATTTTAAGAAATATTTCCAAAAATTAGTTAGGGTTTCCTCCTTATTGTTTCCTCTATTCGTCTGATAAATTTACAAAACCCCAAACCCTAAATTTTTTCCCTATTTTGTCTACCTTGAGTCCTAAAACCTACATCGTGACCAGTAAACCAACTTGAGGCCAAGGGAAAGGTCGAGCAACTCCAAAAATGACCCCAAATAAGGAAGATATGGATTTAGACAAGCATTGCATAAAACCCTAATTATGAAGGTTTGGCTATATCTCAAAATTGGTAGTGAATTTTTCTATTTTTTTTTGTGGTGTGGTGAAATAAATCAAATAAGCTCCTCTCCAAATTTCAAGAATTTTTGACTTGTTTTGAAAATTTATAGCAGTTTTATGTTTTTTCATAATTTGGCTACCTAGGTTGCAATTTTTGGAATTTTTCTAAGTTTCTTATATTTTCGAAAGCTTTCCAAAAATTAGCTAGGGTTTCTTCTTTATGATTTCCTCTATTCATCCAATAAAATTTATGAAACCCCAAACCCTAATTTTCTCCCCTATTCCATCTACCCTAGGTCCCAAAACC
The DNA here is from genome assembly GCA_018340775.1 of Taxus wallichiana var. yunnanensis. Taxonomy (NCBI): domain Eukaryota; kingdom Viridiplantae; phylum Streptophyta; class Pinopsida; order Cupressales; family Taxaceae; genus Taxus; species Taxus wallichiana. The sequence continues at coordinate 70,457,299 of CM031242.1, forward strand.
TACATCATGAATGGTAGATCAACTCAAGGCCAAGGGAAACGTCAAACAACTTTAGGAATGACCTAAATAAGGAAGATATGGATTTCAAATCTTCTGTTTGGGAGCATCTCGAGGTAGTCATCCAACTTCAAGAAAGGGTAAATAATATGGTGAGTAAGGATAACCTCAATAATGAGCTTCTTCATCTGAACGGTAACCTTAGGGTGAACTTCAGATGGATTTTCAATCTATGAAGCAGGAGTTGTTTCTCACTCTTTCAAACACAAATTCCAATTCCGGACATATATGGGTGCCTCTAAAGCAATACTCACACAAGTCCAAATCACTCCAATCAAGAAGGATCATTTAGACATTCAGTGGATCTCATCACCAATGGTGGGGCATTATTCTAAAAGTGGAAATGCATAAGTTTTATGGAAATGATCCTCTCAATTAGATTACCCAAATGGATAATTCATTTGATCTCCTTCAAATCCTAGTGGGACAAAAAGGTGACCATGACATCCTTATATCTAGAACTCCGACCAATTTGTCTGGTATTATTAGTTATGTGCTCAAAGGCGTAAGAATGGTCTAAGTGTCACGTGGACAATTTTCACTAAAGAAATTCAATTACACTATAGTTATAGTGTGTCGAGAATTACTTTAGCCAATTAGTAAATTTATGGCAAACAAGTTCAATACGGGATTATGTCCATCAATTCCAAAATCTTTCCTCATGCGTGTGGATGATATTACGTAAAGAGTATCTAAATGACCTATTTCTTGGGGTCTTAAAGACCACATTAAGCATGAGGTGTGCATTGGTTTAATGATCTCCTCACTAATGGTGGGGCATTATTCTAAAAGTGGAAATGTGTAAATTTTATGGAAATGATCCTCTCAATTGGATTACCCAAATAGAGAATTTATTTGATCTCCATCAAATCCCAAAGAGGGACAAAAGGTGACCATGGAATCCTTATGTCTAGAACCCGACCAATTTACCTAGTATCATTGGTTATGTGTTCAAAGGTAGAAGAATGTTTTAAGTGTCACATGGACATTTTTCACTGAAGAACTTCAATTACAGTATAGTTATAGTGTGTCAAAGAATTACTTCATCCAATTAGTAAATTTACAACAAACAAGTTTAGTAAAGGATTGTGTCCATCAATTCTAAAATATTTCCTTGTGTTTGGATGATATTACAAAAGAGTATCTAAATGACCTATTTCTTGGGGGTCTTAAGGAACACATTAAGTATGAGGTGTATATGTTTAATCCACTCAAGGTTTCTGATTCTATTATCATGGCACATAGGGCAGAGGAAAATTTTCTTTCCAACAGAAGGTAGTCCTTCACTAACATAAAATATTATAGCACCTTGCCTCCATCGTACCCTCAGCCAGTTTGGCTGACACCTCAACAAATTGAATAAAAAAGAGCAAAAGGGTTTTGTTTTAACTATGATAGAAAATATGGACCAAATCATAAATGTGCTTTGAGGAAAAAAATTCTACATTGAAGGGACCGATGATGAGGAAGAATATGAGGAAACATCAAGTGAGGAAGTGGAAAAATTAGAGGAAGAATTTGAAGATCCCCACTGCTATCTCATGTCATTCTCTATCAGGTATTACTACTCCACAAACCCTTTATGTCATGGGGTATCTTAATAAGTAGAAGGTAACAGTATTGATTGATTCGGGGAACACACATAATTTCATCAATCATAAGCTGACAAAGAATGAAAAATTGTTTCATCTACCCAACACCTAAATTTCAAGTAATGATCATAGATGGTGGCACAGTCCAATGTTCAAGTAAATGCCATAAAATCATACTTATGATGGGTGACTAAACATTGGAATATACAATGTTTTCTATTCCCATGGGCGGAGCTAATATTGTCTTAGGTGTTCAAGTGGCTCACAACTTTGGGCACCATAGAGATAAATTTCTAGGAATTTTTCATGCGCTTTCATTCTAAGGGTAAAAATTTTAAACTTTGTAGACTATAGGATTAAAAATCCTCAGGTGGTTAGTTCTCACCAAATGCAAAAGATTCTTAAAAAGGGGGATGAAGGTTTTGTAGCACGATTGTTCTCTATGGAAGTTCAACCACCAATGATAATAGTGCATCCTGATCTTCAGAAGGTTATTGATCAATGTGTAGTTGTCCTCCTCAAGGATCCTAGAGGATTACCTCCTGAAAGAGATCATGATCATGCCATTTAATTAATTCCAAGAATCCAACCTTCCAACATTAGGCCTTATAGATACCCATATGTGCAAAAGAGTGAGATCGAGAAGATGGTGGAGGAAATGTTAGAAATGGGTATTATTCATCATAGTCAAAGTGCTTATTCTACTCTAGTGGTGATGGTGCACCAATAGGATGGAAGATGGTGCATGTTGAAACTACAGAGAACTCAACAATTACTCTATCAAAGATAAGTTTTTATTCCTATCATTGATGAGTTGTATGGTGTAATTTATTTTACAAAACTAGATCTGTGTTCTGGGTATCACCAAATTGCAGAGTAAAGAAATAATATATTCATAAGACAACCTTCAGAACTCATCAAGGGCATTATGAATTCCTAGTGATGTCTTTTGGTCTTACTAATGCACCATCCACATTTCATAGTTTGATGAATTCAATATTTAGACCATTCCTATGGAAGTTTTTCTTGGTATTTTTGATGATATCCTCATCTATAGAAAATCCTAGGAGAAACATTTACATCATGTCAATATGGTATTGGAAGCACTAGACAAACATCAATTATATGTCAAGCCTTTGAAGTGTTGTTTTAGGGTACATGAAGTGGAATATGTGGGCCATATTATATCTCATGAAGGTGTTAAGGTGGACCCTCATAAGATCCATGCCATAGTGGAATGGGAAGTCCCAAGAACCCTCAAGCATTTACGAGGTTTCTTAGGTCTCACAGGGTATTATCACGTATTTGTAAAAAAATATGACACTATAGCAGCACCACTTACAAAATTATTGAAGAAATACTCCTTTTATTAAAATGAGGAAGCTTCTTGGGCATTTGAAAAATTAAAGGTGGCAATGTGCACCACTCCAGTATTGGAAACTCCAAATTTCTCCAAGACCTTCATAGTTGAATGCGATGCTTCAAGAAATGGGATCGGAGAAGTACTCATGCAAGAAGGACATCCCATGGCATTTGAGATCTAGTAACTAAAAGGAAAGAATATGTTGAAGCACACCTATGAGAAGGAAATGATGCCAATATTACATACAGTTAAACAATGGAGACCATACTTGATGGGTAGACACTTCAAGGTAAAAACTAATCATTATAGTTTGAAATACTTCTTGGAGCAACGACTATCTTCAGAAGAGCAAAAAAATGGGTCACTAAGATGTTGGGGTATGAATTTAAGATTATTTATATGAAAGGGAAGGAAAATGTGGTCATTGATGTTATATCTAGGAGGGATGTTATATTTACAGGGAGGAGCACGACAGGTTATATTTACACTGTAGGTGGGACAGCAGTGAGCTGGATTTCACGACTACAGAAGTTGGTGGCTTTTTCAACCACGGAGGCTGAGTATGTTGCTGCCACGAGGCAAGCAAATAAATGATTTGGTTACAACAATTACTTGAGGAGTTGGGGCATAAGCAGGAGGAATGTAAGCTGCATAGTGATAGTCAGAGTGCTATACACCTTGCTAAGAAATCTGCTTTCCACTCCAGGACGAAGCATATATAGTTGAGATATCACTTCATCAAGATAGCTTTGGAGGAAGATAAGTTGAAGTTGGAGAAGATTCATACCACTCGAGAATCCTACGAGACATGACCAAGGTGGTCACAAGGGATAAACTAAAGCTATGTTTAGCTTTGGTTGGCCTTCGTGGATGACAGTGAAGGGTTGAGAAGCTTGCTTAGAATGGAAATCAGTCTCCAAGTGGGAGATTGTTATGTTTGTGGAGCCTATTTTCATGTTAGAGTGTGGTACACCTTCTATGTGTTACACTCGGGTATTTTACTTGGTCTCGCCGGCGCCGAGCGGGTCAAGGGGTTAGGGGGCAAAGCCCCCGAAGCAAACTTTCATGGGTGGTTTATTAACCCATGGGTAATGGGTAACCGTTATGGGCTGTTTTTGGGCCCATGGTTTTTCGGTCTTTTGCCCATTGTTTTGATACCCACGGTTTTTTGCCCTTGGTTTTGATACCCACGGTTTTGTATCAAACTGCTTAAGCAGTTGTCTATTTATATGGTCTTATGCATATGATAGATGTACAAGCAAATGTATTGTAGATGTGTTTTGAATTCGGCTGTGAATTCTGTAGAGTTTGTTGAGCATAGCTCCAAACGGATTTGGGTATTGTATTGAGAGAGCGGTGGCTTGTAATAAAATCTGAGTAAGTGATTCTTGGTGGATGTAGCCCAAATTGGGTGAACCACGTTAAATACTGTCTCTTTGTGTTGTTTTATTTTATTCTACAATTTTATTTGAGATCTGTAATAATTTTTGCATATTAGTTTCTACTGTTGCGATTCTGTGAGGGATTATTCCACATATTTTATCCCTTATTACCTAACACAATGGTTGCCACTTGCAGAATGGTGGTATAATACTTCATTTCATACCTCCTCCAAAATGTCTTTGTTTCTGTAACTTTACAGGTACCATCCTCCATCACTCATCTCTAGCTTGAAGGTCAAACCAAAGGTGAGAGCAATCAAAGAACACATTTAGCACCAGCATGAGGTACTCTCTAGTCTTACAGAGAATTTGGCAAGGGCACAAAACTACATGAAGCAACAGGTAGATCAACATTGTAGTGAGCGAAACTTTGAAGATGGTGACTTTATTTTTGTATGGTTGCACCATATAAGCAATTATCATTAAAACAAAAAAATAAGGATAATAATCTTGCTCCTAAATACTATGGTCCGTACCAAGTGTTGCAGAAAAATTGGTAGTGTGGCATATAAGTTGAAGTTCCCTCCATGAAGTAGAATACATCCACTATTCCATGTTTTTTGCTTGAAGAAAGTCATTAGGCAGCACACTTCCGCCCAGTTAGTGCTTCAAGAACTGTATGAGGAAGGAAAGATCATATTGGAACCTGAAGGTATTCTTCAAACACACACCAAAATATTGAGGACCAGAGTCAGTACTAAGTACTTGATCAAGTGGAAGAATATGACTATTTAGTATGCATCATGAGAGGACAAAGCATTTTTACAAAGAATATCTAGGGTTTTCCCAACATTGTGGACAATGTTGCTTTGAAGGGAGGGTCATGTTACACCCTTAGTCCTATAGCTTATATTGGATATGTAGTGTTGATTTGTGGCTTACATAATCTCTCTTCTTATCATATATTTAGTTATGTTTTCATATGTTTAGTAGGTCAACCTTGGTGTTGGCCATAACATAGGATTGGTATATATAGGTGGTATTGAGGAGTATTTAATCATCATATTGAGCATTTGAGTCTTATTGTATGGTTTGGAGGTTGCCCCCTTGAAGTGGATAAGCTATTATACTTGCATATTGAGATCATTTATCTGTAATCTTGTGTTCTTTGGTGTTCTATTACTATTGATAATCAGATTTATACAAGTAATTCCATTACACACATGTATTCGGGTCGATGGCTTTGATGGAGACTCATAAAATCTCCTGAGGTATGTCAATGATAAGCTAGTTTTGATTGAATTACAAATACAATTGGGTGTCATGCATGCTAATTTGAAGGATAGAAAGGTGAAAGGTATTAACTTTCCCATCAAACTTGACATTTACTTGTTGTAAGAATGCTTTAGATGCCCATAATATCAATTCTATCATGTTTCCATTTAACCTAAATTCCTATTCAAAAGGGTTAACTTTGATAAAGAAGGTCTTTTTCAATAATAACATGAGAGTTACTTGTGTTAATACCTACCAACTAAAAATCAAATACTTTTAGGCTGATTGTTTTGATGATCTCGAGGTTCTCCAATGAGATTACATGAGAATGATTATTGAAAAAATGAGATCATTCATGTTAGAATGGGTCATGGAGGGATTAATAGATGATGGTATTGACTTAATTGACCCATAATTTATGGAGCATGTTCAAAATAAAAAATTTAAATCTATTGATTGGTCTATAAGGAGTCAAAATATATTCTAGACCACGATGTTGGTGTACTAAAAATATCTAAGAATTGGTTTCTCAACAAAGTGTCAGATTTCACTTCGCAAGCAAGAGCATTGATTTGAGATCAAGTGAGGGAACATCTCACACCAAAATCTATATCAAGAGTTTGAAATCACATGTTGCAACCTCGAGTTCTCCTAAAGAGCCCATTGCATCATATAAGTCTCACCTTTCATTTGCCTCCAAGTTTCCTATTAGAAAGAATTCCACCACTTCCCTTGAGCCAGGAGAAATTGCCACTTCTCTTAAGAAGGAAAACCCCATAGTTCCCAAGGAAGATATCCTTTAATCCTTCTCACTTCTTGCAAATCCTCCACGAAGGATTTCTCCTCATTCTCATTCACATCTACATGGCATTCATGTTTCTTCACAAGTCCATTCCTATCATCACCCTTCTCCCATACCTCTCAAAACTTTTTCACCCTCCGCTTCCTCTCTCGGTCCTTGTTTCTCTTGGATCTCACCACCGATAGAAGAAAAAAAAAAGTGTACAACTATGAGACTTGTTAATATGAGTTTTGATTCAGGTAGTAGATATCCTAAAAGTAGGCAAGTCAATCAAGAAATTTTCCATGCCCATGATCTTACAACACAAAAATAACCATCTAAAAGATCAAAAAATTGGGAATTTTTTTGTTTAAAAACACTAATAAAGTATAATTGAATAATACATTAATAAGACTTATATAGGTTTAAAATTACTAACCTAAGGGACATTGGGTTAGGAGCCTCGATGATACTCCTATCTAATCACAAAACCCCTCATCAATTGTGATAGTAAAAGAAAACTCTAATATTATATTAAGTTATCTCTTGAAAGATTTGTGTCCTTTATTATGAGGAGGGAATCACTTCTAGTAATGACATTCTATTTGGTCCTAAATAAATTTTATCAAAGATAATCGTGTTTCCAGTCATAGAGTCTCCCTAGACAAGAGAGGAATTATTTTACTTTATTAATGGTACACTTGGTTTCCTAAGGTATAATATGCTTAGATAGGCCAAGTGTAATTTATAGGAATGTTGTCGGATAGTTACATCTTAAGTCTTAGAAGCTCAAAACAAATGCAATAAAACCATATAAACTCATTGACATAACAAAACCCTATAAGTAGTGAAAAACTTAGCAGAAGTGGAAAGATAAGAATTTATGAACAACAAACCTCTCCTCCAAATTTATCTTGCAAACCTTATATAAGATTGTATAAGTATTTAAACTTATGGAATCTTGTAGTTGTTAGATTATGGATGTTCTTGAATCGATTTACAAATGTAGAAATGACAATGCTACGAGAAAATTTTAGACATGAGGATGCAGATGGAAATTTTAGCAAGAATTGGTTGCAATTACACAAAGCTTCCAAGGATGATTTACAACGGATCGGCCTTCTTTTTATAGTTGAAGGTGAAGCCATGAATATTGTATCAAGGTTTGAATCGGCTCTGATTCATAATTATAATTTCCTAACATAGCCATTAGATTTGGCCTGTGTAGTTACAGATTTTCAGGGGCAATGAATGTTTGGATTTTGTGTGGGAATATGGTCAGTACGTGCAGGTGTTTTTGCCCCCACCTTTGTAGGGTTCTAGAAGTAGAGTTGAGTGAAGTAGATAAATATGATTATTTAAATAACTAATTTAATTAGTTATGAGTTGTGAGAGGATAATTAACCATTTAATTAAATAAATGTTTAATTAAATTAGCTAAAGGGGGTAGGAGTATAGCTTAAGTGTAATTAGAATTAATTTAATTAATTCTAAAAGGGATGTAAAGATAATAGAATTAATTTGATTAATTCTAAAGGAATATGATAGATTTAATTGAATTAAATCTAAAAGGGATAAATATTCAAAGTATGAATTAATTAATTAATTCTAAAGGGGGTGTGAATAATTAGGAATAAGCATGTATTTTTAGGGTGTCTACATTTTCCCCTCTTTAAAGTGTTATTACGAAGTAATAGCATTTTAAAGATAGTAGACGTATGCATATTAATGAGCGGAGGGCAAAGAAGCATGGTGGGAATGTTTGATATGCCCCAATAAAGCATTAAGATGCCCTAACAAGTAGAATGGTAAGGAATACCCCCTCAAGGGTGGGTGACACAACAAAGTGGTGGACAACCATTTGATAGGAAGAAGGCAAGGAATTTGAAGGAGGATGAGAGGGATTGTGCTCATAGCATGAGCATCATTTAGAGAGTGAAAGTTAGAGCAACCTTATTTTATTGTTGCACAATAGAGTTATCACCATGATTATGAAATAATAGTGATGTTTAACACATTATGTGTGTAAACAAACACACACGTAACAAATAAAATATAAAAAGGAAAACAAACCCAATATACACTGTAAAAGTATGCACCATGACTATAAGGAAGCCAAGATGAAAACAAAATACATGTAATTGGTCCAAAAATAATATCAACAATGCAACACAACTTTGAAAAAGAAGACAATTAATTATGCCCCTAATATGTGCCACAATGATGATTAAGTAGATGCAAATGCCCCCAAGCACTAAACTTATGAAATGCATAGGAATAAGATCAAACTGAAGAGTGGAGTAATCTTAGATACTCCAAAAGACACTCTTGTTGGATCCGCATTGAAAATTGATCGAGAGTTGAAAAGGATCATTTTCCATGAGCATTAAACTTATGAAATACAGGGGAGGGAATGAGAGCCAAAATTTCCCCAAGTGAAGTTATATCATGAAGGAAAAATAATTGATTTGACTTGTTCCCAAGCAAAGATATTAACATGCAAAGGGAAGATGATGTATCATGATAGTCGTAAGATTGGAACGATCACTAGGGTAGTAGTTAAAAGTGTGATTTTATCAATATTGTGGACATATGCATAAAGATGGGGGCCAAAAAGTGGACACAAATCCATTTTTGGCCATTTTGGCCATAACGTGCTCGTGTTATGGCTCAGTCGCGTTATAATGCAAAAAGGGAAAATCTAGGCCGCGTTATAATGTGATCGTGTTACGGCTCAAGTTTATTAAGCCGGAACACGCTCGCATTATAATGCACTCACATTATAACGCACTCACATTATAATGCACTCGTGTTATAACACGCTTGTGTTATAACACGCTCACGTTATGGTTTTCTATGTGTTTTTCCACATTATCCCTCCCAAATGGATATATTTCACATTGGAAACAGGAACGTGAGCGCGTTATAACGTGCTCACATTTCATCTTGTTGGGGTTTGGAATACCCAATCCAAAGGCTTGGATTTCCAAACCGAGGTTTGGACTGTATTGCATGATTAAAACCATGTTTGACATAAAAACATCAAAATTTCACGTGTGTACCCCAATATCTCATGCATTAAAACATAATATTCAAAAATAAATTATACTATGATGTCAATCTCATTTTTACCTTGATGATGATATAATTCTTTCTAAAATATGATTAGTTTAAGGCTTTCATCCATAATTTCTTTTACTAGTGCCTTATTTTCTTACAAAAACCTATGCATACATTTTGGTGCATAATTTACGATTTTTTCATCCAAATTAAAAAAATGTGGTTTTTTCTAAACTCCATTCTACATGCACTAAAAAAACTAAAAATGACTTTTTTCAAAGTTATGGGGGTGCACACACAAATATTTCATTTTCGGATATGTGCACTTTGAAAATTAATAAAAATTATCTATTCATCCAAAAATTATGAAAATTTAGTGTGACCTCCTACATGGTCTTAGTTAACTTTATACTAAAGGGATTTTTTAAAAAAATTATACAACTAAAAAAATGGGGGGGTGCACACACAATAGGTTCTTATATTTTTACACAAAAATAGACATACTTTGTGTGCGCACAACATTTGAGCCTCTTAATCTCAACCATTTAAAAAAAATAGTTGTTCGAAACTAGATCCCGAGCTCTACGGTACTTTATTGTTATCACTTTGTCAACTTGTGAGCATAGGCATGCTGAATTATTCAATGAAGTTCAAGTTTTGTGATTTTAGGAAAAAGGTGTCCCTTTTTACGCCTTTTAGCCCCCATATTTGTGCACTTACCCTTGTGTTGAATTGCTGAAATATTTTCATGTGTTTGCAATTTTTATGATTTTGTGAATATTTGGGATTTTTTAGATTTTAATAATTTTGGTGAAGAGTGAAGAAAGGGAGCGGCATGATTGTTACACATGGTTTTCCTTAGTGAAGCATTGGTGTGCCTCGATGAGGCGAGATTAGTGGAGGAAAATGCCCCCACAAACAAGTGAACATCAGCAACGGAATGCTAGTGAATCGCGTGAGAGAAGAGAGAAGAAGCCGCAAACAAACCGTCCAGAGTAATGACGAAGAAGAGAGTAGATGATGATTGTGACCATGATTTATTATGGAGAAATGATGATGTCAACAAAGTACACTGCGTAATTAGCACAAATACAAAGAAATGTAAACAAACCTAATTACACAACAAAAGAAAACACACCATGGCTTATTTAATAAACCAGGATGATAACACAATATGTACAAGCGATTCAAAAACATAAAACAAGCATGTCAAAAAACACAATATGAACAAGAATTAACTACACCAAAGTTATATGTGAACTAAGATGCTAATAATTCATCTGCAATTGGTCTACAATAACAAAGTATAAAAAAATAAAAAAACTAACATGCTAACAAAAACATCGTCATAATGTTGACAAACCACAACAATACAACACAATTTGCAATAACGACGTCTAATGACACCCCTAATGTGTTCCACATTGAAGAATTGATAGATATGAATGCTCTCAAGCGATAACTTAGAAATGCAAGAGAGTTAGATCGACAAAAGAGTGGAGTGATCTTAGATACTCCAAAAACTCTTGTTAGATCCCATTGTAGTGTGATCTATATTGGATTTAATTGAAATCCAAGTGTGCCCCAAACAAAGTTATATTGTGAAAGGGTAATTGATTTTTTTGCCTTGAGCATAGATATACACCATGGGAAAGAAAAATGATTATCGGAAGATGATCTAGAACAATTAGTAGGATTGCCATCAAATGGCGATATTGTTGAACTGTGTTATTTAGTTGCTGAGATTTTGTCAAACATTTTTGAATGTTTTGTTTTTTGCCAATTTTATATTGTTTTTGGTTTTTCTAACATATTTTAATGTTTTTGAGTTTTGAATGTATTTGAATATTGTTTTATTTTTGAACATATTTCAAATTTTTTGAGTTTTTGAACATATTTGAATGTTTTTGAATTTATGAATGTATTTAAATGTTTTTGGATTAATAAACATATTTGAATGCTTTTTGAGTTTTTTAACATATTTCAATGTTTTTGGATTATTAACGTATTTAAATGTTTTTGGATTTTGAACATATTTGAATGTTTTTGGATTTTTGAACATATTTGAATGGTTTTTTTATTTTTGAACATATTTTAATGTTTTGTTAGATATTTTAACTTGGTAAAAGGGTACACCATTTGAATTCATGTTCAAACAATTATAAGCATTTCATTCCATTAGCAGAATATAGATGATATAGTGATGGGATATCTCATTCCACTCATGAATCCACGTGAATCGGGAAGATGTGAGGGCTCACCACAAAGATCTATGAAGGACATGAGAACTAAGAAAATATTGATATGAAAATGAAGATGATGGATGCCAAGACACAAGGTGTAACAATGGTCCATTCAGAAAATGTGACTCATCTCCAGTCAAGATTACCTAGACCGATTCCAAGATGATTTCACTTTATAAGTTTTAACTAGACTTAGATCCATTGATGGCCTACTGATTGACAAGATCTAGTTGAAGGAATTTTTGTCTCTCTTAACATAAGCAACTTCTTGGGATGTGTATGATTAAGCACTTTTGATTCATATTTTCTGAAGGCTTTATTTTATTCAATTTTTTAAGGCCCCCTACATTCTGCCCCATACCACTAGTAAGAGGTAAGGGTTCAACACCAAAGACAAAACATATGTAAGGATACATACCTCATTTCCCAGTCTCATACTACTAGTAAGAAGTATGGGCTCATCAAAAGACTGTGAAGGACAAAAGGTGTAATGATTGATATTTTTGTATTTTAGATTGATTTTTCCTTGTATGTTGATATTGTGCTTGTTGGGAAGGAACATTTTACCCCCAAATCTCAACAACATGCGACTAGTAGGACACAAGGGTTTAACACCGTAGACTAGGATTGACGGTCAAAAGGTCTGGGTAAAGAAGATTAGTGATTTTTGTTAAAGAGAGATTTTTTGAAAGGATTTGCCATCAATAAGATTTGAGACAAAAGTTTAGGTAAAATATATGGAATGGTAGAAACCATAACAAGGATGAGATATAAAATGCTTGATAGAAAAAATATTAATATGTGTCTTATAGGTGAAGAGTGTGGAGAGATGATGATGTCATGATTAAGATATCTACCAATGGATGAAATAATTAAAATTGTTTGTTAGATGAATCAATCGTGTAAATGGCCTCCCTAATGTGGAGAGTACTGTGGATAAAAAAATTTACTTCTACATTTTTTTTCAAATAGAGCTTTAAGGAGAGGTTTGATATGGATTTTCATTCACTTTTTACACTTTTTTATTTTTCAAAGTTTTTGCAAATGAGGATTTGCAATGGACTTATCATTAAGGAAGAATTCCAAGTTTAGGAAAGTTGAATGGTCCTAAGTTACGAGACTTGGGCAAAAAAATTCCCACTCAATGGAGTATATAGAAGGATTTACAATATATCCATGATTTGATGGGTCCTAATTCATGATACTTGGATGGACGAGGTCTAAGTCAATGGAGGGGGTCGAAATATTTTTTATGAATAATTAATTGAAGTAGTTTTGATTTATGAGACTTGGGTAAATGAGATCCAATCCAATGGAGTGAATCCTAAGATTTGATGGGTCCTAATGCACAAGACTTAGGTAGATGAGATCCAATTCAAAGGAGTGAATCCTAATATTCGGTGAGTCCTAAGTTACTAGACTTGAGTAGATGAGGTTCAAGTCAATAGAGTGAATCAAAAGATTTAACGAGTCTTGATTTATGAGGATTGGGCAGATGAGGTCTAAGTCAACAAAGTCCTGATATATGAGACTTGGGAGAACAAGGTCATATTCAATGGATTGGATCAAAATATTTCACGAATCTTGATGTACGAGACTTGGGCGGATTAGGTCTACATCAATGGAGTGAATCAAAAGATTTGATGAGTCTTGATGTATGAGACTTGGGCGGATGAGGTCCAAGTCAACGGAGTGAATTAAAAGATTCAATGAGTCCTGATGTACGATACTTGGTGACGATATATCCAATTCAACGGAATGAATCAAAAGATTCAATGAGTCCTGATATATGAGACTTGGGCAGATGAGATCCAAGTCAATAGAGTGAATCAAAAGATTTGATGAGTCCTGATTTACGAGACTTGGGTGGGTGAGGTAAAAGAAAACTCCATTAGTAAATAAAATAATTTTATTATAGAGGCCACTTGCCAAGTGGCTCTTCTAGATCAAATGTGAGCCATAAGAGAAGAAATTATCCTCACCATTAATTCTTATGTTATCATAGTAACCCTAAATATCCTTATGATATCCTAAAATCATTTCATTTTCACATTTTTCTTTCATTTCCTTTTTGTGGGCTTTGTGTTTTCTAGTTTTCTTTGGGAGCTTCCACAGAGGACAAAGGGGATTATATGAAGATTTCTACCATTTTTTTATATATTCTTCCAATTTTTCTTTATGTATATGTTTTAAAACCTTAGGGTTTATGGAGATAAATTGTTAAACAAAGATCTAGATATCCATTGGAAATTGTTTTAATATGTATACTCTTATGAGCATAAGATCGGTGTGCATGTGTGTGTGTGTGAGTGAGTGAGAGAGAGAGAGAGTATACGACACACACAAAAATAATTTTTAATGTCCATTTAATTTTTTCTTTAATCCTATTTTTTTGAATTTATAGGCCCTACTAGAGGGCAGCCAACCCATATGGGTTTACAATGAGGAATACACACACACACACACCACATATAATTGTGGGGGTAATAATCGGTTGGGTTTTGTGTAGAGATAATCTATGACCATCATGTCATTACTCAAGTTTTTACAGGCTATGTTGCACCCCAGATAACGTGTCATCGTTAAGAGAGGAGAGGGTCATGGGAAAGCCATTAACCCTTCCCTACAAAGTGATCATATATTATAAAATATTTATAAATATTTTCTTTTATTTCATATAATTTTCCATACGCGTCCACTTATATTTCTTAAAAACAAGTTTCAAACTTTCAAAGTTCAAAAGGTGTAGGTAGCTATTTCAAAATACATTGAATCATTACAGGCTTCATGAAAAAATGTGTGTGTGTGCATACACACACACACACATATATACATACACATATATATATGCATATATATATATATGCATATATATATATATGCATATATATATATATATATATATCTGTGTGTGTGTGTGTGTGTGTGTGTGTGTGTAATTTTTTTCCATTAAGACAAGCAAATAGATACTCACAAGGTATAACCAATTTTCACTTCCTTAGATATGAATCACGAGGTTCAAAAAATTGAATTAATATCCAAAGAGAAGAGACAAGAATCAATACAGAGTTAAAATAAATGTTTGTTCATTTACATAATCAAATTTGCACCTTTTATATCCATTATCTCAAATAAGAAAGAACCATGTACCCCACTTGGTCAAACATTAATATGATTTATAAGCAAGTAAGAGATCACAAACTCGGGCCTTATCTTTTATTTTTAACAGTAAGGCAACTAAGCATCCATTTGGAAAGGGTGGTAACACAATTTACATTTTTATTTAAATTATTTCAAGAAATACAAGAAATTATTTTCCCTTTTCAACTAAAACAAACCAATAATCAAAGGATTATTTCTAGCACTACTCAAATTTGGTTACAACATTTCTATCCTAAAACAAATACTTTTCAAGGAAATTTTAAAGGAACAATTTGAAGAAGCTTGATATCAAAACAAAGCTTAATGAAAAACATGATAAAATAAGATCCTCTTTTAATAATATCTTATAAAATTAATCCTTTAAAAACTAAGATTTGAAATAGAAATAAAAATGAGATTTTCAAACTTAATATACATTGTTTTACAATTCTTATCTTCAACTTAAACTGATAAGAGGAGACAACAAGATTTATATTCCATTACAATATAAAGATAACAAGGAAATATGAGATCCTTTTGAAAACAAGAATGAAACTTAGTTAAGCTCTTCCTTTCATTGAAAACATGAGAGTAAATAATACTTTTAAAATACAAGTGGACAAGCCTCCCACTAAGTGAGAACAATATGTCCAATTTTTTAATGAAAACTCGTTTCTCTCCAAGCAAGAACAATCCATGCAAAGCTCAAAATTCACGCTCTATCATCAAATAAGTTGACTCAAATCATGAGAGAGGTGGTTTGGTTCTCCACCCAACTAATTGGAATTATCACATGTCATCTCCCCAAGTGGAGGACATGTTATCCTCCCTCTAAGCCTAGGGGAGAGAAGGAATGCATGCCTCAAAGATTCACAAGGGGAAAGAGAAGAAAAGCAAAACATACACTCAAACACTCACCAAAACCTTAGGCCAAACACATATAAGAAGCTCCATGCTTCTTAAAAAAAGAAAAACAATATCCACACACTCCAACATTAATAAAACAAGAACCAATTCACCCATAAGAAGCCCCATGATTCTTAAAAGGGGAAGAGGGGGAAAATACCCATTTTAATCTCATTTTTCATATACCAAATGAATTACAACTTTTCCAAAATATCACAAACCTCCCAAAATCCTTATTTCTCCCATATACCATAACACTCCATACCTCCTCCTTACAAATAAGGGATATGGGTCTCAAACCATATGGAATCCATCATCCACATCAACCAAATAAAGGGATGGTTTTAGAAATCCCAACATGGCTTGCCCATTACGCCATGTGGGAGCAAGAGGGATTCTTCCCTCTTCCCCCATAGTCCAAAATCCACTCCCTAAAGGGATGGATGGAGAAAAGAAAAGAAATTCAAACACAACACCTTAATCCACATGCATGCCTACACATAAAACATAAACAAAACCAAACCACAAGGTTCATTATCAACACCAAGCAAGTTATGAGGTGGAATGCCTACCTCTTAAGCCAATGAAGTCCAATTTCAAAAGCACTCCAATCCTCCCAATCTCCTTGCTCCTCCAAGCTCTCTAAAATATCCAAATAAAAAAATGAACCAATAACCTCTCAACCCCTTCCATTTCACATTTTTACACACTTTTACATGCTTTTTACACATTTGGATCAAATTTTTCAATGTAGACATATTTGACTACTCTTTTACAGTTTCTTCCTTATGGGAAGTAGCAGTCCACATCGTCAAGCATCAAGTGACATCGACAACAGGCATAACACAACATGGTGCACTCATTTGTTTTCACCCCTAGGGTCACTTCCTCTTCTTTAGCTTCAATGCTTCATTTTTATCACTCCACACTTTTTCTTGTCTCTCGGCATGCTTTCGCATCGATCTACATAGTTATCAAGTATGCATATCTTATCTACTTTATGTTATTGAGTATTCACTCAACAACATAAAGTGGGCATAAATGTAGATACTAAATCACATACTTTGGGTACATTTTGAGGTCCCGATTACATACCACCGTTCATATGGTTCCTAAGCGAGAAAAGTACTAATTGAACATTATCTTTGGCCTCTTTCGTTTCCTTCTTCATATTACACACCCTACTTCCCATCGACTTTTGATACTTCAACTTTTCTAAGTCCTGGACATTAGTGCCCACCACGGCGCCAACGCCTTGAGAACCCTCATCCCCTCTAGAACCCCCACCCTCTTTGTATCTTGCTCACCTATTTTGGGCCTCTTCTAGCCATTGGGCATCTTGTTTTCTTATGGGTCAGCTTTTAGTGGTTAATTACAAAATTCAATTATGTGACCATAATAAGATGCCAAGCTCTAAGCATTTACTATCACCACCTAAGGTTGCATTCAAAGGCCATTCTAAGAGCATCAAAGCATCCATCTAGCTTCATACAAGGGACAAGGGACTGCATTCTTCTACATACACTTCATAGGAGGGGAAGTTCATTTTGACATCTACACATCTACTTACATTTCTACATCTAGTTATTGCTTTCTATTCAAGTACATCTGTACAAGAGCCACCTAGGGCATGATTCTTCACACACACACACACACACACACACACACACACACACACGTAACTACATGGAGTCTGAAATGTAGTGCAGCACCTAGATCGTAAGTTCACTTAGTCGGGTGACCATTGGGGTCAATCTAAATCCCCATTTGTATCTTTTTTATTATAAGGATTTGATGTGTTTTGGGGTTTTACAAGTGATATTTCTCTTTGCAAGTTACAAAGTTATTCTTGCAAACTTTGTGTGACATATAGGTGATCATAAAATAAGGGTAGCAACATAGAAATGATACTCGTAAAAATCATTTTCTAAGGCTCTGAATAGTCACAGGCACCTAGCAGTGGTCTATAGTGCCCAAGCGCCCTAACCCGATCCAGTCTTGTAGTCCAGCAGATCATGCAGACACACAATTTTTTGAGCTCGGCTATGACACTTCCCTCCTCTTATTTCTCGGTTCTTTAGTTCGACACGATTCAATATAAATTACAAAATCAACTAAGTACTTTATCCCTTCTCTCGCACCTAGTGTTTCAATTTTTATCTAGCTTATTTCTTAGGTTAGACTTGTACTTAATTGTTTTATTTATCATCTATTACACTGCAATATAGGATTTTACAAAAAGTCTATTTTTGTTAAATCGGGTCCAAGGGATCCATTTTAGTGTAAATGAGACCTCCAACAAGTAAAACGCCTCTTCCAAATTCCACTTTATGCCCAAATTTGGGTTTGCGAAAAGTGGCACACTTTGAGAGGTGGTGTGACCCACCTAATTCATGATTAGGTGGTCTCATACCTTATTAAACATGGTTACACAAATTAAATCCTCTCTAATTCAAGTTGGAACCATTAAACCCATAAAATTGGTTTAATCATGAGATTAGAATAATTAATTTCAAAATGAATCTAAGGAGACATCAAACCAAGATGACCAAGTCAAATGACAGAATACAAACAAGGATGATAGATTTCTCATTTCCATCCAAGCCAAAGATGAGAAAGGTAAGAACTAATAACAAGGGAAGATAATTTCGTCCAAACAACCTATTGTGCAATCTCAGAGGTGTAACCCATGAGTTCCATGTTCTCTCGTGGCATATGCATGTCGACTACACACTCGATTGTAAACATCATACCCACTCGATAAAATATGTTAAATAAAGCAATCACAGACATCTCAAGCAATTATGCCATACACATGCAACCAACCAAATAGTTACAAATTCATCCGTCCATTATACAAGATGTTAGAAATCATGACAATTTGACCATGGCACATTTCACAATTTGTTACAAGATGCATGCTACTCTACAAATACATCAAAGTCCATATGTTAAACCATCCAAATCTATTATGCCGCATTCATCTATTAGGATGAGAAACTGACTAAGTATCGAATAAACAAGAACACGTGCGCGTGCATAGAAGCAGGTAGCCCTTGGGAGGATGCATGCAGAGGTTTAGGAACAGGATTGCATGCGGGACTACATATGAAGGTAGATTAAGGACTTAGCCATTTTCCGGAAGAAAGCTAAAAATAGACTTGGAGTGCTCATCATGCAAAGGCTACCTTGAAAAGCAAGTATTGGCTATTTTTGGAGAAGGCACGTGAAAATGAAGATTAAAGCACATGCATAAGTTTGGCTATTACTAGGATAAAAGCAAGTCTTATTTATAGGATGATCTATTATTATTTGTCTTATCAATCATGCATGTAGTCTATTCTGAGCACACCTTTTAATAGGAAAGTACATGGGCGGTGAAGGAAGACGAGTCTACACCCCTATAAATACTTGGTTTAAGACTAGTTATTGTACCATTGATACCACCATTGTGTTAGTGTTATGTTGCTTTGTTACAATTGTGTGCATGACTCTGTATTCACATGTACTCGGATATTTTGTATTAGCTTGTTACTATGTAGTACTTACTAAGATTTAATGGATAACTGTGGTTGGATTATGATCATTGACGTTTCTCAATATGGTGAATTTGTGGTGCCATTAATATTGATTTTTATCTAAATTGTTATGTTCCTTATTAACATGTGTTTCAGTTGAATGTATGCAATGGGTTATTATGATTGGATGAATACTTGGTTAATCATCATGTATATATGAAGCTAACATCTTGACAAACAAACACAAAGGAGGGACCTGGTAGTTACACGCGCTTTACTTGAGCATTCAGCTCTCTTGAATTAGATGTCAATGCACATAACATTTTGTTGGGAAATAGAAGAATACATTTTGGTTTCATTTTTGGGACATCTTTTCAAAATTTTCTGCAGGATGTTGCTTGCAAATGGCGTGGTGAGTGTATCTCGGGAGCATTGAACATTGGGTAGAAGACAGAACAAGATAAGTTTACGCTTAAGTATTATACTTGACCTAATTTCAACACACGAGAGTGGGTGGAAGACAATCTCTATCATGAGCCCTATAAGACATTTTTCAACTTCTTTCCAGTAGAGTTGTACCATTGGTTGGTAGCATTCGCATCACAAAACCTTGTTGGGGTCCTAGGCCTAGATTTTGGATACAAGAAGACTACCAAACTCTCTTTGATGTAGATGAAGAATGGACTAGAGTTGTAGATCATTGGTGGGCTAGTTTGTTAAGTAATTATACTCTAAATTATGTTATTTCCACTTATTTGTGTCAAAAATAGGTTGATTTCGGTTCTTGCGTGAGCCCAAAGTATTTTACTTGCACTATACCTATAGCAATTAAGAATGATAGAACTTTAGTTGGAGAAATTACCTATGGCTAGTTAAATCCCCACAGCACACAGGGGGCATGAGCAGTATGGAGAAAGACAACATACCCGGTGGTAGAAAGATAGAGGGAAGAAAGACGGCTCAAGTTCAATGAAGCACAAGAGAGGCACATGGTGTGCATAAGGGAGATTGTGAAGTCAATTGATTTGACGAGAATGGTGGCTCATGAAGGTTTTTAAGATCTCAAGGAAGACGAAGAGCCACAACATCCCCTTCAGCTTCAGATGAGAGTGCCTCAGAGGAAATAATGAGGACCGTAGGTGTGCATTTGAACCCACCTAGCCACCTAGCCCTTGTGTATGGTGTTCAAAATCTATAGGTAGTTATTGAGAAATAATATAGTGTAGGTAAGTAAGTAGATATGGGTGGCTATCATTTTGCGATGAATTCAAAAGTGCATCATACAACAAATATACCTATGGAAGGGTAATGCAATGTTCACCATTTTTAGAAGTACACTTGGGGTTGTTTCTAGGCACGTCATCGGAGAAAATTGTGGGTACGTGCACCATTGGGAATACTTTAGTAGGATCTGCAACCCCACAAATAGTAGGTGTTCGGCTTTAGTGCTATAAGTGGGACACAAGAGAGTTCATCAAAATGACCACAACCTATAGCAAGGGAAAAGGAGGATCGGGAAGGTCAGTCAAGAACCACCTAGAGGAAATACTTGGTGGAAGTTTTGGAGTCTGATCTAGTGGACAAGGTCCACATCCCTAACAACCCCCACATTAACCTCAGTAATCACAGACACCTTAGGTGTATTTTGATATCTCACTCCACTTACTGTAGAGCATAAAGGGATTGAAGATCATAACAGAGCATATGCATAAGTGTGAATTACTATGGCATGCTTTAAGGAATAACAACTTCGATAAGAAGGAAATCCAATTTTCCACTACGCTTCAGGGGCATGCATAGCTGGTATAGGAAGTATGACCCCCATCAGACTCTGGTGGATTACAATGCTTTGTGCATTGTGTTTTTAGCCAAGTTTCACATTCCTGAGTTTGAATAGTAGAGCATCAACGCACTCAAGGATATCAAGCAAGGTTTTTCTAAAAGCATGAGGGAGTATGACATGTGTTTTAAGACATTGTTGTCCAAATTGTCTTATGACATTCATCCAAGTATCATCATGCACAATGGTTTATTGTAGGTTGGCTAACTCCATTCTCAAGAGAGCCTTATCTCATCATACATATGTGGATCTACATGAGGCATTAGAAGGATCTATGCACATTAAGGTATTTTGAAGTGTTCATATTAGAGTAAACTCATTATTGGAGGCACAAATTGTAGCCATGGTGAAACAATTGGAGAATTTCTCTGCCAACTCAACACATGAGACACGTAGTGGTATATGATACACATATTTTGAGGTTGAAGGACATACTAAGGATAGCTTTTCACGTAAGTCAAGACGTACATGTGTTATTCTTGAATTGTGAATTATGTCATTTTGACCATGATGTCTAAAATTTCCCTCTTTTGAAGCGCGTGATTCAAAATAACATGTCCATATATTGTAAGATTATTCATGCCCATACCCATGACACCACTTATCAGAGACTAGTTGATAATATCCATGAATCCATTGAGACAAGTGTGCCAAACTAGTGTGGCAATGGATCAAAGGAATAGGAAGGAAAACAAAATGATGGGTGTAACAATGGGGATAATAGGAATGGGGCATTCTCGAGGAGGATATCGAGGTCGATGTCGTGGTGGTGGTAGAGGTAGGTTTACGCAAGGAACTTGTTATAATTTTGGTTATCCCGTGAGTTCCACATATAGTTTGCATGTGGTGTGGAAAACAACATAAGTTGGAAGATTTTTGGAATTGTATGAGCACATGTGCAAGACTCAAAAGAAGGAAAAGGGTGTAGGGATGATCAAGGTGTAATGCATAAATGTTGATCAGTGGATGCCTAAGAAAATGCTTGATCCAGAGTTATAACCTCTATTGGTCACAACGAGCATTGAGGTAAGCACACGTGTGTGAGCCTTTAAAGGCCAAGCCACTCATCACAAGGGAGGATGTGTTACATGCCAGGTATCTAGATGTTGCTCATCAAAAGGAAGTTTATCAAGAAATTACGAGGGTCATTAGAGACCAGTAAGGAGATATACAATGTCTTAAGGAATAGGCATGAGAAAGGGAGTGCATAAATACTGTAGAGCTTCCAAAGAAGGATGTGGATGATTTAAAGGAAGTATGTAAGATTTTTCTCTAAGAGAACATCATTCCTATATTAGGGGAATGACTGCGATAGAAGTTACCACACACTGGAGTTGAGCACAACCGACATATACTTCATGAAAACTTACCGCCACAAGATCATGAATATGATAAGGAAATCACTCTGATGCAATAATTGATGGGTGGTTAGTAAGCAACATTCTGATTGATATTGATGGATGTAAATGTGTTGAATTTAGATGCATGGAACCAGATGGGTAGACTGACATTACAACCATCCTCTAATGTGTTATACATGGAAAATAAAACAAGGGCTATGCCTATTTGGGTATTGAAAGATGCCTCAATTACCATACATGTAGCCAATTTTACTAGGAATTTTGAAGTATTAGAGCTTATTGAAGGCATAATTTCCCAAAGATTACTTGGGTGCCCTAGTAGTGTTATGCAAACAAGGTAGATCCACGCTTTAACAAATGATACATTTGTTTTAAGAATGACAAGGAACATGTGATCATACCTCTGCATGATAAGAAAATAGACCCTTATGTTGAACCATTGAGTGAGGAATATATCAATTGGATATATGTACAATTATTGCACAATCTAGAGAATTTAGAACCATCAAAAGAGGGCCATGCTTCACCGGGAAGACATCTAATTTGTAAGTGACACTATTAGTGTTGCTTATGATAATTGGGCTTGTGGTACGTACGAGGTGGTTGGGCATAAGGTCAAAGGAAGGGTAACTAGTATGATTAGGTTACACATGGTTAGGCACATGGGATCAGCCCAGTACTAAGGTATGCATGTGATGAGAAATCGATACATTTTTGTGTGCCATGGAGACACAATGGAAGAATGAAGGAGATAAAAGAAATATATTAGTCTATACTTTGCATGGGACAACAACCCACCGGTGGGCACACATAGGGATAACCTCTTGAATGGTGAGAAGAGAGAATTGTATTTTCCACAAGGTTTACTCCAAACAATGTACGTATACACATATGTGAATTTCATGGTAAGACTTCGGCTTCGGTACATGCCCGTAATTGTGAGAGACTATGGGCACAAGGCTAGGAGGCTTTACCACCATCTCTATGGGTACATAAGTTTTACTCCACATTACATGGATGTGCACACACTTGGTATGTCCATGTCGAGTTTAAAAGAGAGATAACCAACTAGATTGTGCTCATTGAAAGTATTATCCATGCCTTTGATTATTCATCTAACAAACCACCTATCTATGAGGCTTTGAGATCATGAAGCACATCACTTTGGAAGATAGCATGAAATCAGAAGAGTTCATGATTGGGATACTTAAAGGACTTGATTTGGAGGAATGTGAAGATATTTTTAAGACAAAAGAAGTTCAATTGGATCACACATGGAAATAAAAAGAAAGGGATAAACTGGTGTGCCTAATTGAGAAGATGACAAAGAAAAATTGAGATTAGTCATACGAGGGTGCGCACAAGGTCATGGATTTAGTAGATGAGAAGGCACGCGTGTATCATACTCCCATGAAAATGAAGAAAGTTAACATTGGTTCTGAGGATGAGCCTAAAGAAGCAATCATTGGGGATTACTAGACAAAACAAGAAATAGCCAAGATCATTGAGCTCTTATGCGACTTCTAGGATTTGTTCCCGTGAGGTTACCATGAGTTGAAAGGGGTACACCCTTCATTGGGAGACATGAAAATAAAGTTGAAATAAGGTGCGCGCCCTATTCGAAGAGGCCATACCGGATGAATCCAAACTTGCACGTGAAGGTAAAGGAGGAGATTGATAAAATGCTTGAATATGAAATTATTAAGCCCATTGAAGACTCGAGTGGGTCACCCCATATGGTCATCGTGTATCAAGAAAGATGGAAGGATTAGGATTTGTGTGGACTACAGAGAGTTGAATGCATCATGTGTCATTGATCCTTTTCCCACCCATTTACATAGAGATACTTGGAGGAAGTAGCGAAGGTGTGAAATCTATTCATTCACGGATGGATTTCCAAGCTATCATCAGTGCATATTGTGCCAAAGGATAAGGAAAAGACCACTTTTATTAGTAAGTGGGGAAGCTTTGCATATACAGTTATGCCTTTTGGATTAAAGAATGCACCAACTATGTTCTTGTGCATTATTGTGCAAGCTTTTAAGATTTCAATCATAAGTTATTGCAAAGCATATTTGAATGACTAGACTATCTATGGGCTTGTCAATGATCACTGTGATAATCTTAGATTTATGTTTGAGAGGTGCATGCAGTTAAGCATATCCCTTAACATAAATAAGTGTGTCTTTGATACCCCTTTGGAACCTTTCTTGGGCATATTATCTACAAGGAAGGATTATTTATAGACCCGCTAAGGTCGTTATAATATTGAGGTTAGAAGAACACAGATTTCTAGGGCACACAGATATTACAAGAAATTCATCAAGGGTTATGCAAAGATTGTCGCGCCCTTGGAAGAATTGTTGAAGACTAAGGGAATATTTTATTAGGAGACACACAACAACATGAGTTTAAAACATCAAGGAGAGGTTTACCACTACCCCAATTTTTTGTTTTTCTTCATGGGATAAACCATTTCATGTACATGTTGATTCTTTTGGCTTAGAAATTGGCATAACCGGGAAGGCATTATGTATCATCCTATTTGTTTTGCAAGTAGGAAGTTGACACTTACAAGCAGAATTACACTACCATAAAGCACAAAGCTTTGTCTATGATTTATGCACTCCACAAGTTTCATAAATACTTATTGGCTATGTCATTTATTTTCTATATAGATCATATGGCATTAAAGTATTTGGTCAACAAGAATGTTTTGAAAGGGCGCATCTCAGTAGGTCGATAATTCTTTTTCAAGAGTTTGATTTCATGGTCATGTCAAACCAGTAAGTGTAATTCAAGGCCTGACCATTTATCAAGGATTAATTCTAGTGAGGATGCACAGAGCATTGAAGATACAATGCCAGATGCACGGTTGTTTAAGTTGAACCACGCACTATAGATTTAGAAGACATTGTTGTATTTTTATGCACTTTGGATAGGCATTTGAAGGTATGAAAACATTAGAGAAAAAGTAGTTGGCCATTCAAGTTGTGCCTTATCAATTGATTGGAGGTGACTTATACAAAATTGGAAGAGATGAGATCTTGCATTGTTTTATGCTTGAGCGTGAGCGTGAAGCTATTATGGAGGAGGCTCATGGTAGTATTACAGAAGGACATTATGCAGGTGATGGTGCGCGCAATATTATTATGGTGGACTTTGGTGGGAGACCTTGTATAAGGATGTTAAGACTTTTGTGAAAGCTTGTGATCATTTTCAGCGCATTGGGAAGGCTGGGTAATAGGGATGAGATACTACTTAGACTGATTACAAATGCATAACCTTTTGAAAAGTGGGTTATTGAATTTGTAGGACTTATTACACCACCCATGCATAGGACTAGGGTACGCTATGTTATTCCTTGCACATATTATCTTACAAGGTGGGTGGAGGATGTACCTACAAAGGATTGTACTGTAGTTATAAAACAAGGTTCTTATGAGAGAATATAATTAGCAGGTATGACTACCCATTAATCTTGACAAGTGATAGAGGAACTCATTTTTAAAATGAGACAATCATAATTCTTTTGGCAGATTTTATGGTAGCACACCATAAAACTACTCCTTATCACTCTTGGGCTAAAGGTACTACTAAATCTTTCAACAAAATTTTCGGCAAACATTGAAAAAAATCTATGATGTTGGAAGAAAAGATTGGGATGATAAAGTGTCAACTGTACTGTGGGCCTACATGACCACTTATAAAAGTTTAAATAAGGCCACACCCTTTCAGTTGGTGTTTGGTGCAGAATTTTTGCTCCAAGTTGAATTCATGTTACCATCCCTGCGTATTGCGCACACAAGTGGACTTGATGATAAACAAGTTGTAGATAAGCACACTAACAAAATAATGCAGTTAAATGAGAGGTGCATTATTGTGCGTTGAAGTTAGAAGACTGAGAAGTCAAGATAGAAGGTATGGTATGATAGGAACATTAAGAACAAGACATTTACAATCAGTAAGATGGTCATCCTCTATAACTCCAAGTTCCCGCGTGACCCAGGAAAATTGAAGGTGCATTGGTTGGGGCCTTTTGTAGTAACCAAGATAGTTGAATCAAGCGCATGTCAGGTGTAGGCGTTGGATGGCACCATATTTCCTGGTTACTTTAATGAGAGTAATTTGAATCCCTACTATAAATAAAGCTTATTGGTGTTTGTAATAAGGTAATAATTTCATTTAGATTAGGTTTCCCTTTCATGTGTTTTTTTCCATTTGTTACAATGTTTTCTTATTTTGTTTTGTTTTAATAAGCACACTTGCATGTAGGAAGTTGATTACTATCTATTGAGTTCATGTATAGAGGATCACACATAATTTTAGCATGGGTTGTAGTAGGCAAAAATGCATGAAAGGATACTTAATGGTGCTTACAGCATGTTAAATTGAATGAGGATATGCACTTGTTTGAAGAAGGATGGTATACGAGTTGCGGGTGGTACGTATGAGGAAAAATGGGAAAAGGTCACGAGAAATGAGAAGGATGGTGAAAATAAGGAAATTTATCAGGATGAAGACCACATGTGGGAAATGATCGTATAGTGTAACACAAGGTAGGTAGCACCATGATGAACTATTTGGTATGAGGTGCAGAGGACTATGTACTATAGCACAGGGAAGCGCGCACAAGAAGGTTTACGACTTGGGAAGTAGTGAGTGCGCCGAAGGTTACGACTATAAATGCGGCAATGCAAAAAAGCACGAAAAAGAAGAAAAAACATATTTAAAGTTGTTATACGGTGGTTGGTGGCAGCATTTAATGCAAGAAAATTTGGAAATCTATAAAATGGCGTTTGGGTAAATTCATTTTTACCGTGCGTTGTGAAGAGCTTGTGCATTTTCAAGAGAGAATTCATGTGATTTCTTGTGAAATTGAGTGCAAAGCTAGAAAATCATTTGAACTAGATCGGAATAAGGACACAACCAATTAAAAGAGTTCCCTTAGAAGGAAATTTGAGGCTTGGGGTGGTTTCAAGTTTGTTTGCAATCGAGAGAAGGGTTTGTAGTGTTTACTTGGTTAGGGTTTGCAAGCTAGAGTACATAATTGGGTGAAGAAAATAAGGTAAAAATAATACTTGGCATAGGTGTATTAAAGCGGGAAGTTCGGGGCACTTAAGGCACATAAGGATAACCATTGTGAAGG
Source organism: Taxus wallichiana var. yunnanensis (assembly GCA_018340775.1). Lineage (NCBI taxonomy): Eukaryota > Viridiplantae > Streptophyta > Pinopsida > Cupressales > Taxaceae > Taxus > Taxus wallichiana. Next base: position 70,484,967 of record CM031242.1, read on the forward strand.
TTGGCATTAAAGCATGTAATGGCACCAAGGAAGGCAACAATTGTATCACCAAAAGGAAAAGGAAAAGGAAAGGGAAAGGAAAATTTTGGAGTGTTCGAGGATGTACACGGGGAGTGTTATTCGAGATGCACACTGGATGGAGTGCTTTTGGGGAAATATTGGGTTTCACATGTGCGCAAAATTATAATTAGTGATTATAACCATTGCGGCTGATGTGAATGCCCATGAGATAGAAGTTGAGTTGATTCAAAGGATGAACGAAAGGACCGCAGACGATAAGCCAATTTATGACGATGAGGGGCATCACATCTTGCGAACGTGAAAGTTCTTCACTATATGAACTCCCCTATTTTGGAAAACCTAAGTGGCTATATCAATGGCTAATGTCGTGTGTTCATAAAGATTTCTTCTATTTCACTGGAAGGAGGATGCGTCTTACCGCACCTTTGATTGGAAAATTTACTGGCCTCCGCAACATAGGGACAAAGATTCTAGTGTATTTGGACGATGATGATGAAGTGAAGAAGACTTCCAAAGAAATGAACTATCAACGAGGAGGGCGTGTCATGGACATCTCTAAACTAGATGCTCATGTTATCAAGATGGCAGCATGTTTGCTCACAAAATTGAACGAACAGAAATATAGGGACAAATGAACAAGCAAAGGTGGATTTATGTTACGAAGAAAATTTCTTTAGGCATCATGTATAACCTTGTTGGGTTCATCGCTAAAGAGATCATTGAGGAGGCACGCGTCGATGACAAGATAAATTTTGGTAATGAATTGATTTTGATTGTGTTTTCTGAACTTGGGGTGTCATATGGGCTGAACGATAAAATAAAGGAGTTCCCCAAGGAAAACACATCCCCAGGAAGAGATGTGTTAACTATACTTGTGCTAGTAATATCACTCCCGCATACAAGGTCGAGGAGATAAATGGTACAAATAAAAGCACGAGGTATTTGGGGGCGTAATGGCACATTCCTAGTGAACTACCTACATAATTGGAAGGGAAAGAAAAGTTTGTTTTTATCAACACTTCGCATTGGCCATTTCTTTTTAAAGGATGGATCAAAAATTCCTTGTAAACTTATGTTTGCTTTCACAATGCATTGTTTTCAGATCACAGTGAATAGATTTACTTGAGGCACACAAACCGAGGATTGATGATGATAAAGTTGACTATGAGTACCACACCTTATGCAAAACACTTTTTTACCCCAAGAAAAGCATGTATGAGGAGACATTGATATCGTATGATATCAATATGTCTAATTCTATTACTTTGGAAATTGTAAATGTGGCGGTGGCAAAGGTTTCTATTTACCTGAAGTTGAAATGAGTGGATTTGAAGTATGTGGAGGATGATCGACAATTCCATGGGAGCTTACAGGAAAAAGACTCGTGGGGTTGAAAATAACGCACAAGGAGACTCCCTCACCGGTGAGGAGGAAGAAGGAAACAAAGATAAACCTCTTGTTCGAGCACAACTATAAAGAAGACAACTGCATGCAAGGAGTCAATCGCACGAAAGGAGTTTGTGTTCAATAAAAAGTTTCAAAAGCCATGGATATCGGGTAAGAATCTCTAAAGAAACCCCAAAGGCTCTTAACAAACTAGTCAGTGGACCATCAGATAAGAAATAAACAAGGATTCATCACTTTGCATGCATTAAACTTGAAAGAAACAAACAACCTAACATATTTAGTAATCCTCTATTCTTGAAATCTTTAACAAATGAACCTAGTAAGGATTCTAAGCAATCAATTTGTGATTATGAGAATGGGAGCTCACCATTAATGGCTTCAAGGCCAATGGTTCTTCCCATTTACTCAATGCTTGTGTGTGTGGTGCAATGGCAAAGCAATAGCTCAATAAACAAATGAAATAAGCTCTAAACCCTAAGCAAAATGCTATAGTTTATGTTAGGAAGAAGGAGAGTTCTTAGAAATGAGAGGGGGTAGTGGGCTATTTATAGTTTTCCATTTGGGAAAGTGGGGAATTTTGGTGCATGTGGGACTAAAAGGAGTCAACAAGTTGATTAGTGAGTCAAAGTAAGATTTGACTAGGTTTAGAAGAGGTTAATCATGGTTAGGACTAGTTAAACTAGGTTAGGCTAGTTAATCTTGTTTAGAGAGGAATTAGGGTTTCAAGAGGGTTTTGAGAGGTCTAATCAATCCAATGAAATGGATTGATAGTCTAGGAAGTTAGTAAAAGTGGTATAGAAGAGGATGAGAAGATGGTTTAGCCAATAAGGGACTATATTAACCCCATTAATTGGTTTATAGGAGAAATACGACCAAAAGAATGTCGTAAATGATGAGTTAGAGGAGCCTAATTAATGAGGTGTCGTCAATTTTCAAGGAGGGGGATAGTTAGCACAATATTAGGAATAATAGTGCTTTGATCAAACTACGGTGTCTACAGAGTCGTAACCAAGGGCAAGCATGAAGAAGTAGCGAAACAAGAAATTGAATATAGTGTCCTACGAAGACACGAGGGAGGATGTGATGAATGAAGAAGAGGTCAATAAAGATGAGGAAGAAGAAGTATTGCAAAAACACCCTCGGTGCATGAAATTAAGGAATCAGATGTAGAAGAGTGTGATGCACATTATGAGGAAATTCCCCTTAAAGAACTAGAAGAAGAAGGTCGTGAAGTGCCTTCTACTCATAGTTGGAGGTGGCTCGAAGCCTACTAAGGAGCATATAATAAAGCACATTATTGAGCCTCAAGTCGAGCACCATATTGAGCAAGAGGTAGAGCAAACGATTGAGCTTGAAATTGAACACCATATTAAGCAAGAGATAGAGTGCATTGTTGAGTGAGATAGAGCACAGGGAGAAGAGGAATAGAAGATGGGTGAAGGAGAATCGGGTGGCACATAAAACACACTTGTGCCAAGATTTATGAAAAGGACCCATGGGAACAACAAGAAGGCAAAGCACACACCCCAAGGTCGTATGATGCAATATGATGACGACTCTAGCAATGTCTTACATGCTAGATATCGAGCATAGTGGCAACAAGTGATCTCTTTTGTTGGTCATTCTTTAAGAAGGATAAATCCTTACCACATACAAGGAAGATGTTTTCCTAGGCATTCTAGATGCATATGGAAGAGCTAGAGTTTGAGGTTAGCACACAAGTGGTAACTAAGACTCAACTTAAGTCTACATCGGGGATGCATACCCAATAGTTGATGCATAGATGCTCACAAATGAACAAGCATGTAACACACTTAATAAACTATCAACATACGTAGGGGTGTGAATTTTTGATAAAAAAGTACCACATAAGGAATATGAACAAGGAGTTAGGAAATAATATCGAGGAGATAAAGGCGAAGGATAAGGAACTCAGAAGAAAGATCAAGAGATTATGAGGTTGAAGCAAGAGCTCAAGGAAGAGAAGGGGTAGACGCATGCATCATATAAGAAGGTAGAATGCATCGCAGATGTAATCACACTCATGTGCCTGGATCTACTTGGCCAAGTCCAACCCTCTTATGAAACTGCACTTCATTGTTTAGAGGACTTGGTATGCATGATAAAAAATGAGAAGGAGGTACTCGCGATAGAGTTTGTAGAAGAAGTATTGGTGTGAAAAAAGAAGAGTGATAGAGAACAAGTTGAAAAGCACCTCGCGTAATAAGATGAACTGGCAAGAGAGGATAAGAAATCAATGACAAAGGCAAGGTTTTTTTACCACCGCCAAGATTTTGACAAGGCAATAAACATGTTGACCGATAGGGATGAGACCAAATTGAAGGAAATCCACACCAACATGAGAAATAACAGGGTGGAAAGGGAAAATTTGCTTGCAGAGGTAGAACAAAATAGAGATAGTCTAACGATCCTAAAGAGTGCATATAAGGATAGACTAAAGAAACTTTTCCCTCATGTTATGCATAGGATGGATGTGTTAGATGACATAGTGAAGCGGTTTGAGGGCCTCTTTGAAAATTTGAGGGGAAGGATTGATGAATTAACCCATGTGGAGGTTCCTAACATAGTTGATGTTGCATTTGTCAAAGCAACTAAGGAGTTACAAGGGTGGAGAGAATTGGATAAAATATTGGTTAAGGAATTTCCAATCCTACTTCCACATAAGGAGGATTGATTCTTTCATTCTTTAGCGAACTCGTATTCTTTATTCTTCATTATTTAATTCATAATGGGCGTCTTACTATTCTTTTTACATGGAAATATTTAGTTTTTTTGAGGAAAAACAACATACCTAGTGTGGGGTAATGTTGGGATGATAAAAGGACTAAGTATCGAGCAAGCAGAACACACACATGCACGCGAAAGAAGAGGTAGCACATGGGAGGATGCGCGTAAAGGTTGAGGAACAAGATTGTGCATGGGACTGCGTAAGAAGGTAGATTGAGGACTTATCCATTTTCTGAAAGTAGGCTAAAAATAGACTTGGAGTGCTCATCACACAAAGGCTACCTTGGCAAGCAAGTATTGGCTATTTTTGGCTAAGGTGCGCATGCAAACCGAAGATTAAAGCACATGCATGAGTTTGGCTATTAATAGGATAAAAGCAAGTCTTATTTATAGGATGATCTATCATTAGTTGTCTTGTAAAGCATGCATGTAGTCTATTCTGAGCACACCTTTTAATAAGAAAGTGCATGGGTGGTGAAGGGAAAGTCCCCACCCCTATAAATACTTGGTTTAATATTGGTTATTGTACCATTAATACCACCATTATGTTAGTTTTATGTTGTTATGTTATAGTTGTGTGCATGACTTTGTATTCACATGTATTGGATATTTTGTATTGGCCTCTTACTATGTAGTTGTTATCGAGAATTAATGGATAATTTTGATTGGATTATGATCATTGACATGTTTGAATATGGTGAATTCATGGTGCAATTGGTATTGATTGTTATCTCGAATCTGTTATGTTCCTTAGTAACATGTGTTTCCAATTGAATATATGCAATGATTCATTATGATTGAATAAATACTTGGTTAATCATCATGTCTATGCAAGCTCAAATTTTGACAAACAAACACAAAGGAGGGACTCGTAGATGTGCACGTTTTGAGTGAGCATTCAACTCTATTGAATGAGGTGCCAACATGCATAATATTCTATTGGGAAATAGAAGACTACACCATCCATTAATGAGATCAATAACCATTACAACAACATAATATATCCAAAATATTATTCATGTAAATATAAGATTACTAATATTCATAACATCATAACTAAACTAGACAGAAATAATAAAAGCAAGAAATTGGCATTACATGCCTCATACTTTATTCCTACCAAGAACACATTCGCAACTAAATTTTTACCAAGTTAACTCATTCATGTTCGATTAATGAACTAGTACTAAAGAAAATAAACAACTCGAATATGGAGGGTCTATGGTACCTCGTGATGGGACGAGAAGATGTGGGAGCAAAAGATGAGAACCTCCTTGTTGCGAGTTTGATGATTTGCACAACAAAGACAACTAGAAAGAAAAATGGATTAGATGGTAGATGAGGGGGTTGTCCGATGGAGTCGGTTCCAAGAAGCGTGAACTTCCTTATGCGAATGTCAACCCCTGTATTGATAAAATAAGATGAGATCAATGATAATAAATTGGATAATATGTTGAATTTTGAGATAAACAAAAACTAGAAATGCATAAATGTAAGGAAAGTACAAATATGATTAAAATAGATGTAAAGTAAACGAAACTGATCGGGTCAACGGTGATCCAGATGCGGACTACTAGTCGACGATGACTAGAAGTAGATGGATAAAAAAATAACTAAGAATACGTATATAAGAGCTTTAAATGCATATCGAAGGTGATGAAGCTCTATAATGATTGTTGGAAACTTGTATAAGAGATATGAGACAAGAGAAATAAAAAGGATGCAAGAAAATGTGGATTTAAGGGGTATAACAATTGGATGAACTCAGGTGTTGGTGATTGAGTTGAGTTAGCGGTGATCAAAGTCTAACAAAGTGGATGTGAGATGCTAGAGAGGCAAACCGACAAATCAAATATGGATGAAGGCGGAAATAGCGTAGCGAGACTATTGTGGATCTAGATAGTAGATAAGGTGATGTAAAAGAGGTTGGGTCAATGACGACTAGACAAGGTTGACGAAAATTGGGGTGACCTAGGCTTGAACGAAGATTATTGGGCTGGAATGGAAACTTGCAAACAAGATGGATGGAAGAGAAGGCTGGAATTGGATCTCTGATGGTAGCTAAACCTGCAAAATGTTAGTGGCAGATGATATCAACAATGATAATACAATGATAGGTACACCACGGTGATATGAATATAAACTCCCCAAAGTCTCCAAGATTGATGCAAATAAGCTCAAAGAGACTCCAAGAAGACTATGACAGCTGTAGAGAAACTCAAGAATGGAGAAAAATCACCAGAAAGCATAAGTTCTCCAAAGTTGCATCCCTTAAAAGGAGGGGGCAAGGGTGTATTTATAGGGTTGACAACAACCTAGGTGGGTCATTTCCGATTACACGGAGTCATCCATTAGGGCTGTGTGATGATGCCCAACTCAAGGCAAAGAGGCCCAAATGAAGCGGATCAAGGTTTCGGAGATATATGGCGGGTTAGGGTCGCGTAGGGAAGAGAAATGGATAGGTGTGGGATGAAATGGAGTAAATAAAGGCTATATGGAGCCTAGGGATGAGAAACTAGGTAGCTCAGGGATGATAAAAAAACCTATGGAGGAGAGTTAGGGTTGATTGGGGATGATTTAGGAGTAATTATACAATGATATGAGGATTAGGGTATAATTAATTATGATTAATAATAATTTGGGGTGGATGGGATAATAGATGGGAAAGGGTAATAAAATGGATAAAGTGTGAGTCTAGGTAGGGGACCATGGTGGAAAGAAGATAACGCGAGGCAACAAGGGTAGCGATGTCAAATTTTGGTGTTTACATTTGCCCTTTTTGATGAGTGGTTTACGTTGGGCAAGCCACGAGGAAAAAATGAGAAAGAAAAAGATTGATTGATTTAGTGTTCCCCCTCAAACTAGGGATTGACAATGAAAAGAACAATAAATCACGAGTTTGAAAGAGATAGATGACAGAAAGAGAGGATAAAAAGGAAAGAAGGGATAAGATATCCTGTGACGGGGATGAAAACAAAAAGTAAAAGATGGTGGCGATTCTAATATCACTTTGGTAGGGAACAAAGGGCGGTTTGAATGGAGATGGTGGCCATTTCCTATGGACTGTGAGTGGGCCAAATCACTGCAAATGGAGGGAAGCTAAGGGAATCCACACGAGATAAATTAGACATGTCATAGGACCAATGGGTCAAAGGCAAGTATCAAACATGCACAAAGAAATGTAAAAATAGACAAGACAAGAGTCGCGATAAAAAGCTAAGGGGAAAAGGAGCATGCACCTCCATATGAGGAAGCAAGATAATGTGTTTGGATAAGAATAGAATGAAAAATATGGCCACAATGGTGGGCTTAAGATGAGATAAAGGTGCCCCAATAGGGAATACAAAGATGGCCACAAAGTGGACTTTGATGAAATAAATTTGATGAGGATAGATGTAATAGAGGGGATAAATGGATAAGACATGATGAGCCAGAAAATATGAGATGACGTAAGATGAGATGAGATGAGATAAAGTTGGATTGATGTGAAAGATAAAATGCTAGTTCGATAAGGCAAACCAAAGTGTAGAAGTGTACACTTCATCGTAATAAGTATGGATGACGTGGATATAATTAATGTTGTAATTAAAAGTAAACATATAAAAATATATATAATGGTTAGATATGAGTGATATGCTTAGCTGAGAGAATGGATACAACTTCAAATAAATGTGACCAAAACAAGAAAAAATGACACATGATCATAGTAAAGAATGCATGAAGAAACGATGCTTCAAACCGGATTGGAGGTAAACAAGAAAGGGAACCAATTAAGTCAATGCACTTGCAACCAATGACATGTGTAGATAGTTATTTATCCCAAGGATTATGAAGGAAAAAATGGAGGATGAGCTTATATACCTAATGTTGACACAACAAAGGGTTTTAGATGTAACTCGTATGCAGGAAAATAGGTTCTCCATAGGTGGGTTTTCCTAGGTCTATGCCCCACCTTTAGGTGACGGGAAAAAAAATGATCAATGCAGAAGTCCATGCTATGAATGAGAAAGTTGATCAATGCATGAAGCTTTCTTAGGATTTTGATGTTGTTTTTGAATTTATGAGATAGAAGGCTGATCAATGCGGGAATCCTTTGATGTCATGATATAAGGAAGTAGTCATCCTTCAAGGGAGTGGTCTACTTTTTTCTCTATGTTTTTTTTTTTTAATTTTGATTTTTGATTTTTTTGAATGGTAGGATAAGATATGCATGATAACTGTGCTTCGAGGGATCAGGCTTACCCTTTGACTTTTTTATGCTTTACATGAACAACTGTCCTTCGAGGGATCATTTTGTTTGTTTTTTATTTTTTTAGGAGGAAGAGCTAGGATAGCTAGGTAGACCACTTAGGAGGGGATAATGAATGTACAAGTGACACTTATGGACCCTTAGTGTGGTTCCAATAGGTGAATAAGAGGGTAATGGATGTAATGATCACATTTCTTATCAAGAAGGAAGAACCTATTCATAAGGAATATGCTATGAGAAGAGTCGTGGTGCCCATATTTAAGGTCATAACTAGGAAAGTGACGGTAGACCACATAATTCCATATCATTACGATGAAAAATGGAAATGGCTAATGATGGATAGATGACAAATGGGATGACTAAGTGCGTGATGGTAGGTATGCTAACAGTAGAAAGGCCGAAAGTGTAATGTGTTTAAGAGGTTTTGTTTTCGGTTTACAATCAAGGGAGGCCAAACGATAGGCCCCAGACTTGTACTTGTGTGTGATAATATAAGGACCAATCCAGTTGGGAGCAAATTTTCCATGTTGGCTCCTTTCTAGAGTAGTTATGTTTTGATTTAAGGACAAGGTTACCAACATTAAAGTCGTGTTTAGATAAGATGATAACTTGAGGAAGATTAGATGGGGTGAGATAGATAAGAGGGGGTAAAAATTATGCGTTATTTTTAAAATAGCGAGGAAATATGCTGACACAAAAATGGTCACAAAAGTGAACTTAGGATGAAGTATGGTGCCCCAAGAGAGGCATAAATATAGCCACAAAGGTGGAATTTTGAATGAGATGCAATAACATATAAGTGGATTGGATAAGATGAGATAAAAAACTAGATGAAGGATAAGTAGAATTAGATGAGATCAGGTGAGATTGAATGAGATGATGTGGGGATCAAGAGGAAGAGGACTAGCCTGATAATAGACCATTCCTAGAATGATTGTAGAGATTTAAAGAAGTCGGGTAAAAAGACACAGTGTCATCAATGTTCATGGGATGGTTGGATGAAGGAGGAGATGTGAAAGGACTAAGAGAGAGGAGTGGATTCTCCCCAACGAGAGATGTTGCATCACTTTAGGAAACTTGGATGTAGATATGGATGAGTTAGCGGATGTAAAAGGATATTTTGAAGGAAAAATGATGATGCTTCTAGGTTTTGATTAGAGAGATGATCAAGGGTTATGAGGATTATTAGTAATGTGAATGGTGTCAATGAAGAGAGGGGGCCTCCGTGTAGGAGAAATGTAGTTTGGGGGAGGGATTACGATGAATGATTTGGATGGAGAATCTAAATTAGATTCTATAGGAGGTGAGCATTCGGTTGGAGGATTAGATTTGGATGTGAATAATATTAGAGGAATATGGTGGTCTTTGTGGATTAGATTATGGATGAGAGTTTGGAGGACCTTATAATGCTCAGTGGCATGCCCGGGTGTGATGATAAGTACATACGCCATTAGGATTGAACCAAGGAGGTTTTGGAGTGTGCGGATCAAAAGACTTCATAGGAGGAAGGGTGATTGTTGAGGTTTGGAGTAAGGGTTGAAATATTTCAGTGTATAATCCAATGGGGGATTTTGAAGAAGAGGTTGTAAATGAGGTGGGTTTAGAAATGGTAAACGAAGATAAAAGAGATGGTCTGCTTTGATGAAGCTTCGTGGGACCCTTTGGTTCAAATTTAGAGTAGGAAAGAGGAGTGAATTTTTGTGATTTGGTTTTGATGACTTGAGACTTAGATAATTTTGAAGGGGGATTAGATCTAAAAGGAGGGTTAAATTACTTGGATTTGGATTGGTTGATGATGGGTGTCTTAGATGAAGGGCTTGGCCCTAAGATGGAGGGTGGTGCCCCAAGTGATGATGTAACATTGGTTTTCTTGGGCTTAGGAGGTGAGGATTTACCCTTGGTGGGAATTATTACAATTTTAATTGGGGTTTTGCAGAAAAAGCTTGATGATGTGGAGTGCATCAAAGATGAAGATATTGGGGATGGAAGGGGTTTTGAACGATGCATTTGATGAGATTAGAAACGAGTTGTAGATTGTAAGGGTCTAGGATTTGGTGTAGGGGTGATTAGTTTTATCGATGGGACAAGAATATCATTTGTAGTTGTTATCTTAAGTAGAAGTGTTTGTCTAGGAAATGTTTCAAGGGGTATCATAGATATATGTGTAGATCGAGATGTAGATGTAGGTATGGTTATGCTAGTAGATGTGATTGATGTGGAAGTGGGCACAGATGTAGGAATGATAGATGTTGATGAATAATTGGATATGATAGATTAGGATGTATTGGTAGTGGGTATGGATGAGATGGTTGTAGATATAGGTGGTGTGGATATAATAGTAGATGTAGTTGAAGAGAGATGTGGATGAAGGACTATATGTGATAGGTGTAGAGATGTGTGTGGATACTCGATGAGGTTGTTGTTGTAGAAGGTGTGTCTAAAGTATATGGCAGATAATGGGGTAGTGGACGTAGGTGATGATGTAGGCTCTTGATTAATGGTGTCAATTGTGTGAGCATTAGGTTCATAAGATGCAAAGGCGAACTTGATTTGTTGATGGATGATTGGGGAATGGTTGTTTAGAGACATTAAGGGGTTGATTAGGTGATGTGTTAGGATTGTCTACTTGAATATCCCCCTGATTTATAAGTTGTTGGATGTAATCTTTGAAGGAATGACACTTCTCAATGTCATGACCTTGGACTTGATGATATTTACAATAATGCCCCTCGCGGTACCATACAGGTTTGGGTCGTGAGTCATCAAGTGGTTCGGATGGGGGAAGTTGAATAAGGTGGACTACCATCAACTTGTCAAATATGGAACCATATGATTTCCCCATGTGGGGTATAGTTAGGAGGTGGACTAGGAGCTCTTTGTAGAGGCTCCATGTGAGGATTAGATGCGAGATGAAGATTGGACCATGTTGGTAGTGGTGGTAATTTTAGATTTTTCATCATGTGACAAAGACTTGGTGAACTCTATTTTGGGTTTATTTGATCGAAGCTTAAGGTGGCCTTGCTCAAGGGCACGGAGTTCAAGTTTGTGAGCCATGGTGAATGCCTCTTCAAAGGTTTGGAAATACCGAATTTTTGAAGATTTGAGGAGACGTGCTTTGCAGACAAGACAATGAGAAGAGCTCAATGAGTTCGATTTGAGGAAGGGAGAATGATTCTTTATTAATAATGTTACATCATCACGTGACGAAGTCCGTAATGGATTCATCATTATACTATCAAATGGCATAAAGGTTGGTGATGGTAATCTTGTGTGCAATGTTAATCAAGAAATGTTCTAGGAACAATTGTGCAAGATGAGTGAAGGTGAATAATGAATGTTGAGGGATATTATTGTACCAATCTAATGCGGGACCAGCTAATGACATGGGAAATGTATGAAGCATGAGATATTGATCATGGGTGATAAGATAACATGCATGTCTAAAAGCTTGAAGGTGTTGTTGAGGATCCTCCTTGTTATTAAACTTGGATAATTTCAGCAATTCCCAATGAGGAGGATAAGGTTTGATGGGAATTGATGGATTGATGGGTTCATTGCATATTTTATCATATGAAAAAGTGGTCTTAGATCCCTGTAATGTCCCTCCTTCTCGAATAATTTTATTGAATACCTTTGACCCATTTTTTCTACCCAATGGCCAAAGAGTGAGTTCAAGGGTGACTTAAGTTTTATTAATTTTATTATATTGTGCAAAAATTAAAATATAACATTATAAAAGCACATATAATAAATTAATAAACTTAACATTAAAATAGAACTTAGAAAAGTGCATTTAAATAAAAGCACTTAATTAAATTGTAATTCCTAAGGGAAAATGCGACTTGCTCCATGAGGTCAAAAAATTAGAAAAAGTGTGTATAAGGCCCCTTTAAAAATGTGACTTGGCCTAGGGGAGTGCAATGAAGGGAAAGAAGCTCATTGGATGTGATGGAGGTCACCTTGGGTCCCATTTCCTATATAAAGAAGAAAGACGACCTTTCTTAGAGGGCATTCCATATTCATTTGATATTTCACTTTTGCATTAGAAGCTCTGAGCTTTTGCAAATAAATCCAAGGACGAAAACCCTTAGGATTCATCACTCTTGTGGACGAAAACCCCGAGAGCATTGGGAGGGATTTCTATTCAGGAATTCCATTGATCTTCACATATTTTTATTATTCCAGCAATGTGTGTTGAAGAATAAATTTGCAGCAACAATTATCAATTATTCTAGTGTTGGGTGACTCACTTTTTGGATATTCTATGTTATTTTAGAGGTATTTATAGACCTAATTTGTATGTCATGTCTATCTATTGTTGCTGTTTTTGGATCTAGAGGAATAAATTTCAAATTTTTGGAGGGTTTCAAGAGGTATTTTCAGTCAGATTTTTATGCAGATTTATGAACTATTTTACATTCATTATTTACCTCAAAAAATCAGATTTAATACATATTTGGGCTGCTAAAAATTTAGTAATCAGTTTTTGATAGAAATAAATTTATTTGAGTGATGTTTGTGGAGGCTTTTCCAATAAACCCTAGTCGCCATTTCTAGTAAAAATTATTGCAGCAGTCTCGATTGGGTATTACATGGTTTATTTTATCATTTTTCTAAGGAAAAATTAAGGTTCAAGGGATCTTTCAGTGGTATTAGAGCAATGTTCCTCCTACATGTAGGGTTCTGATTTGATTCTATGCAACCACGAGAGATTGGTCCACATAGATATTACACACGTAGATGAGCACAACTAGAGGCTGGTCTTGAAACAGGTGTTGGAGCTAAAACCATGGGTGATAGACATGAAGGTCCTCATAGCCCTCCCGGGATGAGCAAGTGGATCCAGGACAGAGAACTTTTTAGGACTATGGTAGCCACTCAACAATGGTTGATTCAATCCATGGAACATATGGGATCTACTCTAGACAAGTTGGCCTTGGATAGGCCAAGAGATAGATATGACAAGAGAGACAGATCCATATCAATTGCCAGTAGTTAGAGGAGGCATAGTAGATCACCTTCGGAGATTGGTAGTGTGAGGGGATCTCCTCGCCGTGAGAGGAGGCACACTCATACAAATGAGAGGAGGCCTACCCGGATAACAAATAGGCATATGCATTGCCAGTTTTTCCTAGAGATGAACCACCGAGGTTGAAGATCCACTTGAGGGAGTGGCCTTCTAGGAAAATGTTATGGCAACTAGTGATGAGTGGAGGAATTTACCACAACATGTGAGGGATGTTTTTCCCTTCCGCAGTATTGTGCACAAAGGAGAGATAGTTTGAGGGCCAGACATGATAGGAGGCCTAGATCACATTAGAATAAGGAGTGAAGCAGGCTACCAACAAGGTGACTCTTTCCACCTTTGATGTTAGGAGTGGGAAGATCAGTGCTAGAGCTTGGATTCATAAGCTTGACATGTATCTTACCCTTAAGCCTATGCAAGAGAGGCTATTCAATTTTCCACTCTACACCTTGAGGGAGTAGTATATGATTGGTGGCATCATGGGATGGTCACACAGAACCATGATCTTCTGTGGTCTTACAGGGAGTTCAGTGAGAGATTGATTGTGAGATTTGATCGCAAGGACATGGAGCTATACTACAGAGATTTGGCGCAGCTCCGCCAGAGTGGACATGTTGATGCCTACATCAACAAATTTCAGCGCATAACAATGATGGTCCCGGAGATGCCCGAGAAAAGGGTAGTGATGCTATTCATAGAGGGGATTCATTATAAGATGAGAGGATTGGTCAAGGCTCTTAAGCCTAGGATGTTGCATGATGTCATTCAGATGACATTAGATTTGGACACATCCCCACTTCTTATCAGCCCAATAAGAAGTTTTCCATGAGCTCCAGACCATTTCAGCGCTCTATTATTCAGTATAAGAGTGCACCCCCTCCTAAGGTGGATCAGATACTCGTAATGAGTTGAGGAGGAAGAAGCTTTTCTTTCATTGTAAGGATCATTGGGAGCTTAGACATCGCTGCCTTGGTAAAGGCAAGGTGCACCTCATTGAGGTGGTTTCAGATGAGGATGATGAGCAACTTACCAGATACATATGCAAAGGGAAAAGATAGCGGTCATGATGCACATGAGGAGAAGCCCCAGATAGAGCTTGGAGAGAATGAGGCATCAAGTTCATCCAATGTTACTATTGCTTCACTTTCGTGGTCTTTGATACCATCCTTTTCAACTGAAAGGAGTAATCAAGGGGCAACAGATGGTTTGTTTGATAGACAGTGGAGCTACGCACAACTTCATAGATGAGGGGTTGGCTGCGCGTGGATTCTTACAGTTGAGGAATTTGAGGGTTTAATGTATGAGTTGCAGATGGATTTGTTATGAGTTGCACTAAGAGGATTCCTCAGCTTAGTATCCAGATGGGAGACTACACATTGACCAATGATTTCTATGTAGTTGGTCTTGGTGAGATTGATGTAGTGTTGGGTATTTAATGGCTATAGTCCCTTGGTAGGTATGTGCAGGATTTCAGGGGATGGAGTTAGAGTTTATGGCGGATGGGAAGAAGATTGTGCTTAGGGATCTTTCGATGGTGGGCCTAGAGTTGTTTCAAGCACATAGGATGGAGTCCATTATTAGACATGGAGAGGTTGTTTGGGCAGCCCAATGCTTCATTTCATCCAAATCTTCTTCAGATAGTGGACAACCCTTTCATGTGGATATCTAGTCAATCTTGGATAAGCATGGCCCGATTTTGGTGACATTCCTCTAGGTAGACCACCAGATAGGGGATTTGAGCATGTCATAGAGCTAGAGGAGGGTGTCAAGCCCATGATTACTACACCTTATCACCATCCTAAGAAATTCAAGGATGAGATAGAGAAGGCCATCAAAGAGCTCTTGGATATGGGACATATCCATCCTAGTTCTAGCCCTTTGCTTCTTTAGTTGTATTGGTGAAGAAGAAGGATGGGACCATGAGGATGTGCATTGATTACGTGCTCTCAACAAGAAGACTATCAAGAACATGTATCCCATTCCTCGCATAGATGAGCTATTGGATGAGTTGCATGGAGCTATCTATTTTTCAAAGATTGATCTTCGATCAGGATACCACCAGATTCATGTTCGTGATGAGGATATTCACAAGACAACCTTCAGATGTCACTATAGGCACTATGAGTTTTTGGTGATGCCATTCGGCCTCACTAATGCACCTACTACATTCCAGTCATGCATGAACCATCTCTTCAACAGACAGTTGAGGAAGTTTGTGCTAGTATTTTTTGATGACATTCTGATTTACAATAGGACATGGGAGGAGCATTTGAGGCATCTTGATGAGGTACTTAGCATCATGGAGACATAATCTCTATTTTAAGATGTCCAAATGTGAATTTGGACTTACAAAGATTTTGTATCTTGGGCACGTCATTGGGGCCAATGGGGTCAAGGTTCATCAAGAGAAGATACAAGCTATGCAGGATTGGCCACCACCTAGGAACATTTCAGACTTGCATGGATTCCTAGGATTATGTGGTTACTACAAGAGGTTTGTTAGAGGCTATTCTGAGCTTGCAGCTCCATTGACAAATCTTACACTGGAAGGGGATTTTAGATGGATAGATGAGGCACAAGTGGTATTTGATAGGCTCAAGGTGGTTATGAGCACTTGTCCAGTTTTGGCTCTTCCGGATTTCTCTCGGCCCTTCATATTGGAGTGTGATGCTTCTGGTTTGGGTATTGGTGCAGTTCTTATGCAAGACCGCCATCCTATTGCCTACGAGAGTAGGAAGTTGAGAGACAATGAGAGGTTGTACTCCACCTATGATAAGGAGATGCTCGCCATTATGCATGCCTTGGCAAAATTCAGACAATATTTGGTAGGTGGGAAGTTTGTGGTGAGGACCGACCACAACAACTTGAAATACTTTTTGGAACAAAAGGAGCTCAATGAGAGGCAACAAAAGTGGGTCAGTAGAATCCAGGCGTATGATTTTGACATTGAGTATGTCAAAGGTAAGAAGAATGTAGTGGTTGATGCACTTTCCAGAAAACCACATCTTGTTGCCCTATGTTCTTTGAGCTGAGATTTCATGCAGATTGGAAATCTCAACTATTAGTTGAGTATTCCAAAAATACTTTTGCATGTGAGATTATGGATGGTAAAATTCAGGATGAGCGATACAAGGTGATGGCTGATTTGATTTATTATAAGGGAAGAATTTACCTAGTTCTTGAATCTAAGCTCAAGGAAAAGATTCTACATGCCTTCCATGATGCACCACTTGCAGAGACATCCGGGGTATTTCAAAACATACAGGCAGGTTAGAGAGAGATTCTCTTGAAGGGTCTCAAAGAGGATGTCCTACGCCATGTCCGTGAGTGTGTGACTTGTCAACAAAACAAGTCAGAACATACTTTTCCAACAAGTTTATTGCAGCCCTTGCCAATTCCAAAGCAGAAATGGGAAATATTTTGATGGATTTTATTACAGTCTTCCCATAGTGCAAGGGAATGATCACATTTATGCGGTGGTTGACAGATTGAAAAGTATGCACACTTCTTCACTATTCCAACCAGCTTTAAGGCACCACATGTGGCTGATTTGTTCTTTTGTGAAGTATTCAAGATTGCATGGACTTCCAAAGAACATTGTTAGTGATCGGGATATAGGTTTTTGAGCACCTTTTGGCAGGAGCTTTTCCGATTGGTTGGTACAAAGTTGACTCCAAGTACTAGTTATCACCCTCAGACATAGATGGACAGATAGAGATTGTGAACAAATGGATAGAGGGTTATCTTTGCAACTATGTTTCGGGCAAAGAAGGCATGGGTGAAATGGTTGTATTTATGTGAGTATTGCTATAATACTACTTACCACATGTCTATTGGTATGACCCCCTTCCGAGCATTGTATGGGTATGATGCGACATCTTTCGTTGATTTGGATTTTGGGGACAGTAGAGCTCCTAAGGCTCGGGAGTGTTTACAGGATAGTCAAGGATATCCTTAAGGTACTTAAGGATAATATTCAACATGCCCAGAACCAGCAAAAGATGTATGCGGACCAGCATAGGATTGAGAGATCATTTGAGGTGGGAGACATGGTATTTTTGCATCTACAACCATATAGATAGAGTACTCTCAAGAAGAGTGGTGCATAAAAAACTTAAGCCTCGGTTTTATGGTCCGTACAAAGTGTTGAGGAGAGTTGGAGAGGTAGCTTATGAGCTGGAGTTACCTTCCAAAAGTAAGATACACAATGTTTTCCATGTGTCTTGCTTGAAGAAGGCATTGGGGCAACACATGGTTTCTTCTGCTGAGTTGCCACCCTTGGATGAGGAGGGGAGATTGGATCTAGTCCCTGAGGAGATCCTGGACAGGAGAGAGAGGAGATTGAGGAGTAGAGTGATTCAGAGTACCTGGTTAGGTGGAGAGATTTTCCATTGGAGGATGCTACATGGGAAGGAGAGTCTATACTTCAGCATCCAACTTTACAGTTGCTTGGGGACAAGCAATCCTAGGGAAGGGAGGAACTGTAATGTCCCTCCTTCTCGAATAATTTTATTGAAGACCTTTGGCCCATTTTTGTCTACCCGACCAAAGGGTGAGTTCAAGGGTGACTTAAGTTTTATTAATTTTATTATATTGTGCAAAAATTAAAATATAACATTATAAAAGCACATATAATAAATTAATAAACTTAACATTAAAATAGAACTTAGGAAAGTGCATTTAAATAAAAGCACTTAATTAAATTGTAATTCCTAAGGGAAAATGACTTGCTCCATGAGGTCAAAAAAATAGAAAAGTGTCTAAGGCCCCTTTAAAAAATGCGACTTGGCCTAGGGGAGTGCAACAAAGGGAAAGAAGCTCATTGGATGTGATGGAGGTCACCTTGGGTCCCATTTCCTATATAAAGAAGAAGTCGACTTGCTTAGAGGGCATTCCAGATTCATTTGATATTTCACTCTTGCATTGGAAGCTTTGAGATTTTTGCAAATAAATCCAAGGACGAAAACCCTTAGATTCATCACTCTTGTGGACAAAAACCCCAAGAGCATTGGGAGGGATTTCTATTCAAGGAATTCCATTGATCTTCATAGATTTTATTATTCCAGCAGTGTGTGTTGAAGAATAAATTTGTAGCAGCAGCAGCTATCAGTTGTTCTAGTTTGGGTGACTCACTTTTTGGATATTTTATGTTATTTTAGAGGTATTTATAGACCTGATTTGTATGTCGTCTATTGATCTACTTTTTTGGATCTAGAGGAATAAATTTCACATAGTTTTTGGAGGGTTTCAAGAGGTATTTTCAATCATCTTTTATGCATATTTCTGAACTTATTTGCAGTCATTATTTACCTCAAAAAATCAGATTTAATACATATTTGGGTTGCTAAAAATTTAGTAATCAATTTTTGATAGAAATAAATTTATTTGAATAATGTTTTGGATGCTTTTCTAATAAAACCTAGTCGCCATTTCCAAGAAATATCAGCAACACTCTTACTGGGTATTGCATGGTTTATTTTATCATTTTTTCTAAGGAAGTTTAGAAGAATTGGTTTCAATATGAGGATCATTTTGGATGACATGGTCTTCATGAAGCAAGATCATAGAAACACAAGGTTGGGAGATCAAAGGTGTGGTCTCAAGTTTAGAATCTTGTTGGGAAAGATCATTATAAACAG
Source organism: Taxus wallichiana var. yunnanensis (assembly GCA_018340775.1). NCBI lineage: Eukaryota > Viridiplantae > Streptophyta > Pinopsida > Cupressales > Taxaceae > Taxus > Taxus wallichiana. Next base: position 70,504,057 of record CM031242.1, read on the forward strand.
GATGTCATTGGATGAGGTGAATTGTTGTGTGTTCTTGGCATGAGAGGGAGTGATAACATGCATGTGGTAGATAAATATTTGTTTATGTGATTTATTTATTTATTTAGATATTTAAACGCTTTTTACTTGAGCTTGGAACCTAGAGATTGGAGGGATCCCACCTGAGTTAAATGACCAAACATAGAGCAATACATATTAAAACAAAAAAATGAAACACCTGCCAACATGCAGGAGCGAAGGAACTAAAAACAACATATACCAAAAACTCAAAAACTAAAACCCTAGCTAGATGAACCAGATTACTCCACCGACGCCGAGCTCGAGGGACCGAGCACCTTCTTGCCTCCCAACGTCGGGCCAACACGGCAATGCAAAGCAGAAGGTTGTAAGAGAATCCAAGCTTGCGTTGAAGACCTGTAATACCCGCAAATGCCATGAAGACTGGAGCCGAGAGACCCAGAGATCAATCTTAGCCAAGTGCTTTACTTCGTATTCCCTTCCTCACACGCCACATGAACACCTTCAACAAACTTCAATAGACCAAATTGTGTGCCGATAATTCTGCAATGACTTGTCGCGCCTCTTCTAAAGTGTGGCCATCTCGAACAAAGTCTGGGAGGGGTTGGGTCTAACTAAAATTCCTCCAGAGTCTCCACCAAATTAACCCTATGCATGGGTTTTATAAATGCATGGAAATACACCGCACCTATGTAATGTTCAGTTTAATTAGGAACAACCACGTTACAAACTATGAAGCCACCTTAGAGTTGACACGATTGTAAGCCGACTCAATGAGGTATTCTTCCCCCATGATGTAGGAAATAACTTCCCTTAATGAGTCAGACTCATCCCAAAAATAATCTTCAAACGGGACTGCGTGACCTCTCCACGAAACACCATCTCCCTTTTCTCGCCTTACAAGAAAAAGCAACGGAAGTGACATGGCCGCCATGACAAAAAACAAACTCCTCCACCGAATGAACACAAATTCGACCACCGACATAAACTTCAAATGAAAACAACGTAACAAAATCCAAAGCAATTGCGATTAATGAGCCTCGGGGCTACCTTCCTTTTTAATTATTGCTTCTAAATTCGCCCAATCTCCCACATGAGTGGAAACGATCGGGCCATCACCATTAAGAATGCAATGGTTAGTGAGCAAATCAACTACTCCATTCTCCTCCCTAAACACGTGCCTAATATTCCAAGTAGGAATTTTGTTAAGCCAAAACAATATATTACCTAAGAAATAATCCAAATTCCATGATAAATCCTTCCCTTTTCTAACGAAATTTATCACAACTTGAGATTCCCCCTCGATTTCAAGAGCTTCACAACCATAAGAGACCGCCATCTTCAAGCCCTCTAGAAGGGCTTGAGCTTCCGCAACATTACACAAGCCATCCTCAAGGGGAAGGACCCTGCAATAACTAACTTACCCATAATATCTCTAATCAAGCACCCCGCTCCCGATAAGCCATGTGTTTATGTAATTTATTAACAAACAAATCAAGCAACAATTTTTTTATCATCGTGATTAATTAGAAGATGTACTACAGAGAAAAATAGATAACAAGGGTACCTAAGAAATGACAATCTATGGCTGGTTTCAGGCAATTTTGGTTGTGGAGTCCTCAATATACCCGAAGGTACGTGAGGCCCAAGTCTGTATAGAGTTTATAACATGGCCGAAAATCTGCAGATATTTCCTATTGGGTGATGAAATCCCAATAGTTCCACCTGGTAAGGGATGTTTAGATGTGTGAATTGTTTGTGCATTCATTGTGTGTTTATGGAGTGCATGCAACGTGTTAAACCCCCTAATTAAGCTAGATTATCAAACAAGAATGAAGGGTTCGTGTTAGATCCAAAACAAAATATGTGATTTGATGAGGAAAATAAGCAAGAAAGAGAAGGTACAATGCAAAAAGGAGAAATTAAGAAAAGGGGAATACATGGAGTACACTTTTCCTTTTAATTTGATCTTCAAACGAAGTGCAAAAGCCAATCCAAGCAATCCACAATGCGAGCAAGTAAGCAACGTACATTTATTCCTCACAAAGTTAGCAGAAATGAAAGAAAATGGAATATGGAAATAGACAAAAAAACTCACCTAAAAGGGGTGTGTCCCACTAGGCGTGCCAAAATATTTACCAAGTTTCCTCGTTCCTATTCGTATTAATGAACTAGTACTAAAGAAAATAAGAAACTCGAATATAGAGGGTTTATGGTACCTCATGATGGGATGGGATGATGTGGGCACAAAAGATGAGAACCTCCTTGTTACAAGCTTGATGATTTTTGTAACAAAGACAATGAGACAGAAAAATAGATTGGATGGTAGATGAGGGGGTTACCCGACGAAGTCGGTTCCAAGAAGTGTGAACTTCCTTATGGAAATCTCAACCCCCGTATTGATAAAATAAGATGAGATCAATGATAATAAATTGGATAATATGAAGAATTTTGAGATAAACAGAAAATGGAAATATATAAATGTAAGGAGAGTACAAATATAATTAAGATAGATGTAAAATAAACCAAACCTAACTGGGTCAACGGCGATCCAGGCTACAGATAACTAGTTGACGTCGACTGGAAGCAGATGGATCAAAACAACAACCAAGAATGCAGATCTAAGATATTTGAATTCAGATCTGAAGGTGATGAAGCTCTGTAATGATTGTTGGCTGCAACCCGAAGAGATCCGAGACAAGAGAAACATAAATGATGTAAGAAAATGAAGATCTAAGGGGATATGTCAGATGGATGAACTAGGTCGACGACGACTCGGTAGAGTTGGAGATAAATAAAGGTTGACATAACAGATTTGAGATGACAGAGAGGCAAGCTGACAAATTTGAAATATGGATGAAGGAAGAAACAAGGTAATAGATGTGGATTTGGATAATAGAGAAGGTGATGTAAAAGAGGTTGGGTCGATGGCAACCAGACATGGTCAACGACACCAGGGACCTAGGCTTGAATGAAGATAGATGGGCTGGAATGGCGGCTATAAACAAGATGGATGGTACATAAGGATGGAGTTGGATCTCTTATGGCATTTGAACATGAAAAATGTTAGTGGCGATGATAACAATGATAATGCAATGATAGGTACACCAAAGCAAGTTGAAGATAAAATCCCCAAAGTCGCCAAGGTTGATGTAAGCAAGCTCAAAGGAATTCCAAGAAGATCATGTGATGACTATAGAGAAACTCAAGAATGGAGGTGAAATCACAAGAAAGTAAAAGTTCTCCAAAGTTGCTTCCTTAGAAAGGAAGGGGCAAGGGCATATTTATAGGGTCGACGATGAACCGGGTGAGTCATCACGATTGCGGGGAGCCGTCAATTAGGGCGGTGGGATGATGCCCAACTTGAGGCAAAGATGCCCAAATGAAGTGGGATTAGGTTTCGAGAGATATGGTGGGTTAGGGTCATATAGGGAAGAGAAATGGGTAGGTGGGGGATGAAATGGAGTAAATAAAGGCTATGGGAGCCTAGGGATGAGCAACTAGGTAGCTTAGGGATGAGAGACAACCTAGGGAGGAGAATTAGGGTTGATTGGGGGTGATTTAGGAATAATTAGATAATGAGATGAGGATTAGGGGATAATTAATGATGATTAATAATAATTTGGGATGGATGGGATAATAGATGGGAAAGGGTAATAAAATGGATAAAGTGTGAGTCTAGAAGGGGATCATGGTGGAAAGAAGCAAATGCGGGCGACAAGGGTAGCGATACCAAATTTTGGTGTCTACACTAAATGTTATTTTGACGATAAAATCATAATTATTCAAATCAAATATACATGATTATACTAATTCTAATGTCTCAATGATGAATAATACATGGATTCAACGTTGTCAAAGGAAGATAAACCATGGCGGGCACTATAAAAACTAAAACTACTTCAAGGTTGGTGATTGACCCTTCAAGAGCACAATTTGTGGAAGTAGCAGAACTGTGTGTTAAAAGTCCCAAGGTAGAAATGACTCTAGTAGACTATAAGCTAATAAGAATCCACGTTAAAGAATCCACTCCTCAGTGGGATGTACACAATTTGAAAGAATCGGTCTCAAGGATGATTGAAAGGGTAGAAAAGGGAAAACAAACTTAGGAACAACTAGAAGATCATGTTCATGTGATTTTTTCCTGCATCACAACATTTTGAATCCACTTGCTTCTACTTCTTCTCCATCCCGAGCCCTCTCCCCCATTTGTAGCTTGGATCAAAATATTGTGGAAGCGATTCAAAGATTTAACAAGGGGGAGTTATAGAATCATGGGTCGAAAGTATTTTGAACAATGGTTGCAAGTTCATACATGAAATCAACAAGGTGTATGAATACATGGAAATAACGACTCTCAAAATCAAGAGCATCATAGAGGCATGCAGCTCTCACCGGAAAGATTTGATTCCGGATGTCAAGTCCATAGCCAACTCAAATCAAAACATCCTTCTTTCCAAAGGAGTCTTCCTGTGCGATGAAGGAGGTATTTCAAAGAAATGGGTGAGAACCATCAAATGGAGAATCAAGATCCTCAAGGAAGAAATGTATGATCTTTCTCCCCTATTAGAAAGGAATGACATGTTGAAATCATAAATTGGTGTGGATTTTGAGACATGGGTTGTTCACCACCTGATGATAGAAATCCCAAGATGAGAACAATGGAAGGAATTCAATGAACAGTTTGTGAAGAGGCTCAAAGATCAATTATTTCACCCTCAGAATGTTTGTGTGGACTCGATGAATAAGATGGCCAAAATCTATAACACTATCTTAGAAGCAACCAAGGAGCTTCCAAATCTGTTTGGGAAAGGTAAGAAGATTTTGTAACATTGTAATCCTATGAGAAGGTGAAGTCCAAGATGTTGTCACACATTTGTGATCGAATGTGCGTAATGTCAAAGTTCCTATAGTGTTGCATATCTAAGGGTTGACATCTTCTAGATCTCCACCTACATGATTGTTTCTTCTCTCTTTCATGAAGAAATCACTTCTTTTGTAAAAGTGACTTGTTTCACTTAAGTGATTTCTATTTCTTCATTGAGGTTACACTTTTTCTCTCTCTCTCTCTCTCTTATATTATCTCGGTTAAATGTTTTTTTATTCCTTCATTGTAAAAAGTGCTTTTCTTAAAATAAGGAAAAGTAACTTATCTCAAACTCGGAATATGAAAAGTCATGTAGGGAGATGAAAGGTCATGTAAGGAGACTATAAATTGGGATGACCTCTCCATTCCAAGGGATCAATTTTTGCTTTCTCTCTATAACATGTTGTAATTCTTCTATTTTCCTACTTAGAAATTTTCCTCCATTCTCCCTCTTTTCACTCAACCAAATGTATGACAATTTTGTAAAGACATAAGGACTTTGTGACTTTTAAAATGGAATGAAAATTAATAGTTGAACCTTGTGTTGATCTCTAATATTGTTCCATACTCTTTTGAATTTGCACATGTTTTTTTGTGTCTTCTAATCGAAACTAGAAAGCTCTCCGAATGTAATTAATGAAATATGGTTTTAGCTCATTAATACCATTCTCCTCCTCATTTTTTTCTCCTCATTGACCTATATTTCTATCTCCCTCAGATTTTGTTGCAGTCACAATAAGGGTGTTTATGCACATTCCTCGGCCTTCGACCACCCTATGAGATAGCTTAGTGTACATATTTTTCCAACTTCCAATAAATGGGAGCCGCCCCATCTTGAAGCAAAGGCACTTAGTCCTGCAAGTGTTGACAAAATCTCTGTTTTTCCTTGAAAAAATATTTTGCCAACACATCCCTATGGTGTTTACCCAGACTTGGAATGCTTTATGAGTGGAAATCCATTTTTTCATGCGAAAAGAGAGAAATGTAGTTTTTTCTCATAATATTGTTGATTGCAATTTTTGGCCATTATAAAACTATGATTATTACCAAAGTGTCTTTTTGCATATCCAAGTGCAAGCTTAGATTGTGGTGCTAAAGGTGGGCCCATCTCTAGACACTTCTTGATCACCGGGCAATTCTCCTTGTATCGTTGCTTGGGTCTTGCCTTTGTCCGCCTCTCGTGATCCTCTGCCGAGAGGTAGGGGCATTGTTGCTGGGTCTCACCGCCATTCGAGGTGGGGTTATCCACCTCGCAACCATTCTCCTCCATTGCCTCAACATGGGGGTGGGGCTCACCGCCATCATGACATAACGATTGGGCTCCACCTTCTTTTGCATGAACAAGGTCTCTCTGTTGGCCTTGGCCATTACTTCGGCTTCGGGACCAAGAACAAGGCAATGAAGATATTACATAAGCCACTAAGTATGAAGCCATTGATTGGGAGCCCATTCTAGATGGGCAATACCTTCCTGGATGTCGGTTGGTGCAATCCATATGATAGGGAAACTCTTCCTTCTCGCTCTCTTTGTGACCACTACTTAAATTGCCTTATTTTTTTAGTTCGATTTTTTTAAGTTACTTCTAGACCAAAGGCCTAGTGTAACATTTTAGAGGCGTGCCTCCATACCACTAACCTTATTTATATGAATAGTTATACTATTTTATCTCTAGTAATAAAGTTGTTATTTCATGAATCTTCTTCTTCTTTTTAATTGAAAAAGGTCCATCCATAGTGCACTTTCAAAATGCATTAGGAGGAGCTTTCAAATTCAAATGTTGAAGTTGAGAAAACGTTTTGAACGTCTAAGATGTACGATGAAGTAACGATATAATATTTATAAGTAAAACCCCTCGAATTTTTGTCTCGCTAGTTCCAGTTGTGCGATTAAACAAATTTTGGTAGATCGGGGTTTAGCTCATTTGCGGGGCTGACCTATCTTTGTCTTTAGCAGAAGAAGAAATGGGAAAGCAGAAGCAGGAGTTACCCTCGGATCCCAGCCAGTACACCATCCTCAAGGAAGGACAGGCTGATATTCTTATGCATGGCAACGATGTCTTTTACAACAAAACCCAGGTATCTAACATCTAAATATTTTGAGTTTGTTTTATTCATCCATACTCCACATTCACGCCATTGTAGACCCAACAAAGTAGTCAATGTACAAGGCAAGTTCCTTTTCGAACACATATGGTTCAGGTTGCAGACAATAGCATGAATGCTTTTTTTTTTTTGAAAATTTTAGGCCTTGCACATGTCGCGTGCCCTCTAATAGAATTTTAAGATGGATATGAATATTACAGAAACCAAGTTTTTCACAATCAATCGACTCTTTTCAACTGCCCTAGATCAAGGACAGTCCAATTATACGTAAATGAATTGTTCTTTACCGAAGAATATGAATTTACCATAAGAAGACACTAGCTTTAGTTTTTCAGAAAGTATCTGATGGCAAAGATTTCGAACATAGATGTATTTTAAAGAATGGGAGTGATATATCTGAACTCTGGAAATACATTTGTGTTCTGCAGTGAATTGGAATGAGGGGAATTTTCCTATATTTATATATCCTTGGATAAAAAGATTGTTTGTTGCCCTATCAACACATAATTCTAATAAATATACAAATCGCTCTAGCAATTTGCTATAACTTATTTATTATTATTGCCTGCATATCCCTCTAAACCTATCATGATTTAAACTTCAAAGCTTTGTTTAGAACTGACAATTATCCTTGAAATGTCTAATTTCAAACTCCCAAAAATTTCAAACGTACTATATTAATTCCTTATCCCTGTGCTTAAGATCTTTAACTGGCATTGCCATAAAGATACTTTGAAATAAATTATTTAGACCAAAATATTGAGCCTTTGAGAATTTGTACGTGCAATCTTGAGCCTTATATGACATCCAGGGGGTCATGATCTTGCAAAATGTAATAGGTCAGAGAGTAAGGAGAGGAGGTTTCACAAGCATCATGTCATGCATCAGCTAAAGCAAGCTGAAGATCAACTCAGAAGACATGTATAAATTTGGACAGTTTATAAGCGAAGCTCTGTCTGACTATAGTTTATCCTATAGAATTGAGATTCGGCTTATGCTAGACTCGGTGAGCACATTTTAAACCATAGTTACCATGTTCGAAAAGTTCGGGTTGTTCGGACATCGAAAAAAGTTCGAAATTTGCAAAAATTCGGTTCGGTTCGGTATGGTTAAAATATATATATATTTTCAATAAATATAAAATTATATAATCATAATATATAATATAACAGTAATATATAAATTATAATAGTAATATATAATATATAGCATTGTTAATAATAAATATAGCATAGTTATTATATATACTATACTGTATACTATTATCGTTTTACCTAATATTGTTAATATATACAATTTTACCTAATATGATTTATCGTTAATCTATTCAATGAAATATATTATATACTATACTCTTAATATATTCACAGTACAGTAAATATATGTGATACTGTTATTTTAAATATATGTATTACGGATTACTTAATATGTAAATACTAAACCGTAAATTTATATATGTAAATCTGTATTACCGTAAATGATATCGTATGTATTAGGGTAAAAAACTATACCATAAGCGAATATGAATGCCACGACCTGGTAAACCGCCACGAATGTTTGATGAAACCACCATGAATGCCCTAGAAACCAGACGCGAATGCCCTTGAATGGAGAAATTACTAGTCGCGGAGAAAACCGAGCCGTGCAGAAGAAAATAGGAGAAAATACGAGTCGATTTAGGGTATTTTTGCATTTAAAACAAAGTCGCGAATTTACCTGCGAATTTCCACGATTTTCCCTGCGTTTTACCACGATTTTTGCAGGGTTTTTATCGCCATTTTTTAAAAACTGAAAGTCAAACGCACGAACCGAACAAGTTCGGTTTTCCTCAAAAATTCGCTGCGAACCGAATTTTGCCCATGTTCGGGCGAATATGGTAACTATGTTTTAAACTCAGACTTGGGCTTGGGAAAAAACTCGGCATGACCCCGCAAAATAAAAAAACATAAAATTGAACCTTAGTTTATTAATAAAATTGATTCTTAAGCATTCTAAATAAGAAAAGCATCAATAATATAGAAAATTAACCAAAACTACTATTATTGAAAATTAAAATTAATTTAACATGTAAAAATGATCATGACAATCTAAGTAAATAATGCAATTGTAATTTTGTTTTAAAAAAGGCTAATAATATCCATGTTAAATTCTTAGGATTGAATGATATTGCTAATTGTGGATGGCAAGACGTCAATATGTTTTTATGTGGCAGAGCTTACCACTTACTACCTTACCATTAACCATGGGTTCGAACCAATGCTACAGCATGGCTTTTTTGAGGGAAAAGACATCAGTGACATTTTTATAGGGCAAATGCAAGTCTGAAGGTGTTCATCTAAAGCAACATCATTGGCTTTTTTAACGGTTTAATCCTTGGTGTCTCCAAGTATTGCAGGAAGGCTATTTGGTTAATTGGTTTGCTTATCAAATTGATCAATTGCCTAGTTCTTGGGCTTACAAAAGAGATGCTTGCCTGTCTGTAAGACCCGCCACCTTCTTTAATTGCTAACAACTGTGCTATTTCTTTGGTGCGTTTACGTTGCTGCCCTATACATTTAACCCTGCTCAGCGCTGTCAATGGGAAGATACTAGAGAAGGGGATTAATATCATATGCGAATTGGACAAATTATGGCTACAAAACTCCCTGCTTATCTCAGGACTCTGCCAGTTTTGTAGAGACTCGCACAATCTTAATACCATGCTTTACCCAACTAACAAGTACAGTCTCAAAGATAAAGGAATGAAGTAAAAAGGTCACAGAATGTGGGAGGAGGCTTGGAAGAATGCCTTACAAGTGTGATTTTTGGTCATACTAAAAATAATGGTTAAGCCTTTACTTTATTTTGAAGTGCCCAAGGTTTAAATGATCAAAGGCTTGGAATTTGGTATGAAAAATTCAACTGGGCTTTCACTACTTTGTCTTGGGGCTTGCTTACTTGATTACATATTTGTCTAATGTTTTTGCTAGCTTAAATACTATACGTTTAAGTGGAAATTTGTTAACATAACGATAGAAGAGTCCAGATATTCTTCTCATTTTGAATCCATATATCTAAATTTTCATTAATTGTGTTGCAGAATTTAATTGTATACTTGATACATGCATGTTTACTTGATTCTGATCATGGGTGGAAAGATAGCTTGCCAAGATTAGATGGCAATGGTTGGGTATCATATTTTTGTGTCAATTGTGTTCACAAATCTGTTCGCCGTCTGACAATCGTGTTCTTTAGTTATAAACTTAGTGTGCGGGTTAGGCATTATTAGCTTTGGTTGCAAGCAATGCCTGGGAAGTCCCGAGACAAATTGGTACAAAGAAAGCATTCATGCTTTGAAGCCTGGTCATTGATGAGGATTGATAGAACAAAACCAATTTCAATCAACTTTTTAGAGCCTATTGTTGATTTGACTAGAAAACCAGATAAATTGTTGTGGGTGAGAGAATTATAGACATGTGAAGCTATAAATAATGGGGAATGGGAATGAGGTCATGATTTTTTTGGATAATTTGTTCACGGAACATGATAAAGCTGTGTTCAAGTTCAACAACTTACTCATTTTAGAACATGCTTTGAGTACGAAGTATTCTGCTGATGAACTCATCAGTGCTGGCAATGGGAATAGGAAGGTAGAACAATGTGTCTATTGGAGTGAAGACATCTATCACCAAGACTTTCTCAGTTCAACAAAAGCTTTTCTTGTTTGAATGTAAATTGTAATTTGTAGAGTGTCTTTTAGACTTTTTATGTAATGCATACAATCTTATGAATGACACGACTTACTAAGGGAATTTATGAAATGATATGATATAGTCAGCGCTAGACATAAAATGGACATCGAATCAAAAAAGAAAAACAGTACATGATGTGAACCAATTCACCGTAAAGTCACAGAAAAGGAATTTTTCCCACTACTACAAACCTTTAAAAACTTTAATTATGATTAACAATAAATTTCCATTTCTTGTCCTCAAATGCAAAACTGCAAATTAATAAGACCAGAATCGTTGTAAATTGTCCTTTATGGACGGCTAATTGAACATCTATGGAATGACTGATTAGGAATAACACCACATACACTTTACAACACATGGTAATATCAACCGGATGATAAACACACAACCTTTAAGCGTTGTAGCAACTATGAAAGAGACAGCCCAAAAATAGATAATTGATGATGTTTCAAAATTCATATCAAATCATCCAATCATCAACAATGATAATAATCCATATACAAAGCTAGTATTATCACAACTCAATCAGTTACTCAAAACATCAACAATGCTTCAACAATAAGAAACTACAGACAATCAAATCCGAGAATTCAATTGAATGTTTTCTGAAAACATGTTTCTGGTTCAATAAAGATTTCTGTGTAGGGAGACCTTCCCAGAAACAGCTAGGGCATTAATAGCAGTCCATGCAAACGGCTGAGTTTTTCAGAAGTTTCTGGAAAGTGTGGGAAACCTCCAGCCGTGTCCAACACAGTATTCAACTAAAAGCTCAAGATAGAATTGTGTTTGGAAACTATTTGCTGTCATTTTGGAGTTTTTCCTAGGAATTATTTTCTGCTATTTTCAGAGTTCAGTCAAGAAGTTTTTTTCTTCTGCCACTGGAGTTTCCATTGTTTCTAACGCAGCTTGCAGCCAATATTCCATAATTTTAGGCCTCTATTGTTTCAGATTCTGAAAGCCCATTTCCAGGGCCGTATCCAATCTTTTCTGTTTTCCATTTCTGGAAAGTCGGGTAAACATATGAAAACTCAAATACAGAATTGGTTGAAAATCTCTTTCCGGGTGTTATATGTGAATCCCTTCTCATATGCTATATGAGAAAGAAAGGAAAATGGCAATTTATTCTTGTAAGAAATTGTGTAAGTCTGCATATTAAGCTGATCCAAAATTTGGTAATTTTTTCTGGTACTGGTAAATTCCCTTGCTTTTCCTAACATGTGACAATTTACCTCTACAAAAATTTCCAAACACAAGGTTTATCTGTTTTTCCAAAATTGGTTAGTATAAAGTTATAAACACATGTATTGTTTGGAAGTGAGGCTGAGAATCTGAACTTAAAAGGATGAAAGTCAGAAAGCCTGTCTATAGTTTAGCTAATTCTTGGAATCAGTTCTAAGCCTAGGATATTTCAATGCAACTAGGGAACATAGAAATGCATTTCAGAGACTCTAGTATGTACTAGATGAAAACTGCCCTTAATCCTGTTTCCACAATTACAGCAACTGGGTGAAAAGACTGATAAGACTGCTCATACATAGGATTTCTCACGTGAATTGCACCTCATAGTATGAAAGAAATCTGTAACTTATCTCTTGATTCCTTCTGGTTTTGAATTTGGTCTTAAATGTAGATTTGAGATGCTTGACAAGTGTCCTAAAGCACTTGGAGCTTTCATGTGGTGTAAGGTAGGCTTGAAAAAGAGTCAGTTTCACAAGAAAAACTCACATGTTGTTATTTCACAAGAACTTAAATCTCACAATCATAAAGAACAGGCAAGACCATCATATTCTGAGCAGTTAACCCTGGCCGACTCTGAAAGATTTCCCTTAAAGTTAATAATTTAGGTTTTCTGTAGTTTAAGAGTAGTTCAATTAAATTTCATTGATTTGAAGTTTTAAGCAAATAAGTAAACACAAACAAATGGATATCCATAATTGATACCATTCTTTCTCTTATCAAACATTCATGATTTTCCATGAAGTATTTCTTATTAATTTTGTTGTTTGGTGAGGTTTATGGTGGTCCGATTAAGTTTTTATTTGGAAATATATACAAACAAAATTAATGGAGCTATATGGATCATGTTGTAGATTTAAATTCTTGAGAGCATTTGATAATTTTTACCCTTAAAATTACAAGGACCATTAATGTAGCTATTTTAAATCAACCATAAATCCAACTTAATGATGTTATGGGTAGAGAAGTAGCATCACTAATTTGTTAGTAAAAACACAAAGAAAGTAGGCAGAGAAATAATGTACGGTTTGTGTTCCCCAATAAATAATCACCGTCCACAAGATTTGCATCTCTGAATAGTTTGCTGATTCATTTTAAGGTTTGGAAAGACGTGTCAATGTATTCACAAGCTGACTAAATAAATCATAAGGTTTGGGATGATAAGTTTTCATTGTGCAAGTGTTGCTTAGGTTCCATCCATGGTTCCCATTAAGGTTATTTGTTTTTCTTGATGGGTAAAATGAGGCATTTTATTGGAGCCCTCACCTGTTTTCAACATAAAGAAAAGACTATTAAGTACAATAATATGCCTTTTTCCGCAAGCCAACTGAAGTAGGATGGCCAGGCTAGAACTATAAAGGCTCAATACAAAATTACACGATTAAAATATTGCCCGATTAAGAGAGAGATGGGAGAAAAGAGAGAAGGTAGAGAGAGAAAAGAGAGGGTGATCATGCATGTCCTCAACAGGCAAAACAACCCACAAGTCTCTGTAATTCAAGGAATATGAGAAAGGAAAATCCACCAAGCTTCAAGCACCCAACTACCAGAAAGACTTGCCAAAGCTAACCGAGTCAAAAATCACTACCACTAGCATTCCTGCAGATAACAAGCAGCAAAGAGAAAATGGAAAAACCAAGGCCTGGCTACCAAAAACCAAACATACTTTTGCCATAAAAACCACTAAGGCCCAGGCAACAAAACAGACAAAACCGGTTGTTGAAGTGCACCGGCTGCTAAACAACATAAACATTGCCAAAACCAATGCCACACAGGCTCAGAACTCTCCAAAAACCTGCAAACCACGAAAGACAAGAAGCCAAGGGAGATTACATCTTGAAGGGTTGGGGGAAGAAATGCTTATCCTCCCCAACGAACAAGACCCTTCATCAGCATCAGATCAACCGGCAGTTAAGAAACAACACATGCTTCAGCAGCTAAAAATAACACTGGCATTTGCCCCATCTACACTCATCTTGTGAAGTGGATCAAACTCACTGAACACTACGTTGAGTCCAGAAAATTAGATTTTCGCTGTAGAAACTCAGGTTAGCTTCTTTTAGCCTCCAGGACAAAATTGGCCTGAGCAGCCTGGAAGCACACATTCCCAACTCCATCAACTGCTCCAAACATTGGGGTGTCCCATCCAAAATTTGTTCAACAGCACATGACCCCTTCTTTTCATGAATTCACTCCACAGCTAGACCTCCAATTTTACGAGTATCCTTTTTACCTCTATGAGTGGGGAAAATCGGGATGCAGGTTTGGGTTTTGGGGGAGGGGGAGCAGGTGTGGGAGAAGGAGAAGAGGAAGTATGCTTCAATTTGCAGTCACATCAACATCACTTACCGAAGATACTGGCATCTCTTTCAATTCTATACACAGAGAAGAAGAGTCTGAAAACACTTTACACTGCAGAATGTAGGAAGAAATTTTCTTTTCCACTATACATACCTTGTCTTCAATCGGATTCTCTCCTTTAAAATGAACCTTTGGTGCTTTGCTCCCTGAACAAGGTGCCAATCGGGCAAAACCTGCACAAAAACATGATGGGACATCATCTCTCGATCCCATTCCCACCTCCCAGATAACCTGTAAATCAAATGGGGGAGAAAAGCATCTTTGCCAAGAACTGGAAGGTGAAGAATTCAGGGGTTGAAGAAGCAAGTTTGAGTAGAACATCTTCTTGAATGGAAGACATCGAATGCTTGACATCTTAATATTTCCCCACCTTTTGAACCCCAACACCATTCTCATGAAGTCCTTCCCCATACCTTTATCTGTATTGAAATATTTTGACAGATGGTGAGATGACAGGGCCCCACCAAAGACAACAGACAACTGGTCAGAGCGAGAGGAAGATGCCATGGGAGAGAGCAACCCAGTAAGAAAGGGATTACTGACATAAAAATACAAAATAAAAGCAGCATATATATTATTTACTCCGTACACAATCCATGATAAATTTTGTGCGCGAGAGGCCTGGCATTGATAAAATCTGTACTTTTGGCACCCTGTCACCTTGCCTCTTGAGCATGCAGTCATTCTCCCCATGATTACATATTGATATTCCCAATGCCTTTTCAAACAATGCATAATGAGATAGAAAAAATTGGTTTTTTAATAAATGAATCTATCTCATAAACTAATATAGAAGGGGGTCCAAAAATATTTTGAGAGGAGATCAACCAATCTTGGCCATTTGGATGGGTCAGAACATTCTTATTTTCGTGAAACAGCCAAGGTTAACCCCACATTGGCAAGTAAGTACGTAGGACGGTTGGCCTTCCGGAAGCAATGATTGAAAGAGAGCTTGAAATTGAAGACTGAGTTCCTTTGCTTTTCAAATAATCTGGTTAAGTTTCCAATTCGATGTTTGGCCCTTAACCATTGCATTGATGATGAATTTTAAGACACTTTACACCACCAGCTTTATGTTTCCTCTGGGACCTGGCAAGCTGGAGGCTGTTGACAAGAGCCCACGCTTCCGATTCATTATTAATCCCATGAGAAAGATACAAAGCGGAGATAGGCACAAAAACTCTGCCATGGGAGTGAAGAAGAACACCTCTAACTGCAAGATCTGGGTTGCCCTGAGAAGCCTCATCAAACGTTAGCTTCATCCATCTCAAAGCAAGAGGCGACCATCTTGCATTGTATCTTTTGTTACAATGTACTCATATCCCTTTAATAGGAAGAAGGCGAATGGGAGTCCATGCCTGGAGAACAAGCTCATCCCTCGAAGAGGAGCACTAGAGATCTGACAAGCCTTTGCTGAGGTCCATACAGAAATTGCTACCTCAGTCTGCTGCATCAAGTGATTCCCTGCTAAAGCTTTGTCCGTGTAAATATGTATGTTATGTTCCACAGTTCCAGCTATTTATGCCACAAAACCAGGCATGGTGCTTATGTTCTAAGAGGAGAAAGTGGAGAGATTAAGGTACCTGCCAAGAAATAAGAAGTGAAGCAACAGATTGAGGAAAAGGCCAGCTCAAAGGATTTTTTTCAACAACAGAAGAGAAGAGGGTCTCCTTGAATGCAACTTCTCAAAAGTAAGGATTTAATGTTGAGCTTCAAGCTAAACAAATGCATTTGCTTGAAGGAGACAGAATTTTGACCAGATTAGAGAACTTGACCCCTGATTTTGGGACCTTTGGCTTGAAACCCTTAAAATAGCACAGTCTAATAGAGAAGTTACCTGTGGGTGATCCAGATTCCAGCTCATTGAAGGATCTCATCCTGTTGGTCAAAAAGTTTTTTTCTTTCCTTCAAAAGATCTTCAATGATGCTGATTTGTCTATGTGGAGCTTGCAACTCTCTCCAATCCTTCCATTGAAGGACATTGGGCGCCTGATGTCCGCATATCAGGAGAACAACTCCAAAGAGATGTGGCAACAATCCTAACTTCTGATAAGCTGACTGTCTGACTCTATCCCCCAAGGGGAGAAACCCTGCCAAGAATCTGCCCAGAAATCAAATTTTGATACATATACCACCTCCCAGGTGAACCACTTTGAAACTACGTGCCCACACGAGGAAGTGAAGTTCTAGATGTGTGACCCACTGGCTAAGGATATAGTTGAGAAAAAGGCATCCTTTCTCAGCTGAGTCCAAGCATTTAGCATGAATTGTTTACTTCACGGTTGGTCAGCCCTTGTATATAATTGCTATCCTAGTGTTTCCCCCAATGCTTGGTTCTGAGATCTTAAATGAATTAAGTTTGCACTCCCATATTTCTTTGAGATACATGCTTTTTTGCGATTAGTGAGTGGGATTTTCATTTCCTCCCTTGACACTTGTTATAGAAAGTCTTTCATCCTCCGATTTAATGACACTCGAACAGAATCTGAGATCTTTGAAATCGATAACATATAGACAAGAAAGGCTTGAATAACCGACTTTTGGAAAAGAATATGTTGTGAAAGACTCGGCCATATTGGCATGCATTAAATTTATCTTGAAGCTTGAACCAGATGGAAATTTTTTCCCGCTCCTACAAAGAAAGAGATACCAATATACATGGATGGAACCCAGTTGAAAACCCAATAAATCTGAAATGACTTGTTGAAGATGGGGGTTGTTGAGAAAAAGGCATTCATTGTCACCTGACTTTGGGTATTTAGCACGAATCGCTTACTTCACAGTTGGTCAGTTCTGCCATACTAGTTTTCTCCCAAAGCTTGGTTCTGAGATCTGAAATCAATTAAGTTTGCGCTTCCATATTTCTTCGAGTTGCATGCTCTTTTCCAACTATTGAGTGGAATTTTCATCTCCTCCCTTGACACTTCCTATAGAAAATCTTTCATTTTCTGACTTAAAGACACTAGAACAGAATCCATGATTTTGAAATTCATAACATACAGACAGGAAAGGCTTGAAGAACAGATTTCAGGAAAAGAATACGCTGTGCAAGATTGGGCCATATAAGCGTGCATTAAATTTATCTTAAAAGTCTTTCTAGATGAAAATTTTTCCCACTCCTACAAAGAAAGAGAAACCAATATACTTACTTGAAAGGAACCCAATTGAAAACCCCAATAAATTTGAAATGACTTGTTGAAGACGAGGGGGATTTTGAAAAAGAAGACTCTTGACTTCTCCTCACTAACAGGCTGACCAGGGACAAGAGACAACCTATCCATAAGCCCCTTAAAGGTTGTTTCCTCTCTACACAATGCTTTTCCGAGAAGCAAGGAATTGTCAACAAAGAGGAGTTGAGAAATTGCACGGGCTTTATGATCCGTATGCAGACATTGCATACGTTTTTCCTCAACTGATTTTGTTGTAGATCTTGTGAAGAAGATCTTGAAAGAAAGAGGCAGCTTCTAAATGAATTTCAGAAGCGTCAGTTAGGTCCCGATTAGCTTGGGACAGAATTTTGCAGATTCTGTTAATATGGCATCTCACCATTGTAGATCGGTGAAAATTGTGTTGCGATCTCCTTTAGAGAACAAGACTCCGGAGATTTCTTTTCCTGAAAACTTTTTCCTAGCATAAATTTCCTCAAGAGAGTGGAGCAACATGTTTTCCTGCACAAGAGTATCATCTGAGAGACCATTCACTTGAAATTGATCATCGAGGACTGCTAGTTTCTTCTTGAACTGTTGTTTTTGTGGGCAAAAATTCTGAAATGAGAATGATTCCACTCTCTAAGGAAACTCTTGACATATTTTAGCTTTTCATAAAACACAATATCTTTGAACTGGAAATCTATGGGAATTTATTACACCACATCTTGATATTCTCTGGAAGCTTTTCATCTTGATGCTACATTAACTTAAATTTAAAGGGACATCTACATAGTGTCCCCTCTGTAGAAACTTCCAGACAGATTGGAGAATGATCAAATCCTGACACTTTCAAAATTCTATATTTAGAGATTCAGTTTGCCTCCATCCAAAACTCCAAGACCAGAAATCGATCCACACATTCCGTGATGCCTTAAAATCTAGATCTTCGATTTGTCTGGCAAAAGAACCCCTCCTTAGGGAAGAAAATCAATCAGACAACTATGAGAGACAAATGAAGCAAAATCTTTTTGGGATTGTGCAACCAAGCTACCTCCACCTCTCTTTTCTGCCCACGAGAGGATAGCACTAAATCATCACCCAACAGAATTTTCAAGGGATGTTGGAGAGCTAAAGCTTCACTAATCTCAGTCCTAGATCACTTTTTCAGTCCAAAATGGTTGGGGCCTTGCCCATAAATTATTTTGGTTTTGATATTTTCCCCATAGCAACAACACTCCTCATAGCATATCCAGTTTTTAGTTTGAAGCTAACTGATAGCATTTTAACAGTATGAGGATCCCAAATGAAACCAAAACCCCAAGAGGCACTGTTGGCATCCATCCCCACGACTTCCAAAAGGTGCTATTGCTTCCTTACAAGATGCAAAAATCCTTAGCTAGCATTTCCATTTCATGTAAAAGAATGGTATCAGGATGATGAAGTTGAAGCTGATCCTTAACCAACCTCTGTTTGTTAGGGGAGTTGAGGCCTGTAACATTCCTGACAAGGCACTTCATTGACATTGGAGAGGGATCTTCCCATCTGCCGTAAGAAATAAGAGTTAGGTCAAGGCGCCTTTTGATTTTCATACCCTGACATTTCCTGAACTTTCCTGCAACCACTGGTAATTGACTAAATCTGATTTTCTGCCTTTCCTTCCTTTCTTGACACAAGGGGTTACAAGATTGCGAGCTGATTGTGAAATGCCGAATGGAATATCTAAAAGATCTGTTTCATCATTGTCCATCAACTTCCAAACATAACAAATTGACATCATTCAGGTGTCCAAAACAGGGTTGGTGGAAGGGGGAGAAAGGCGAATAAAGAAAGGTCGATGATGGAGCAAGAATAGCAGGACAGAAAGGATCAGGTTCAGATTGAGGGTCCAAGGACGGGGTGGTTCCAATTTGGTGGAGGGTAGGGGGTGCATGTGGGCGGACAACAATGCTGGGCCAGGCAAGGAGGGAGAAATAGCATGAAGGTGATGGGAAGAAGGTACATGAGACAGACAAGGGGGACATGGATTGGGTATTTTACCAGGACAAAATTGTCCAATATGACCTGTCTGATGACATTTGAAGTGTCAAAAGGGCAACCTCATGGTCCAAATATTGCTGCCAAATCCCCAGAGAAACCGAAGGTACACCACTTCCAGTCAGGTTTGAAATGTCAAAGGAGACACACAACCTAACATATGTTACCGAATTCTCATCCAATGGATCAATAGAGACGAGGTTACCAATAATAGAACCAAGTCGTTCAAAAGTACATGCTTTCCAATACAAGGGAGGGAGACCATAAAAACTGTCCGAAATTGGGGTAAGAAGATTAGCAGCCTTACCGGGATCAATGTGAGGTTTCCATTGGCACATGCTCAAACTCGTAGGATTCAAAAACCACGACCTTCCCTCCAACATTGAGGAACATGCCTCCTCAGAGGCGAAGAATACTTGAAAAAACCTTTAGGAAGAAATTTAATTGCCGAAACCCCTTTTGATTCCCAAGTAGATCTAATCCATTTCGTGAGAAGGGAAACAAAGAACCACACCCTAACAAATATTCCTAGGATAATTGTTCTCTCTAGAGTCCCAACCTCCAAACTCGGAAAAGAGTTTTGAAAATCCACAAAAGGATTTTCGATTGTGCATGAAGAACAAAACCCTAAGCCCGAGCACGATTCTCCTTATTTTCTTAAGTAGAGTTTGGTCTCAGTGCACATGACAAGTCTCCTTTAGATAGTGTGTTGAGCCTTCTGAGCCCCCTTTGCCCTAGATTCGGAACCCAAGGGAATATGACTATTTGTCGAAACAAAACAAGGAATTGCATGATTTGAGAGAACATGCATGTGGTCTAGATCAAGGATGAAATCTCTCAAAGACTCGCTGTGCTCATTATTGAAAAGAAGAAAGAACAAAAATGTATTAATGTCCACGGATGACCAAACGTAGGTCAATGGGACTCAAGAACACCTTCAATTACTCTAAAAGTGTTAGGGTAAAAGGATCTTAGGAACAATGACTAACTAAACAAAAGAAGAAGAGCAAAAGCATTGAAGCAAATGAAAGCCCCAATTGATGTGGTCATGGTACCAATATCAATAGCCGTGTGGAGGAGCAAGAACAAGAATCCCCTCAAAAAATGTGGGCTGATGAAAGTCGATAGATTGATGGTAGCCTTTTGAAATGTCTTTGACCGCTTACGGATAAAGGAATCAACTGTGTCATCATCTATCACTGTGAAAGGGCTAGTGCTTGGATCCGAGAATTCTCATCCTGGGTGTGTCTGGGGCTAATGGGGCTAGATTGGGCAATCTTAGGAGGAGGCAAAGCACTCCCCTTACAATTCCTCCTAATATCCAAGGCTAAAGGAACTCCCAAGGTAGCGAAAAAACTTGTAATGTGTGCTTGTCCTTGCAGTCGAGGAAGTAGACGAGCAGATCCACAACGTTGAGGAGTAGATCCATGCGACTGAGCATGGGTGGTCCCCATCATTGAGAGCTAGCATGCTGGGGCACCCTAGCAATAGTGTTGTGCCAAGATGAGTGCCACCTCACTAACTTACCCCCCTCAGTGTGTGAAGCAACAATATCAAAAGGGGTGCTTAATGTCGTTAACCTCTGTGAAGGACTCAAACAAAGAGGTGATAAGCTTGAGAGCTCAAGGGGCTCCTTATAAGGACTTGCGATGAAGGGTGCCAACCTCCTAAGAAAAAGGGCCAAGCATCGGTGGTCGGATATTGAAAGAAAGTGGATAGAGAATCGCTCAAGTCTCTATAGAAACAATGACATCCCCTTTGAGTCTTATAATATATAGTGCAGCTGAAAATGAAGTGTTTACATTGTCAAATAAACACTCATGCTTATTTGGACAACTTAATTAAAAACAAAGGAAATTCACACCGCCTTTTTTTTGCATGGATCACTTTTTTTTCTCGTGGACCCC
The DNA here is from genome assembly GCA_018340775.1 of Taxus wallichiana var. yunnanensis. Classification (NCBI taxonomy): domain Eukaryota; kingdom Viridiplantae; phylum Streptophyta; class Pinopsida; order Cupressales; family Taxaceae; genus Taxus; species Taxus wallichiana. The sequence continues at coordinate 70,525,465 of CM031242.1, forward strand.
TAATTTTCTGCGGATCCTAAAAATTTGTGGTAATTTTTCCGCAGATCCAAAAATCTGCAGCCTCCTTTTCCACAGTGCCTAGTTTCCCACCGCTTCCTCTTTTTCTCGCGGGTCCTAGTTATCCACGGTTTCCTTTTTTTTCCGCAGTCCTAGTTATCCGTGGCTTCCATTTTTTTCGCGTGTCCTAGTTATCTGCCCAGCAGCTTTTTTTTCCGCGGGTACTAGTTATCCGAGGTTTCCTTCTTTCGTGGATCCTAGTTTCTTGCGGCTCCCTTTTTCTCGGGTCCTAGTTTCTTGCGACTTCCTCTTTCTCGCGGATCCTAAAAATTCATGGCCTCCTTTTTCGCGGGTCTTAATTTCTCGTGGCTTCCTCTTTTCCGCGGGTTCTAGTCATCCGCGGCTTCCTATTTTTCCGTGGGTCCTAGTTATTCGTGGCTTCATCTTTTTCTGCGGGCCTAGTTAGCCGCGGCTTCCTCTTTTTCCACGGGTCTTGGTTATTTGTGGCTTCTTCTTTTCCGGGGTCCTAGTTTCTGCGGATCCTCTTTTTTTTGGGTCTTAGTTATCCACGGCTTCCTCTTTTCCGCGAGTCTTAGTTTCCCGTAGCTCTCTTTTCTCGTGGGTCCTAGTTTTCCACGGTTTCTCTTTTTTTCGCGGGTCATAGTCTCCCGCAACTTCCTCTTTTTCCGCGGGTCCTAGTTATCTCACGGCTTTCTTTTTTTGTGGGTCCTAGTTACTGCACCTTCCTTCTTTTTTGCGGGTCCTAGTTTCCTGCGGCTTCCTCAAATTTCGCGGAACAAAAAGGGCGATTCCAAGATCCACCGGGAGTTGACATGTCGGTAGGGGGCGACCTAAAGGTTAAATTTGATGGTCCCGTGACCGTCAACTATGCGGATGGCATGGGGATCTTTAAATGCCCATAACTTTTGATCCAGGTCACCAAATAAGACAAAATTTATATTGTTGGAAAGGTCTTGAAGAGTACTACATGTTAAAAGTAGTTTTGGGTCACAAAAATGTATTTTATTGGGCAAAAATGTAAAAACGAACTCATGGCCGTTTTTAGGTATGGGTTTTTAAAAGTCTTTGGTGCCCATGCTAGGTCTACACACTTTAATGCTAAGTGGTCCTTGGTGGTTGTAGAAGTGGGTGATCTTCTTGATTTAATTTTCTCTCTCCTTCTCATATATGTAACTCATTTTTCATTGTAAAAGGATCCTCTCTTGAATGCAAGGTTATGTTACCCTTTTGTGTGGCCAAGTATTCGAGTTATAGACTTCTGTGTTGGTTTTATGCAATGCAATCAATGCCTTCTCCATTATTGTAATAGATTGTGCATAATCTAATCAATGATATCTTTGTTATTATGGCTCTCATTCTACCCCTTTTAATATTGTTATTATTCTTGCCTTTTTATTATTTTATGACATGTTGTGTGTGAGTTATATTTGCATGATTTCCATCCTTTGTGTCACTTATGCAAAGAATTAGAGTTTGGAAAAATTACATAGTTGAATGTGTCTTTTTTGCCCTCTTGAGCTTTGCATTTTCCCTCTCATTCTTCATCTCAAGGAGAGAATCCACTTCAGTTTGGTGCATCACCTTATCTTTTATTCAATATTTCATCTTTTTGAACCTTGGTTCCTTGGAAATCTTAGATTAGAACTAGTTAGTAATAGAGTATAGAGCTGGTTAGATTAGTTGCAGTGAATGGAGTGAAAGGAACCAACCTTTTCACTGGAGATTGACTTGAAGGATCCATTGTCCCACACTTTGAAGGTCTTTCCATGTTTCACTGAGGTGTTGAGCCTAGCTTCAAAAAGGGTGCAACTTTAAGTGACAACAATTTTTGCATGCCTAGTGGGACCATTTTGAGCCATCTATAACTCAATTTTGATCTATTACATTGAAATTGGTGTGTGTTTCAGTGGTATTTTTCCTTTGGAGGAAACAAGAAACACATATGGTGACTCCTAACTTCAAATCTATTGGTTTTAGAATCAATTGTTTTAGTTTCATGAGAAGAGTGCATACAAGACAAAGGATAACAAGAGGAGAGCCTTTTGAATACTTGTAACTTTCACCAAGGAGAAGAAGAAGAAGACCTGTTCAAAGACTTCCATCCCCACCACCTAGGGTTCACTCAACTCCCCCTTTTGATAGGCCTTTCTCTCATCTTCCTAGGAACCTAAGACCCATTCCCCTCATGGCCATAAAATAAATCAACCTTTTGTGACATTTAATGGTGGTAATCCCTTGGCTTTGAATGCCCAACATGACATACTAGTATCTTCCCTAAAGAGCATTCCATTTTTTACTGGTGAAAATTCAACTACCCCTATAGAGCACATCTTAGATGTTGCTAATGTTTGTTCAATTCATCTTGTTACTGAAGATGATGTGGTAGTCAGGCTCTTGGCCTCATCTTTCAAAAAAAAAATTACAATGGTATAGAGTTTGTAAATGCTTCTATTCATACATGGGATGAACTTGGGAGAATATTTGCAAGCATTTTGGAGAAAAGGAAGATAATATCTCTTTATTGGAGCAATTAACAACTATCAAAAGAGCCCCTCTTGTGAGCTGATGATGGACTTCAACTTTAGGTTTCAAAGGACATGGGAAAGAATTCCACCCCTCTTAAGGCCATCTCCTCAAGGTGCATTTTTATATTTTTTTGAGAGCTCTTAATTTTGATATTGCAATAATGATTCAATCAATGGGAGCTATGGCTTTTCCTACTACTTATGAGACAACTATTCAGGCTGAGAATTATTTGGTTCAAGCTGGAAAAATAGCCCTAGACCCCCAACTCCTCTTTTCCCAGAGCTACCCCAAGAAATTTGACCTTCTCTTGCCCCAATCCCCGAGTCTAAAGCTAGTTCATCTACCCCTACATCTAATTCTTCCAATGAGATAGATGATCTCAAAGCCTTGATCAAGAATATGTCAAATGAGATAGTTTCCCTCAAAAGAAAAAACCCAAGCTCCTAGGCCCTACCAAAATCAAAATCAAGGGTATCAATAAAGGAATTACTATCCAAATCAAGGGTATGGGTAGAATTACCAACAAAGTAGGTTTCAAGGTGCAAATTCTAACTTTCCTTCAAGCATTACCTCCTCCACAACATGCACCTACTCCTAGCTTGAGAAAAGCTATTGTTCTAGTTCAAAACAATATGGCTCAAGGAACTGAATGGTGTTTCCCATGTAATCAACCCCATAATCAGAATTCTTTTGAAAATGGGGTGAAAGGTCAGGCTCTCATGGTGCAAGGTTCCTTCAATCAACACGAATCAATGATGGAAGTTCCAAATACTAATGTTGAAGAAGCTCAAGAGGCCACCCTTGAAGCCAATCTCATGTTTTTTGGGTTTGATGAGTTTTGTGTAGTTAATCAAATTGTGGGTAGTTCTAATAGACCTCAAATTCATGTTGTTGATAATACAAGGTCTAAGAAGAGAATATTGGATACTCAACCTTCATCTTCTTCCAAACAAGATGATCCTCTTCACAAAGAGAAGGAAATTGGGGCAGATTTGAGTAAGGATAGGTTGCTTGATGTTTCTAGTGGACCTAGCCCCATAAAGGAGGTTATTTCTCAATCAAGAATATCTTTCCAACATTAGAGCAATCAAAGAAAGAAATGGTGACACCAATGATGCACAAGGTGGTAGGCATTCCTATGAACATTGTTGAACAAATGAAGAAAACTAATCTGAATGTGACAATGTGGGATGCCTTTCCATTCCATATCAATTAGATCTCTTACAAAAGAGGCTTTGAAGTAGCTCATTCCATCAGATGGGATGGTAAAAAAAAGGCCAAGCTCTTCAATTAGCTTATGTCAACCCAAGGAGGAGCAAGTAAGTGAAATAAAGAAACCTCCACCCTTTTATATCTCTTTGATTATTGGAAAGCATCTTAGTGCATAATTGTATGATAGATTCAGGGGCCAACACCTCTGTGATGCCTAAGAAGATAGACAGACACTTTGGGGATTGAGTATACTCCAATCACTAAGGGTGTTTTGCAATTGGATGGTACTACAATTAGAACAATTGGAGTAATAATCAAAGGTCTTGAGCTAACTCTCCATGCATGCCCTAGTCCTAACCATTTCTCAAGACATATCAGTTATAGATTTTCCTCCTCTCTTTTCTATTTTCTTGTCAAGAGACTTCACAACCAAGGTAGGAGGTTACTTGTCCTCAGATTGGTCTCATATGCTCTTGAGGACAAGGTATGGGACTAAGTTTACAATTAAAGTTGAGCCTATCTCAGCTTATCATGTTGAAGTCCATGATCCCATCCTATTAACTCAAGTTGCATGGTGCAAGGAGAAATAAGTAGTGATTCAAACTAGTTGAAGTAATGCATTCATCACAATCAGTCCCTGATCTTATGTTAGATGAGTGGGCTAAGGAAAGGTATGAATTTGATCCATATGACACTTGTTGAGACATGTTTAGGTACTTATTGCATCCAAGAGGAGGGTCTTTTATCCCAAGTGCATTAAGAGAAAATGAGGAGGATTCCCAGGCCTATGGAAAATGTTTTTTTGATGGTTCTAGGAGTAGGAATGGAGTTGGAGGAAGGTGTAGTTTTTGATCTCTCCAAAGGGTAAGAAGTTTATTTTTTCTCATAGGATTCAATTTACATGTTCTAACAACATAGTTGAGTATGAGGATTTGGTTCATGGACTATTGTTGGCTGAGAAGAGACATATTAAGAGGTTATAGGTGTTTGGGACACTGAATTGGTTTTCCACCAAGTAAGAGGAAAGTGTGCTACCAAGAACAATCTCTTAAAGGCTTATAAACATAGAGTTTGGGACCTACTTGAGAGTTTTGAGGCTATTAATATCCAAGTAGTTCCAAGAAAGTTAAATGCAAAGCTGATTAGATGGATGTTGTAGGGTCACAATTTGTTCCCACCTAGAGATCTCATTCAGGGACATGATCAACATGTCAAGATGGTGGTGAGACCATCCATCCCGAAACAATAATGTGAGTTGGCAAGTCTTTGAGAGTGATGAGAAAATTACCCATTTTATTGAGAATGAAGCTTGTTCTCATCTGAGTTGTAATCAAGGTGTAAGAAGGCTACGAGGATCAAGATTATCTAATTAAGAACTAACAAATTACCAAGAGGTTTGGTTACTCTTGAAAGCATATTCAACCTTGATGATGAGTTCAAAGGAGAAAAGAAAAACATGATGGCTAGTAAAGAAGACTATCAAAAGGTTGTGATTTCCCAAGATAAGGAGTTGCTTCTTGGAAAGGTATGTGATGAAACTGAAAAAAAGTTTTTGTGTCCTTATGTTAACAATATCATGATATTTTCTCATGGAGCTATGAATATCTTAAAGGGTTTTAATCCTAAAATTATGCAACATGTTATAGATCTTGACCCCAATGTCAAGCCTGTTAGGAAAAAACAAAGACCTGTAAACCCCAAGATAGAACCCTAATGAAGAAAGAGCTTTCCAAACTCATAGAGGCCAAAATTATATTTCCTATCAAGTACTCCACTTGGGTGGAAAATTTAGTTCCTGTAAGGAAGAAGAATGGGGAGATTAGGCTATGTGTTGATTTTAGAGATCTAAATAGAGCCTCCTTAAAGGATCACTACCCTTTTCCCTCCATGGACCAGATTTTGCAAACAATAGTAGGAGGGGATGAGAGGTTCTCCTTTTTGATGGATATTCTAGATACAATCAAATATGGTTAAAGAAGAAGACATGTATAAGACAACTTTCACTACTAAATGGGGGACATATGCATATGAGAAAATGCCTTTTGGTTTGTCTAATGTGGTGCTACCTTTCAAGGGCCATGGATTTTTCTTTCAAGGGATTCATAAACAAGTTTATTCTAATTTACTTAGATGATATCATAATTTCTCAAAGGAAGGTGAAGATCACATGGAACATCTTGAGAAAGTGTTTGAAAGGTGTAGAGAGTTTGGGGTGTCACTCAATCCAAAGAAATGCATCTTTTTTATCCCACAAGGAAAAATATTGGGTCACGTGGTTTCAAAAAAGGGAATAGCTATTGACCTAGACAAAATTTCAGCCATCCTTGCTCTCTCTCCTTTTGACACATAAGAAAGCATTACAATCTTTCCTTGGAAAAATCAATTTTGTTAGGAAATTTGTTCCTAAATTTATGGGATTGGTTAAACACATCACTCAAATGCTGAAGAAGAACACTCCTTTCAAGTGGACTAATGAAGGTAAGGATAGTTTCAATAAGATCAAGGAGGAAATAACTCAGGCTCCCACCCTCATTAACCCAAATTATGAAAAATATTTTATCTTGTATGCTTATGGGGCTGAGAGTAGTGTGAAACCATTCTAACTCAAAAAAATGATGAAGGTTTGGAGAAACCAATGGCTTTCTTTAGTCAAACATAAAGGAAGGATACTATGAGCTAAGGTACAACCACATGGAAAAAAGTCTTTGTAGTCATGAGGATCTCAAAAAATTCAAGCATATGCTCACCAACAATCCTATCAAGGTGTTAGTTTCTCATCCTAGTGAGAAATTTCATAATGGGGGTCAAAAGTTAGTGAGAAGAGAGTTGGATGGGTAGCAAGAATCATGGAATATGATGTCACGATCAAAGCTACCAAGCTGGTTAGAGGTAGAGGATTGTGTGAACAACTTGCAGTATGTTAGTAATGATGACCAAGAAGCTTCTTATGCCTTGGAGGAAGAAGAAGAACAATCAACAACACATGTACCTAATGGAAACAAATTTGTGGATGATATGGAAAGGTTCTTGGAAATTGGTGAATATCCCCTTGGGTTGGATAAAACAAAGAGGAGACACTTCAGGCTTCAATTCATTCCTTATGTTTTAATAGATGGTGTCCTCTTCAAGAAAATCCTAGAGGGAGTTTTGTTGAGATGCATTGGTAGAGATCAAATTGAGAGAATTCTTGGTGAATTCCATGAAGGCTTGGCTGGTGGTCATTTTTCTCCAAGAGCAACAACCATGAAGATCATGAGGGTGGCTATTTTTGGCCCACACTATTCAATGATGCTCATTCATGGGTTAGAAAATGCAAATAATGTGCCTTATTTACTGGTAAGAAGAGGTTGGCTACCCTTCCACTTCACCCAATTCAATCAGACCAGCCCTTCTCCCAATGGGGTCTTGACTTCATTGGCATGATCAATCCAATGTCTAGTGTTGGTCATAAATGGGTTTTGACTGCCATTGACTACTTTACCAAGGTGGACTAAGGCTGTTGCACTCAAAGAAGCTACTCGAGATAACCATTCTAGACTTCTTAGAGGAGATTGTGACAAGGTTTGGGGTCCCTCATACCATAATATCTATGATAATGTTAAAGCTTTTGTGGGGTTTAAGATCTTTGATTGGGCTCTCAAACATGGTATCTATTTGAAAAACTTCTTCCAACTATTACCCTCAAGGTAATGGCCTAGTTGAGTCCACCAACAAGAATTTGATCAAGATCATGAAAAGAATAATGGAGATAAATTAGAGGCAATGGCACACAAAAGTCAAACATGCTCTTTGGGCTGATAGGATCACACCAAAAAGATCAATAAGTAATTCTCCTTTCATCCTTGTGTATGGTAGAGAGGCTAGGCTTCCAATATCTCTTGAATTTCCTTCATTAGAACTAGCCCATCAACTAGAATTAGAAGGTGAAGATGAAAGAGTAGTTAGATGGTAGAGTTTGAGTTAGAAGAGATGAGGCAATCAACCATGAATAAATTAGAGAACATCAAAAGCTAACCAAACAATGGTTTGATAAGAAAGCTAGTGAGAAAACCTTCAAAGAGGGAGATCTTGTTTTGAAGTGGGATGCAGATAGAGCCAAACCAGGAAGACACTCCAAATTTGATGCACTATGGAGTGGACCATACATCATCTCATCTTGCAAGCAAGCTAATGCATTTGAGTTGTCAAAGCTCAATGGGAAGTACTTCAAATCCCAGTTAATGGGATTTATCTTAAACCCTCTTATTGAGAGGGTCATGTTTCACCTTGTACATAGTGTGTTTAGTTGTTCTCTTGTTTTTGCTTTGTTATTGGGGGCCCCTTCTTTTGTCCTTGCTTTGTGATCACCGATTGAGATGCCCTCCTCAATATTTTGTGGTGATCTTATTTGAATAAGTGTTGTGTCGCACAAGTTATTGGCACTTTTTGTAGTTCCTATGGGTTCTTGGGCCATGATGAACTAGGTGAATGTGAATAGGCATGTAGAGCTAAGTGTGAAAATATAAGTGTTTGTTGCTTGATCTGAAGTAGAGTTAATAGTTGGGTTGTACAAGGCATGGATTTTTGGTAAATTTTTCAGGCTGGGACAAGTTCAAAAATTAGACAAGTTTAGGGTGAGTTTTAAGAGCTTTCAAGATTAATTTTCAAGTTATATGGTGACTCCATGCCCAATGGATACAAAAGGCCATTAGTTCACACATTTAGCAGGTAAATGTTCCCTAAGAGGTCACCAAAATGTTGTCAAATAAACACTCATGCTTATTTGGACAACTTAGTTCAAAAATAGAGGAAAACCATACATGCCTAATTTTTTTGTGGATCCCTATGGGTCCTAGTTTCCCGTGACTTCCTCTTTTTTCAATGGGTCCTAGTTATCCACCTTCTTTTTTTCTATGGGTTCTAGTTTTTTTGTGGCTTACTTTTTTTTTTCATCCTAGTCCTAGTTTCCCCTAGGGTCCTAGTTTTTTTCCATGGCCCTATTTGTCCTCTTAGTTTCTCATGGCTCCTCTTTTCCGCATGTCCTAGTTTCTCATGCGGCTTCCTCTTTTCTGGATCAAAAAAATTTTGCGACCTCCTTTTTGTGTGTCCTAGTTTTTGTGGCTTCCTCTTTTTTCCATGGGTCTTAGTTATTTGGGCTTCCTTTTTACCGTGGGTCATAGTTATCTGTGGCTTCCTCTTTTTCAGGGGTCTTAGTGATTTCCAACTTCCTTTTTTATGGGGTCCTAATTTCCCGAGGCTTCCTCTTTTTCGCAGTCTTAATTATCTCATTGGATTCTTCTTTTCCGGGGTCCTAGTTATATGCGGCATTTTTTTTTGAGGTCCCAGGTTATCTTGCGATTTTTCCTCTCTTTGCGGGTCCTAGTTTCCTCCATGCTTCCTCTTTTCCGTGGGTCGTAGTTTCCCATGGCTTCCTTTTTTTTCATGAATAATCCCTCACCGGGTCCTAGTTTCTCGCGGTACCCTCTTTCCGCGTGTCCTAGTTTCTCGCGACTTTCTCTTTTCACAAAGAGTCCTAGTTTATCATGGTTTCCTTTTTTCCGTGGGATCCTAGAATCACTTGAGTTCCTTCTTTTCGGGTCCTAGTTTCTCATGGCTTAGTCTTTTTGCGGATCCTAAAAATCCGCAGCTTTTTCAAATTTCCTTGAACAAAAAGGCGACTCCAAAATCTAGTGGCATAAAACCATTAACATGTCACTTAAGGGGTGACATGGAGGTTAAATTTGATCCCATGGTCATGGGTCAAAAATCAACCTTGTGGATGACACGAGGATCTTTAAATGCCCATAAATTTTGATTAAGGTCACCAAATAAGATAAAAATTTATATCGTTGGAAAGGTCTTGAAGAGTACTACATGTTAAAAGTAGTTTTGGGTCGTGAAAAAGTATTTTATTGGACAAAAATGTAAAAGACGAACTCGTGGCTGATTTCGTTATGCCATTTGCAAATGCCTCTATAAAAGTCTCTGTGCCCATGTTGGGTCCGCACACTTTAATAATTGTAAGTGGTCCGTGGTGGTTGTGAGAGTGGGTGATCTTCTTGATTTTAGATTTCCTCTCCCCTCTTATATATGTAACTCATTTTTTATTGTAAAAGGATCCTCTCCTAAATGCAAGGTTATGTTGCCCTTTTGTGTGGCCAAGTATTCTGAGTTATAGACTTTTGTGTTGGTTTTATGCAATGCACTCAGTGTCTTCTCCATTATTGTAATATATTGTGCATAATCTAATCAATGATATCTTGTTATTGTGGCTCTCCTTCTACCCTTTAATTTATGTTATTGTATTCTTGCCTTTCTTTTTTTTATGACATGTTGTGTGTGAGTTATATTTGCATGAATTCCATCATTTGTGTCACTTATGCAGAGAATTAGAGTTTGGAAAAATTGCATAGTTGAATGTGGCTTGTTTTTGCCCTCTTAGCTTAGTATTTTCCCTCTCATTCTTCACCTCTTAAGGAGAGAATCCACTTTCAGTTTGGTGCATCACCTTATCTTTTATTCAGTATTTCATCTTTCTAAACTTTGGTTCCTTGGAAATATTAGATTAGAACTAGTTAGTAATAGAGTATAGAGTTGGTTAGATTAGTTGTAGTGAACTAGAGTGAAAGGAACCAACCTTTTCATTTGGAGATTGACCTTGGAGGAGCCATTGTCCCACACTTTTAAGGTCTTTCCATGTTTCACTGAGGTGCTGAGCCTAGCTTCAACAAAGGGTGTAACTTCAAGTGACAACAATTTTTGCATGACTATGTGGGACCCATTCAAGCCATCTACAACTCAATTTTGATCTACTACACCGAAATTGGTGCGTGTTTCCATGTTTCACTGAGGTGTTGAGCCTAGCTTCAACAAAGGGTGCAACTTCAAGTGATAACAACTTCGTGGTCTCCACCTCCTGAGAGGAGCATACACGATAGATCGGTCCACAAGTGGAATAAGATGATCGATCTCGACTGCACTGGTGAGAGCACACCCTCAATCGGTCGAGGGAAACCTCAAGCCGTGAGACCAATGACATTGGAGATTGAGGATATGAATGTACTTAGGGTGGTTGGAGATAAAATCATAAGCATGTGTAAAAGCCCCTATGGGGATCGAGAATCTAGATCTATGAAACTTGGCCTACGAATCAAAAGGGCGTCAAGGGAAGGAGTGACCTCTTTTCCAGGATCTTCCTTTGTCGAGGTAAAGAAAAAGATTGTTTCTCCTACCCCCGACCACCGCCTTAGAGGCAAGGCCTCATGAAAGAGCCTATTAATTGCTTGATATTCGGGCTACTACAATGGCTGTTCTCTATATAGGGCCGGTGACTAGACTATATTCCATACGTGATATGACTAATGATGATTGATATCACGTATAGAAAGAATAGAAGAGATGGATGATGGATAGATGCCTTATATAGGTAGAGGACCCCCTCCATATAGAATAGAGAGTTGGGGGTATCAATTGGTAGGCCTACTCTATATGTTTGATTGATCAAACGAGAATCAAATCGTCTTGAGAAGATATGGATCAGACGAGAATCAAATCGTCTTGTAATCTAGAGTCTTATAATCTAATCTTGAGAATCGAATCGTCTTGCTCTATCAATCCCTTCCCGAGTATCGAATTGTCTTGTTGAGATATAGATATCAAGAATCAATTCGCCTTGTCTAGAGTGTTTGTTTGCTCTATATTATCTCTCTATCTATCGAGTGCACCCCTTCTATATATAGGGGAACTCTATTATCTAGTGATCAGTCGGTCGAGTGCTATCTATCATGTATAGAATAGTGAGTGCCAACCTATCTCTCTATCTATCTATCTCTTGAGTGCCAACCTATCACTCTATTTGAAGAGTGCCAACCTATCTATCGTGTAGAGAATTGGGAGTGCCAACCTATGTCTCACTCTAGTTGCCATATAGATATATGGGGTGCCAACCTACTGGAGCTCAAAATCTGCTAGTGGCCCTATATATCTATTCGGCATATTCTGCTAGTGCGAGGGGAGTTTGGCCCTCCCCCCCTATATAGCACAGCACATCACAACACAACACAGCAAAGTACATATATGTGGCTAGCGGGAGGGCCCTGAACTATCTATCTGGCCACCCTACCCTATGTCCTTTCAGGAGAGTCTCCTAATCAATCTCTATACAGTAAAGAAGTTAGGTGGCTCTCCTGAAAGGAACTCCTGAAAAGAGAGCTTACTAGTCAGGAAGGAATAGAGACAATAGGTTAGGTAGCTCTTCTGAAAGGAGAGCTTCCTAATCAGGAAAGAGACAGACATTAAGGTGTCTCTCCTTCCTGAAAGGAGAGGGGCTAACTGTCCGTTGAAACAGGTAATCTCTGTAGGGCATTTGGAGGAGCTCTCTCCCAACATTGAATCAATACTAGGGGTGCTATTTGTTTACATTTTACCAACTTTGAGTCATTCTGCTTCTGAACCTTTTAATGAAGACAGGATGGACAGCACTTTCTCCTTTCCAACTGTTGCTTGTTACCATCTGCAAATAACAAGGTGGTCTACTTCCAAGCAAAGGTGGAGTGTAATGCCATGTTAGCTGAAGACACCATGGATATTAACTTGGGGACCAAAGAATAGCCTCCCATTGTCAAAATAGGATAATCCCTTACTCCTGAGGAACAAGATACAATTATATGCTTTTTTATTTATCACCATTGCTTCCTTATTTGTCATGATGCTAATGCATTTATCCCGATCACTCTTTCAGAAGTTCTCAGAAGCGCTTAGTGCAGAATTGCGAGTTCAACTCGCAGCAGCTATATGTAAATAAGACTGGCGACTTCAGCTCTAACTGGTCAATTGATCGGGTTTATAATTAAAATCTTATAAGTTCAAAGTTTAGTTTCTCATGTGACTTGAACTTCTGCACCTTCTTCCTAGCATGGTTTGATGTTGTGGCCACAGAGCAAAACTGAAGTTTGCAACTTGTTAATTTCAGTCTGTTGAAAACTGCAGAATAAAATGACACCATCCCTCAATAACCTAGTCTGTTTTCTGCAGGTGAAACTTTTGGATTTACATTAAATAAATTTCTATGCTTAGCTCAATATCTCTTAAAAATCAAATGTCTATTATACTGTATGCAAAAATATTGAGCATTTTAAAACATCCCCTTGAACATCATTTTCCTGGTCAACTTTGCAAATCCAATGGCTCTATCAATATAAGCAATTGTCACAAATGCGGAATTTTCTGTCCACTTGTCTTAGTTGAATTTGATGCCAATTCTTACCAGTTGGTGAGAGGTCACGTTTTTTTATCAACATAAAATTCAGACAGCTGAAGTGTCATAATTGAGGAAAACCACTGAATTAATGCCTTTCCTAGAATTTAGGATTTAAGATATGGTTGATGTTTCATCTTGTATTCTTCAATTCTGCAAGATGAAGACAAGACGCACAACGAATATAGTTTTTGAAAGAATACTGTACTGCAAGGAAACCTGACTTGCATGACATGTAAAACAGAGTCAATGCAAATTAAATGAAAGCTTGAAGATGCCCTCTGATATGAATATTATACTTACAAAAAGAACAGTTTTGAATGGCTCTTTGGAGAATGAAGGTATTATATATTTTAATGCTTTTGTAGCTCTAATGATGTTGTGGTTGATGCTATAAATATTTGATATACGTAGTTGGAAAACTGATAGATTCAATCGTGCATGCAATGCTATATACATACACCCATGCATGTGCCACATGTCAGGGCAGAGCCACAGACATCCATATACACAAGTATGAAATTTTGAATGCATGTGGTTGCAAAGTCTGGACTAATTTAATCAGCAATCCAAATGAACTTTTTAGAACTTTTTCAAAAATCATGGCAATTCTTGTTTAAATTTAACTGCACTTTTCTTTTTGGAATGAGACAGTAAGTACGGTGCTCAGAATAGGCATGAGGAAACAAGCCCGCAAATCCCATAAAACATAATGAGTGCTCAATGGAGAATTAGACGTCCTTTTGTTGAGAAAGTAAGGCTGGGAAAAGAGAGTTTCTTACTTCACAGTTATGAGTATGTTAGTGTAGAGTTTTAATACTCGTAGAAGTGCAGCACTAACTAAAACACTGTATTAGGTGTGTTTATATTAAGAATGATAATAACCAATATGTTGTAGGTGATCTCTTATTAAACAATAAAAGTATCATGAATGAGATAACTTCAATTCGGGAATGTTTCTGAGTAACGAAGAGAGCGCCATCTTACTGCATATCTGTAGTAAAAACAATTTCCCAGAATTCAAACAGATCCTAAATGGGAAAACATAATGATCCAGGCCTGGAATTTGTATTACGACTGAAATACAATATTTTTAAAATATAAAAATTTTGAACCTGAATTTTTGAAAACTGAATAATATTTTTTTCCAAAGAGATCTATACTACTTGAAAACAAGAAGGGCACTGGAATATTGGAAAAGGTCAAGACAAAGTCCTTATTGCTATTAATAAATAACATTTCAGAGAGGAGATATGATTAACATGATGATAACTACTACTGTTTTCTTGAGAAGGTGCGAACAATAACCAGGCCTAAAATAATTCAAGAGCAGCTTTGGGCACCACATTTGCACTCAGATTTGTTTTTGTAGATCACAGTTATAAAACTAACCAAAAAGACTGTAAGGTGTAAAGGCCTGTTCAAAGTTTCTTTCCGTTTTCCCATATATCTTTTGGACACTGGATAAATAAATTTACAGTGTAAAATTTATTCTATAATTCTTTTCAGCATATTATCTCTAATTTCTCACACTTTACATGTTCATAAATCCTCTCTAAATGATTTTTTATGCCTCCTAATATCTACAATAGCTCATCTAATACAAAGCTGGGCTTTCCTAATACCTGTATTTTATTGTTGCGTATGAATGCAGGGATTCTTCCCAGCTGGAATGATAATATAGGGTTTCAACATTGTATATAGACACAGATTTCCATCAAATATTCAATGGAGATAGCTTCATGATAACTCCAACCAAATTTTGAACATTTTATACCTATTGATGTTTGCTATTGTAGCATCTGATTGTTATGATTATGAATATTACTCAACAATGTAAGAATGCTTGTTGCACATTAAAGCTGACATAGTATGGTAGCTTCAGCTAACACTAGTGTATAAGATCCGAGGCACGGTGAGTGGAAATGTGTGCAGACCTGAGTTAATCAAACTTAGCTAGGATGAACATGATTGTGGAATTATTACTTTTTAACCAGTTTTAACTTATATATTAAAAATATAGTTCTTTGATTATTGCAAGTTTACTTAATATTGGAATGTTTATGTTTTTTGTTGTATAAGGATTCTAATAAAGTAGTATATGCTTTACGTTTGGCATGCAATAGTTCTTGTTCATTATTGATTTGCATGTTTGAGAGATTTCTTGAATATTTGTTTCTATTTGTGCTTAAGAGAGAGGATGGAAGAGAGAGAGAGAGTGTAAAATTGGTGAAATCCAGCATCTGCTAGAGCTAAGCGAAGAATTGAAGCTTTTGTAGATTGCGGTATATATCTTTGTGTGCGTATGAAAACGGATTAACCCAGATAGTTCATTGTGATTCAGGTTGTGAACAGAGACTTGTCGATTGCAGTACTGCGGACATTTGTGGCTAAACGCAAGGAGGAGAATGCTGCAATGTGGGCCAAGAAACAGGACAGAAAAACAGGTGCAAGTAGCACCCAAGATACTTTTGATCTAGCAGCATGCGATTCTTCTGTACCGGATGCATCTATATCTGCTTTTGATGATGAAACAAGTGAAGCAGCTACACTTGTAAATACAGTTCATTTAGAAAAAGACAATGGGGAAAATATAGTATCAAATGGAGGAGCTCAATCAGAAGTCACAGATCCAATAGGTAAAGTTTCAGATGAGGCAGCTAAACCAGTTATAAAGAAAGTATGTGAAGAACCAAGGCCACTTCGCATTCTTGAGGTCAGTATTCCAATATATTTAGAACAACTTTCTAGTTCCAGCTCCCTGTATTGTTAGGAGCTCATTATAGACTAGTTTGGCCATAATTTTAGTTTTGAAAACAAGTCATTTGTTATGAGTCTGATGTTTGTTTCAAGCTATATGTATATTGGTGATAGCATGTTAAATGGTAATAAAGTGTCTTAAATGCAATCCAAGGAAAACAAGAGTTCGTGTGATAGTGGTTGGATCTTAGATTATAAAGGAGAAACTCAGAAACCTTAAGAGTTTGAGAGATATTTTACATGATCAATTTCTGATATTGGTATTTGTTGTTCATATCTCTGATTCAAAAATCGCGATTTATCGCCAATAAATCACCAGTTGCTTGTAAAACAATTTATTTTTGAAAAAATCGCTATTTTTGTGTTGGCGATTAATCGGCGATTGAAATGGGTGAAAATTGTGAAAAATCGACCATAAAATCGTGGCTTGTGTTTAAAACGTCAAAACAGAAAATACGTGCCCTTTTCCATGCGTTTTGAGGTCGTTTTTTGTTGTGCGATTTCAACATCCATTCAAAGCTCTTCTATTGGTCGTTTTCTGCGTGAGTTTTGCTAGGGTTTTTTTGCTGGACGAGCATGTTTCAAACTTTCACGTTTTCAGGTTTCAACCTTTCACCGTCATGTTTTCATGTTTCCACTTTCACATTTTTGCTAAGGTTCCTTGTCATTTGGGCGGGATGTATTATTGCATCTTGTCATGTTGAATTATTCGTCACCAAAGTGCTCTACAGTCCGTAGGGCTGTTTTGTGTACCGTAGCAGAAATGTTTCGAGAGAAGTCAAGTGGGTAATCTTGTTGGCTAGATTTCCTGCATAGTTGAAAACCTAGGCAGTCATGAGATAAATCTCCCTCATTTACCGTGAGGCTCCCATGTAAGATTTGTCAATAAAGTATGCTAGTATCTATTTAGGGGTTTTACTTTAACCATGCAACTCATGAACCATAGCTGTATAGTTTTGCAGCAAGTAAGCAATTGTTTAAAGAAAGGAAATATCTAAAGAAGAAGGAAGTAATAAAAACACAGGAAAGAAAGAGGGAAGATGTGCAACCCAATCAATAGATTACAAAGTTGATTGCATGCACATAGATAGGACCAATAGATATTAACACACATAATTATAAGCAAAGACAACTTTCAGATCTAGATCTAAAATAACACAAAGTTTATAAGTAGATTTGAGACAAAAGTTAGAAACAAAATGCACCGTGACACAAAGTTCTCCGGAAATCTGCTCCTTTCTATTCCTTTGCTTCAAATAGCTATCAGGGGTTTTAGCACAAAGTCTGGAACACAAGAATGCTACTTACAAATTCTGATCCTTAACCCAAAGGTTCTTCCTCTACTTATAGAATGTAGAAGGGAAAATACAAATGGGAAACTCAACTGAACTAGAACATAAACAAAAAGTAAAGATAACATCTGACAATCATCTTCCTCTAATTCCTCTTCAAGTGACATGCATCCGGGTCCATATTCAAACTTATACACATCTGTCACTTAACTAATAGAATCGTTCCACATAACTTAAAGTAATGGTTTCAAAACCAATAACTTTAAAGTTTTACAATTACATCCGAGAACATGGAAAATAGAAGAAGAAAGACACGCCAATTTGTAACATCTACATCTTCTTTTTGTTTTGATACTGAATATACTTGTCGAACATGTAATTCAACAACTTCCCATCTATCTTAGCCACAACTTCCTTTTCTGTCCTGAATTGCAGCAAGCCTTCGTTCAATACCCTGATGCACGCTTCCACATCCTCCAAGCTAGGCCCGAACTTCTCAATATCTGACTGCAGCGTCACCAGCTTACTGATGGAATCCATCGTGAAAGGCCTAACAGCTCCATCAATTCTCCCTTGCACCATCAGAAGAGATCCCTCCAGGGAATCAGGCACTTTGCTAGGAATGATCCTCGTGTACGAAGAAACGTTTCCGACCACTTCCTCATTGGTGAAAGCAATGACATTGTCTGGTAAAGATGATGCCATACTCTCGAGTGCCTGCATCCTTTTCAGCATAATTTTGTAGATCTCCAAACGGAAAGATACTGCAAACTCAAGTGCTTCCCCTTCTCAACTGATCCATCGGGCACAATTCGTTCCGCAATCAACACCTCTCTCGGTAGCTTATTTATTTCGGCCAAAGTACTCAGGTTACTCTCAGCAACTGTGTTCATATCTATCGTGCTCGTTACCAGTTGCTTCAGCTGATCTGATGCATCTTTCATAACCTTTAGACGGGCTAGCACCTCTCCGAGTTGTACAGAAGCTTGGCGAATGATTAGACTCTTCCATTCGTCGATAGCTTTAACCTAGTTACTTGCATCTTCCACTTCCTACATCAGATGATCACTCACCTGCTTTTGTGTTGAAATTGGTGAATGGAAGATTTGGCAACCTTGGCAATGATCTCGCACAACTGAGATACCTGCTTCTGAAGTTCAACTTTCTCCGCCTTTTCTTTGTCAAGCCTAAGGAATAGAGCATCTATCAATGTCTGCGTGTCCTGCTTCAATCCTTCTGTGGTGGCTTGACCTATGGGTACTTTGGTCACTGTTATATCTTCTGCCGTGAGCTCATCCTTCCTCTTCCCTTTTGTTGGAACTGACATCTCAGCAAACTTCTGCCTCGACTCTTCATGATCAACCTTGAAGTTACCTTAGCAACTTTAGGTTTTCTGTCTTTTCCGCCTAGATTCAGGAGCAGCTGCAAGTCGTGTTCCTCCAAGTTGATTTCCTCTCTAGCCTCTGGAACCAACTGCGAAGCTAACCATTATGAGAAATTGCTTCTCGGAGAATGAGAAGTTGCTGAGTGTACCACTATCTCACACTCTGATTCCTCTCCATCTGAAACTACTACAGTGTTGTGGCTACCATCCTCTGAATTATCCAAAGACAGCTCTTTCAAATTCTGTCATCTGCAGCTTCAACATTTCTTCAGGAAGAGGTGCTGAATGGAGTGGCCGAGGAGAAAAGATGAATGTTGCCGGATTCAACGGAGGAATGGCAGTATCCTGCTGAGGTGCGATAGTCGGTGAAGTACTTGATGCTAGAGAAGTCAGAACTAACACCATAGTCGTAGAAGTGATCTTCTCCTTCGAATGAGACCTTCAGTGCACTTCAATCTTTTCAGGCCTTCTTCGGCTTTCTCCTTCGTGCTTCCTCTTGAGGGAATCTCCTGTGCTGAAGTTGTTCGTGATTTGATTCATCAATGCTTCATCAAGACAATATCCCTTCGTCAACAACCAGTTTGAAGTATTGACTAGAACAGCGGCAGACCTTTCCTCGATCGTATGGCAGCCACCTACGCTCTCCTGAAGTACAACTCTATCTCCTCCCATCCGATGGTATGTGTCAAGTAACACAGCCCATCATCTTTAAGATCCGCAGGTATTTGTGCTAATCCAAAGTCAAACACTTGTCGCGTTGATAACCTGTTGAAATCTTTCTTTCTAACCTCGTACTCGCTTTTGCACTTCATCCAGAAATCTTCCAATGAAGGCACATGCGCGTATTCTGGGAGATTGTCTTCCTTGCCACTCCAAATGGATCGAAGTTTAGCTTTGCTGGGAAGAACTCCTGCTCGTACTCAGAGAACATTTCCGCTTCAATTCCTCGGGTTTTATGAATACTCTGGTAGCTGTAATAGCCCACAGTGATCGGGAAGAAGCCTATAGACTTGTGCCGTTTTGACTGTAGGTCATGCATCTCCACGAGTTATGCTCTTTCAACTCCATGATGACCAATTTATCACTCGGGTATTTGGGCAACTTAACTGGTTCTCCTGAAAAGCCGGTGACCCTGAGGTATGTAAAATCCATAAAATCGGATGAAGATATCGCCATCTTGGATACATGACTTCCCACGCTTCCTTGCTCACCCTGTTGGCCTTTAGATTGCCTTCCAGCCTGCAAATAAATCCGTAGAAGAATCCATCGTTGACCACCTTGTAATCTTTATTGCATGCGGGTACAATAAGCTATGGATAGCACTCGAAAATAAGATCCTTGGAAAGCACACCATGCCTATCTAGCTTGGAGAAGACACCTTGTGAAGCTGCTGCATATACCAAATACGAAGTCATTTTGAAGCTGTAAGTACGCCTCACATTCCGGAGCTGTTCACCAATGTTGTCACTAATGATTTCCGACCAATTGATTATTGAATATGCTTTTTTAATTTCAATGGTCCTCATGAAAGTATACATCCATGTGCGAAAGTTGTGAGCGTTAGCTTCGCCATTTACCCTGCATAACAATTTGGCAATATCATCCACCTCCTGTACCAGATTGGACCGTGGAAGAGTTCTCGGGAACTTGGATGGAGATCCGAGCTTCTTCATGTATCTCGCTGTTCATTATGTTCACACAATCCAACTTTATGCTTTTCCCATCTTGCCGGCATCCCGTATGCTAATAGTAGTCACCACCACGTGCTTTGGAATCTTGACCAATAATTGATGAACTGTGGCGTCAAAGTTATTGTCTTCCCATGACATCTCGGGTGATTTGGATAATGGATGGTAAGACCTAGCACACTCCATGACGAAATCCGCAAGAATGGGCCGGGAATGAAAATGTTATGCTTCGAATGATTCCACTTTGCTTTTATTGCGCATGCATGAGGGAAGTCTTTCCACTCTGATTCACAATCAATTCGGAAAGAGGTTCTGGACCTAGATCTGTATCTCCAATGTCAACAAACTTAGAAGTGATGCATGACTCTGTTGAGCTTTCTTTTTCATCCCGCTTTGCCATGGCCGTATCTGTCTTTGTCTGAGCAATTCTTTTTCTCTTTATTCGGCTGGAATTCTTTACAACCGGTGCAGATCTGGAGATTTCTTTAGATTCGGAGGATATGTTCAATGTATTAGACATTGATTTAAGCTCCCTTTCTCTTATAAAAGCACCTGTAATGAATTCTTGCAATTAATTCAAACAAAGATGGCAATCTGGAACATGAACACTTGATTTTAATTATAAAAATCTGCATATATCAAGCCTGCTGCCCCAAAATTTGATGTTTTGTTTGCATGCAAAGCAAACATGAATTTTATCAACTTCACCTGAGCACCTGTACCACTATGCAGACAATTAATCAGACTTAATTCAAGCTCCTTCAAACCTAGGCGCCAAACTTTGAAGCTTTCCGGCAATGAAAACACCTTCTTGCAAAATTCCTTAATTGGGCGCCAAATTTGCCTGGGCTGCACTTCCTTGCTAAAGAATTAATTAATTCATCATTATGGCAGCCCTTTCTTATATAACATTCACCATTCTATAATTAATTAACTAATTAACATGCTTTTCTCTTCAATTTGGGCGCCTATTTTGTGCATGCTCATGGCTGCCATTAAATAAATTAAATTTATTTAATTTTAGCTCTCTACTTCCAGTCCACTTTGACTTCACAGTGTGCTTTGACTTCATCCACTAAAAATAGGAATTAATTACATCAATTAATACTTTAAAAAGTATTATTCCTCCTCAATATGGGTCGCACTTTTGACATGAAGGGAGCTGCATTAAATAAATTATATTTATTTAATTTTGGAATTCTATTTCTAAATTCCCTTGTCCTCTTCTTCTTTGTTGACTTTTCCCCATGTTTGGGCGCCAAATTTGGAAAAGAATTTAATTAATGAATGCAATTAAAGCTGCCCCTCTATTCCAAAAGGGGTCGTACTTTTTGACATAGCCCATTTCTATTTTTAAAAGCCAATTTTTAATCGGATTATTTACCCTGCACCGCAGCTCCAAAAATCCCATGATCCACTTAAGCTGTTTGACTTTCATAATGATATTATTTATTTTGCAAGCGGTAAGAAAATCCCATCAATGCCTTAAGTGATTTTCTTTATTTCATAATGGGAATTTTCACCTTGCAAGCGGTAAGAAATTTCCGCCGCCCGTTGTCTCTAATAATCCTATCATGACTTAAGTGACTTTGCCCCCATGGGAAAAGTACAAAATTCCCACCGCCTGCTGCTACCAAAAATCCCATTGTGGATTTGCCCCCATGGGAAAAAGTACCTGCCAGGCGGTACAAAATTCCCACCGCCTGCTGCTACCAAAAATCCTTTGTGGATTTGCCCCCATGGGAAAAAGTACCTGCTTTGAGGCGGTACAAAATTCCCACCGCTGCTATGACCAAAATCCCATTGTGGCTTTGCCCCCATGGGAAAAAGTACCTGCTAGGCGGTACAAAATTTCCACCCCTCTCTTGCTGCACCAAAAATCCCATTGTAGCTTAAAACCTTCTTTTCCCAAAAATGTGACTCCGCCCGGAAGAAGCTTTTCGCGCATGACCTCGTCTTTTAGAGAGAACCAGACTTCCCGTGACAAATTCCTTCGACATAACGTCCATAGGTGATCTCAAGATACTCTGCAAGAAATCGATTAAACTGCAAAGGAATTGACCTAGAGAAATTTCACGAAAACAAAACGGAAAACACAAAAACGCAAAACGTTGCGGAAGTTACGAGATAAAGCCCAGGATTCATTCCTGGTTAAAACCCTACTGGAATATGGGAATATTGACATGTAAGACCACAACAGGGTTAAACCGGAGCACAATTTGCCTCAAACGGGCTCTAGAATAATTAAATACAAATTTCCCGCAGGCAAACCCTAACGACAAAATATAACGATTTTGGGCATCTGGGTATTTGGTGAAATTGGCTAATATGACTCTATGGGAATATCTCGACACAATACAGACACTTTCTGGCAATTAACACACAAAACGACCCATTATTTTAAAAGTACAATTTTTTTACATGGGGTAGTTTGATTTCAGGGTGAAATCGGGACACCAAAACTAAATGCTAAATGCTAAATGGTAAACTAAATGCTAAATTCTAAATGGTAAACTAAATGCTAAATGCTTTGCATAAGTCATCTTAATGTCAAAACATATGATTCTATGAATATATTTCTAGGGATGGCCAAGTTAAACCGCATGTGAGTACTGCGGAAGAAAATTACCAGCTCTTAGTCCGCTTTGAAGTAATGTTGAACAAATCATTTTAATGATATTGTTGATGATGACACATTGCAATGCATTATGGTACTGCTTGGAGCCTTAGATTAATCATATTGTGAGTTGCTTTTTGTGGTTATTTAGCTTATTTTGTTGCATATGTGGTTAATTCTTATTTATTAAGATGGAATTTATTTAATTTAAGTTTATTTTATGAATTTAAATGTTTTTTAAAGTAGCGATAAAGTTGTCGATTAATGCCGATAAATTGCCAAGAAATTGCCGATTCCCGATTTTCGAGTCAAAATTTGGCCTCCCGATTAATTGCTGATAACAATTTTTGAACTATGGTTCGTATGAAATTTTTCATGGGTACATGAATGATGAGATATATCCATAGCAGTAGCACTATTGCACTTGAGTGTTGAAGGATCCTTTCTCAATTTTGAAATTTTGGGCACGCTATTTCCTAGAAATTGGACAAGGGCAAAGAAATGAGTTCAATGGCTTACTTTTCTTGGGGCCATAGATGTCCTTGCACAATATATGCTTTGAACTATTGTCAATCCACTCGTGTTGTTTCTTTGTGTTCATTAAAGTTATGATAAAAGTTTCCAACTGTGGAGATTTTGCTTAATTTATTATTAGTTTTTTTTTTGTGATTGATTAATTGTGGGATATTTGAATGGGCAGACAACCATCCGAGATACAACAAAGGGGGTTTCAGTTCCTGAATTCCATTACTACCACTACATCATTACTGCCATCACAACGTGTCACCTGCTGTTGGTTGCTTGACTGATGGTGGGATTTGAACTTGGGTTGCTCCAATAAGAGTGTATCCACTTAACCGATATTGGGTGTGCTAAGAAGTTCAATTATTAGATTTTTGTTATTACTCCCAAAAGTTTGCTTGCCACCTATTTCTGATATCCCATTGGAGCAGAGTGGCAACAATACTTTTACTAACAATCATAAATTCAGAGCCATTAGTTTGATTTTTGACTTAGATTAGATTCTGGTTGGGTCCATTCTGCTCACTATTGCTGTTTGAGAGCTTTACTCCAAAGCTACGTTACAATATTTTTTTGGAAAACAGCCTTTATTGATCTCAAAAATGTCTACGACACTTGTCCCCCATTCTCCTTAGGGAAGAAAACTTCCTGCTTTGAGAAAGAGGAGTTGTATTCCTCTCCTTTGTATGTAGTGCCCGTTTAAACAACCACTTGAGACCAAAGAAACAACCTAGGGTTAGCTAGAAAATTATGGGATAATTTTTTTTTTTGATTTGAAGTGTCTACAACTGAAGTTACAGAAGACATCAATTTTCACTAATAGGTTCCTAACAAATCCTGTTTACCAAAACACAAGTTTCCTTTATCATTGGCCCTCGAGCCCCAACCAAGATACAATAGAAGGTTCAATTCAACCATGGCAACAAACTGACTCCCACACACATCATTCTTTCACATACACATTTCCTTTTAAAAAAATAAAACACAATTCAACACAAAAACAACAGTTCACAACTGCATTTAAAATCATTTCAAAACAGAACTCAGGCTTGATCTTGCAAGCCAAAGGAGCAAGGACTATGGGGGAAGCTACTTATGCCTCCCAATTGGGAATTGGGCATCCACCTATAATCATACCGCCAATATAACATATCATACCCCATAAACCTTATATCTCCCAACCCCTCCTTATGCCCCCAAAGTTTATCCCTTATGCCCCCAAGAGTAAGAAATGCAAGCTATTTCTTTTCCATGGTGGATCCCAAACCCAAAACTCCCTCCACAAAATTTCTGATGCCAATGGCATTCCCTTATGCCCCCACATGGATTCCCCATAGCCTTCTCCTACACCATTCCTATGGCAGTCTACCCAAACAGCCCATAAAACATGCAAAACATTCACCATTCACAACAACACAAGAAAGAAATGACAGCAATAAAAGAAGGAATAAACTCCTACCTCCCCATGGAAGGATTTGCTCCACACAACAAGCTTTGAATGTCAAAAATACAGTCCAAAACAGCAACTCACAAGCATGCAAAGCTTTCTCCAAAACTTCCTCCAAAAACAAGAGCTCCAACAAGAAAATGCGCCCCCAAGGAAGAATGCAAAAAGTTCAACAACCAAGCAAAAACTTCACCCAAGCTGCTCCAAGGTAAGAGCTCCAAACACAAGAAAAAATGCGCCCAAGCTTACATACAAAATGCTTCAACCCCCAAAAACAAGCCAAGAGTTTTCATTATATAGAAAAGAGAAGAGAAGGGGATGATGTGGATCCATGTAGGATGCCACATCACACATCCTCAATTCCAACACTAAAGTCAAATTCCAAACTCCAATGCACAATAAAGAGGTGGGTCAAAATATGACAATCTACTTGCACACTCCAAAAAGCCCACACCCCAAAGGACTGAAAATTAAATAAAATGTAAGAGAGTGCAATCAAAACAATGCAACATGATTAATAAAATACATTAAAAATGTCTAAAATCAGTCCTCCAACCATAGGCATAGTTGGTAAATTAAATTGAGAGGTATGGGACAAGTTTTACTTGTCCCACAAGCCTCCAAAAACAGCCCCCAAGGACAAATTCGAATTTCCATGGAGGTGGAGTGTTTCATACTCCAAAATCAGACTTACACAAGCTCTTACACAACTTACACATCACTTACAAATTTATTACAAAGACAACAACTTCTATAATTATTTTCCCATATCCCAATTTGATTTATTTATCTTTTAACCATATGTTTTCTCACATTAATTTTCCACAACATAATTAAATAAAGAAAGGAAACACATCACTAATAAAACACATACAACAATAATAAAAAGTAACCACATTAATAAAATATACAAACCCATGGTCACATTTAAAGGTGATTCCCCCCATGGAAATCCCTAACAAAACAACACACACAAAACACGTTGCCATGGTGACCGTGTTGAATTCACCTAGAATTCCATTTTGGTTGGTCTCCGATCCCCCGATGTTTTGTTGTGATATATTTAACCTGCAAAATACAAATACCTCCTTCGGCCTCGTGGCCATATCAGAACGTCCAAAATGAATATATAAAATAATCACAAAATCATCTAAGTATGTGAATCACAACAACATCAAGGCAATTTAACAAAATCACTCACAATATGTATCAACAACATCAAAGTAACAACTATATCATTTGTA
The DNA here is from genome assembly GCA_018340775.1 of Taxus wallichiana var. yunnanensis. Taxonomy (NCBI): domain Eukaryota; kingdom Viridiplantae; phylum Streptophyta; class Pinopsida; order Cupressales; family Taxaceae; genus Taxus; species Taxus wallichiana. Next base: position 70,551,410 of record CM031242.1, read on the forward strand.
AATTTATTCAACAATTATATCATCATCAAATAATTTCCCTTTCTAGGTTTACTCATAATCTCCAAAAATCATCTGTCCGAATAACTTCCATTAAACATCCATGTCAATAGTATATCATCATCCACATATGAGTGTCTCTAATAATCACCATGCATTATATATAATCAGATTCAACAATAATCCAGGATTTGACATCTAACACCATACTAAATCAAAACTATTAAAATGTTCGTCATATAGTCTACAATATCATGATCGGTAATAAAAGGTGCCAAAGGGAAGTGGGCACTACACTCACCTTGCTTGCTTAAGAAGCTTGCCTTCGAATACCAGTGATATTCTTTGCTACTGAAACTTGCACCAAATGCCGGTGATATTCTTTGCTACCTTATCTGGATTTGGAGAACTAGCATAAAATAGTCGGAAGGGCTTGTAGAACAATCTTAAGCGGTTTGAACTTACATCCCGATGTAATCAATTTGCCTTCCAGCTTTCTTACTTATTGCTAAATTCGAAATTGATCAATCAAACCATCCGATGGTGAGGTTTGTTCCCTTGGAACATGGGAATACCATTACTTAGCTATTTGATTGGAAAAAGGTAATCCTATATCAGATTCATAGGTCTTCAACCTTTTTGAAGTGTCAGCTCTTTGTTGGGTTGGAGTACTTGTAAGGGTAGTATGGTCTAGAAACCGAAGATGAGACATCAAGGAACCAGGAGGATATATAGGCCCCGAATTTTGTTTATGCTGTTCGAGAATCTCCCAAGATCCTCGGCTTCCATGATATAGAGAGAAGGTAAGACAGGACCTCTCTGTCTCATCTCCCAATCAGGCGGGAGAAACCCACAGGACTCTATTCACTTAGTGATGAAACACACTCATAACCCATCTGCTCCAAAGTAATCCACAACACCGAAGCTGTCCAAGACAACGTCTAGAAAATTTCAGTTCAAACTGTTGTAGGCCTTGGTCATATCTAGTTTTATTATCATGCTAGCTGGTTGTTCTTAACATTGGAATGAATGAGAGCATGGATTAATGTGATCCCACCCATAATTTGGTGACTCTCCTAGAAACCTCATTGCTCCTCCGAGATAAGTTTTGGAAAGAGGTGCTTGAAACGATTAGCCAAAATCTTGGAAATTTCCTTGAGGATCTTATCCGAGCTTCGTGACTCTCCTTGCGGGCCAAGCATCATCCGATCAGGTCCCAAATGGGTTGAAAGAAAACATCTGTGGAACTTGTCTTATCCTAGATCCTTGTCATTTTTTCATACTTTGGAAAAAGAAGACCTCACTTCTTCCACCGAAATTGGTGAAAAGAATATTTCATTACCAGCTTTCATAATAAATCATTTGACAATATGATGTGCTTTTTTCCTATCCTCCCTTTTTGAAAGGATAATTCTGAAATAATTGTGATGCTATTGAATTTCGGAGTCTCGAAGTCCTTTCATCCAGCTTACTAATCTTATCATCATAAAAATGTCCGAGGCCGAACAATTTTGTCAAAATTTTTGATTACAACACACTAATATTTTTATTTCATGCTTAAGCTTTTAAAAGTAAATAAATAATATGTATTAAATTATTATGTTTAATCTAGACTGCACGGATACGGGTATGGTTTTGTACTATTGAAACGACAAATTTTTAAAATCTCGAGTACGGTATGCTTTTGGGTACGTTATATATATATATTTAATATATATATATATATATATATATGTATATAAATATATAAATATATAAATATGTATATAAATCTAGATCGCACTTGCAGGCCCGGACACCCTCGTGCAGTGTGAGTACGTTTTGGATGCGAGTGCGGGTACACCCAGGTACGGAAATCCATACCCGTGACGTACCCGGGTGGGGGTATGTACCCACAGTACCCACGATTTGGCCCCGGTACATACCCACAGTAGTACCCACGCTTTTCTTTTTTAAGTGCAAATGAATAAATAAAAGAGTACCCAGAGAGTACCTGAGAGGTTACCCACAGCTTTTTTCTTTTTTAAAGTGCAAAAATAAATAAAACATGAGGACATTGATTGGAATTGAACTTTGGAAAGTTCGTGTGAGATTCAATATTGCCATAGGCTCTGCAGGTCGAGAGAGATGAAAAGGACTTCATTTGGTTGACTTACTATTTGGGGGCTTTCTTGTTGCTCCTCACGGGTCCTTTATTCTTAAGTCAATTTGGAAGGCATGGGAACAAGTGAAGCACTTGGTGGTTGGGCAGCCTATCTTCTCTTCATTTGACATTAGGTACCAAGCCTAGAAATCGATTTCGTCGAATCGAAAAATAATGACAAGATCCTTGCCTTGACAAGCGGTTGTTACTCGCCCTCCTTTGGTTTGAGAAAGGAATTAAAATATTTCATGACTTTAAATGTTTCTTTAATGTCCAATGATATGTCTAACTCAAGCTTAAGACATTAATAATGAATTATCAAATCTATAATACGATCTATGTTATTAACTATTATGTTTTGAACACTATGAATCAATACAAACTCAAGTCTCAATTCTCAAAGTATTGGAAATTTGTTTTCATGTTCTATGAATGATTTTAAGTTGTATGAGTATTAAATTTCAATAAGTATGCCAATGTTTCTTTAAATTTATAATTTTATATGCATATATATATATAAAACGTATCCAAAAGCATACCGTACCCGAGGTTTTTTTAAAATGTGCCGTTCAGATGTACCGAACCCGCACCGTGCACTGCACTTCCTATATCCGTGCAGTCTAGATATAAATTATAAATTTAAAGAAGCATTTGCATACTTATTGAAATTTAATTCTCATACATTGCATACTTGTTGAAATTTAATACTCAAAGAGTCATACAACTTAAAATCATTCATAGAACATGAAAACAAAATTGAAATTTCCAATACTTCGAGAATTGAGACTTGAGTTTGTATTGATTCATAATGACATAATGTTCAAAACATGATAGTAACTTAAGCATGTTAAGAATGTTCATAATGACATTATTTTGTTGGTTATTGTTGCAATCTTAGTTACTTGTGTCATCTGTTCCCCACTGAAATAATAATCACCATGTTTGAGAGTAGCCAATTATATGGCGGATCTTTATCAATAATAATATATTAATAGTGCTTTAATAAGTTAACGACCAACAACAAAAAATATTAGAAATAGGATATTTTAAAATTAAAAAAATTTGCATATTTTTAAGTTTTCTTTTAAAAAGACGTGTAAAGGGGACGGGTACGGCTGGAACATACCCATAGAAAGCCGTACCCGTATTGTACCCTGTCTCTGTGGGTACGTTTCCAGCCATACCCAGAGCGTACCAGTCCTCGTATGAGTACTTGGCACGTTTCCAGGCTGGTACGAGGACCCCCAGGGCATTTCCGTGCAGTCTAGTGTTTAACTGTACAATAAATATATTTGATGACATAGATTATAATTTAATAATTTAATTAATTTAAAGTACTTTTTCTGATAGGTAAAACGAGGGATTCTTTGGTGCCCTCACTTGTTTCGTAGGAAAGAAAAACAAATTATTACAATAGTATGCTAAAACGGACATAGATACACTTTAAAGCATAAGACACTATTCCAAAGTACAATAATCTAACATGTAACTTAAGCTACCACATTTAAAAGATAGGAAAGAAAGAGGGAAGGTGACTGTGTGTCCAATCACAATGAAATAGACCAAAAGGTGGCTTCACTCCACGAAGATGAACGAACATCCTAACACATGGAAAAATGACACCCATCACCTACATTGCATTGAAACGCTTCCCCCTGCTGTTTCTGTAGAGAAACATACCTGGTATGATTCTTGAGTACGAAACATGCCGAAAACAACATGGAAACAATGTGCTGTTTCCGGCATGTGCCTGGGTGTTTCTGGGCCGTTTCTAGTGGCACAAACAACCAAAAAGACCATGAATGCAGTCCTTGACATTACATCCTGTTTAGGGTTTTCATCTACAAAAAAAAAAAATGTATATCACGTCTTAATGATTATAGTCCTTTAAATTGCATCTTGTAAAGGCATTTCGTCTACAGAAAAAAAACACAGATTTTTTTGGAATATCACATCATTGTATGATAGTGAACCTTTACCTTGCATCCCATAAAGGCATTTTGTCTACAGAAAAATTGTATATCACAACATTTTGTTTATTTTATGTATAACAAGAAAGAATTTTGGTCTTAACTTATATTTGTTTTTATAAAAGCAAGAATATTCTTTCACCGTTCTTTGTGCTTTTATATAAATTTGGTATATTTTAAGCAAGTTGAATGTTTTCAACTTTTACAAATACTATATTTTTTAACTCTTTTATCTTTTGTGGACTGAAAATGAGTATTATGTATTTTTTTATATATTTTTTATTTTTATATTTTTTTATATAATATTGTGCTAATATTTCCATACCATTTCGTATCCAAGTTTTATTTTTGAAAATTTCGCATTTCCGCATTTCAGACCTATTTTGTTTCTGGCGACTTAGCCCATTACCAATGGCAGCTTCTACCCACATCCCCCAACACCACCAAAACACCATTTCCTCTTGCAAAAGTGACACCTATCCATAAAAACAAAAGTGAAAATTAACATCCACCATGCAGAAACTAGACCAGAACATAAACCCAACCCACCACCCACCATACCAAACAACTACAACTTGAGATACTCCACCATAAGCCAATAGGACCACATGCAACATGGGAAGCCCAGCAGCTCCAAACTACCGCCAGTGCCACAAAAAAGCTAGCCACTGTCCCTCTAGTTCCATAAGATTCAATAGGGGTTGCACAATCATAGGAGGGGAATTTTAATCAAAAGGAGGATTGTAATGAAAAGAAGGGGGAGTTTTGCCACTCCCTCCCCTCCCCCTCCACATCCACTCTGCTAACTCCACTAGAAACTCATGAACCTCTAACATCTTCAAAAACATTACGAATAGGTCCCCACCATCGTGTCGCCTACCACCACTTCCACCCTTCTTATATAGGGGGACTATTCATTGAAGGCAAGCTTGTGCTTTGAAGATCGAGGAAATTAGCCTTGAACTATAGGAATTCATGTATGTTGTGTTTTGCTGCCAAAGCAAAACTTACCTGCGAGACCTCCCCATTTGCATAAGTTGCTCCAATCTTAGTGGTGGACCATTCAACACTTCTTTTATGTCATTAGGACCTTTTCCTTCCCAAATCCATTTGACAACAATGAGGCCATCCACTTTCCTAGGTACCCTACCTTCTCTATAGATAGACAATTTGAAAGAAGCAGGCTCAAATGGAGGAGGCGAAGGCATCCTAGCTTTAGTAGAAAGATCCCCAACACCGATCAAACAAATAGAGTCGTCCCCGACTTGATTATAAATAGGAAGCAAATTCCTTTAAAGCTTTGCACAATGTGCTATAAGCATAATTTTACAATAAATATATTTGTTGACATAGTTTATAATTTAATAATTTAATTAATTTTAAGTATTTTTTTCGATAGGTAAAACGAGGGATTCTATTGGTGCCCTCACCGTTTCAAAGGAAAGAAAAACAAATTATTACAATAGCATGCTAACAAGGACATAGATACACTTGAAAGCATAAGATACTATATTCCTAAGTATAATAATCTAACACGTAACTTAAGCTACCACATTTAAAAGATAGGAAAGAAAGAGGAAACCGAGAATGCATGTCCAATCACGAAGAAATAAACCAAAAGGTGGCTTCACTCGGTGAAAAAACGAACGAACATCCCAACACGTAGAAAAATGGCACCCATCACTTGCGTTGCCAGACAAACGCTTCTCCCACACTTCATGCAGAGAAACATACAGTATGATTCTTGGGTACGAAACATGCCGAAAACAACATGGAAATAATGTGTTATTTCGGCATGTGCATGGGTGTTTCGGATAGTTTCTAGTGGCACAAACAACCAAAACAACAATGAATGCGGTCCTTGACATTACATCCCATTTAGGGTTTTCATCTACGAAAAAAGAGTATATCACAACATCTTAATGATTATAGTCCTTTACATTGCATCTTGTAAAGGCATTTCGTCTATAGAAAAAACACGTTGTGTTTAGGTTTCTCTTCCATAGATATGGTTTGGAACATAGTTCAAAAAATCGTTATCGGCAGGCCAAATTTTGACTCGGAAATCAGGAATCGGCAATTTATCCGCATTAATCGGCAACTTTCTCGCTACTTTTAAAAACATTTAAATTCATAAAATAAACTTTATCGCTACTTTATCGACAATATTAATTAATATATCTACTATATATATTTACAAAAGAAAACATTATTATAACCCTTATTATATTATTTATATATAATATATTATTTATATATAATATATTATATTATATAATATATATAGCGTAGTATATTCTGCAATATAATATTTTGAAACTTATAATATACTTATACAATACTTATATTTATATTTGATTATATATTAAAATCGATTATAATATATATAATACTTAAACTTTGTAATCACATTCATTAAAGTGAATAATATTTTATTATATAAGCTATATTATATTCAATGTAATATAAACTATTTATATTACTAAACTATTAGCCTTAATAATATAATATATATTAGTTACCTAGTTTATAGGATATGTTATATATATATATATATATATATATAGGATATGTTACCTAGTTTACGACAAGTTTTATTATATATATTATAATATATGTAATCTAATCTAATAATCCCTAACCTATCCCTATTCTCTGTGCATTTAACAACAAAATAAAAGGCGAGTTGAAAACCGGACCCTTGTCAAACAAACTCACGAAACTGCCACGAACCGCCATGAAATGCCACGAAACCACCATGAAAAGCTGGAGAACAGGGACGAAACCAGGTCGCAGGAGAAAATATGAGTCGATTTGGTCGTTTTTTGCATTTAAACCCTAAGCCAAGTGATTTTCCACGATTTTCAGGTGAGTTTCCATGATTTTTAAGGGTATTTATCGCTGGAAAAATCGCGATTTATTGGCACCTTTGGAAAAATCGCAATTTATAGAAAGCTTAATCATTTTGCTTGTTGTAAACAATAAATCGCGATTATCGGGCGATTTACCACGATTTTTAATACTATGGTTTGGAATATGAAAACATTGTATGATAGCGGTCCTTTACCTTTAATCCTATAAAGGTATTTTGTCTCTGAAAAAATGGTATGTTACAACATTTTATTTATTTCATGTATAACAAGAAATCTTTTGGTTATATTTTTGTGTTTTTATATAAACAAGAATATTCTTTTGCCGTTCTTTGTGCTTTTATATAAATTTGGTATATTTTAAGCATGTCGAATGTTTTGAACTTGTATGAATACTATATTTTAAAAGTGTTTTCTCTTTTATGGACTGAAAATGAGTATTACGTATTTTTATATATTTTAATATTTATATTTGTTTATATAATTTTGTGCTGATGTTTCCGTGCCATTTCGTATCCAATGTTTTTTTGAAACTTCATGTTTCCGCATTTCAGACCTGTTTCATTTCCTGGCAACTTAGCCCATCACCAATGGCAGCTCCCACCCACATCCCCCAACACCACCAAAACACCATCTCCTCTTGTAAAAGTGACATCTATCCATAAAAACAAAAGTGAAAATTAACATCCACCACGCAGAAACTAGACCAGAGCATAAAACCCAACCCACCACCCACCATACCAAACAGCCACAACTTAAGATACCACCATAAGTCAATAGGACCACATGCAACATGGGCAGCCTGCCCCCAAACCCAGACCTGCCCAGCAGCTCTAAACTGATCGCATAAAAATGCACACTGCCACAAAAAAGCTAGCCACCACCCCTCCAGTTCCATAAGATCCAATATGGGTTGGCACAATCATAGGGAGGAGGATTTTAATCAAAAGGAGGAGGATTGTAATGAAAAGAAGGGGAGTTTTCCCGCTCCCTTCCCCTTTCTGCTCCACATCCACTCTGCTAACTCCACTTGACACTCATGAACCTTTAACATCCTCATAAACATTATGAATAGGTCCCCAACCATCATGTCATCCACCGCCACTTCCACCCTTCTTATATAGGGAGACTATTCATTGAAGGCAAGCTTGTGCTGAGGATCAGGAAATTAGCCTTGAACTATAGGAATTCACGTATGTCGGTTTTTGCTGCCAAAGCAAAACTTGCCTCAAGAGATCTCCCCATTTGCAATAGTTGCTCCAATCTTAGTGGTGGACCATTCAACACTTCTTTTATGTCACTGGGACGTTTTCCTTCCCAAATCCATTCCACAACAATGAGGCCATCCACTTTCCTAGGTACCCTACCCTCTCTATAGACAGACAATCTCAAAGAAGCAGAGGCTCAAATGTAGGAGGTGAAGGCATCCTAGCTTTAGGAGATAGATCCCCAACACTGATCAGACAAACAGAGTCGTCCCTGATTTCAATTATAAACAGGGAAGCAAATTCCTTCAAAGCTTTGCACATTGTGCTAAGCAAAAATCTATTAAATTATTAAGTTTAATTGTACAATAAATATATTTGTTGACATAGTTTATAATTTCATAAATTTAAAGTACTTTTTTGATAGGTGAAACAAGTGTAATGCCCCTTTCTGGGTTGAGCTGAAAGAAATAGGGAAATGACACCAATCCCAATCACAATAAACTGAAATTTATAACAGCAAGCTGCAGCAGTCTGATTTTTTATAACAGCAACATGGAAAATGCAATATCTTTCCAAAAATGCATCTTTTACACCATCCAAAGCATGTAGGGAACTTCAGAAACAGTTTAGAACAACTATAAACCAAGAAATGAGCCTTCAAACCCCAGCTGGAATTTATTTAATTAAATATATGACAGCAGTGAATCCACTTACAAAAATGGCCGGAAGTAGAGATTCCGAGGCCCAAAAATCAATCCGTAAAGTGCAACCAGCCTTTAAAATTATGAATAACCCAAATATCAACAAAGAATGAAGTGCCGTGCACTATATATCACCAAATTCCTCCACCATGCAAGTCACCACCCTAGGAGAGGGTTTACAATAAGCTAGAAATGACGAATTTCCCAAGAAAATCAGATTTTAGCTCAAGTATGACCTCCGTGTGAGATCACCAATGAAGAGATGAGGGGTTTCATCCTCAAATCAAGTGCAAAGAGGGTTTTCGTCCTCAATTGCAAGAGAGCAATTTCGTGCTCCAACTCTAAGAAAATAAATTCCAAGAATGATGTCCACCTATTCCAAGCCAAGCGACCCCTTATATAGCTAAAGGTGGCGCCCAAAATCAAAAGTATGATCTCCCAAAGAGGACCGACCTCCTTGGGGAGATATATTTCTCCTTTTCTTTTTCTTCCATCTCTTTTTAATTTTCTTTTTAAGTCGGCGTTGCACTTTTTCAACCAACTTCTTTTTCATTCTTTTAGCCGACATATAATAATGAATAGGCTAAATACTTTTAGATTAATAATAATATTATTAAGTTGCTCAAAATAGCGAATTGACCGGGCATAACTTAAAATATTATTAATTATTTCTAATTTAGAAAAGGGGACATTACAACGATGTTGGTGCCCTCACTGTTTCAAAGGAAAGAAAAACCTATGTTCCACCAAGTTTTCGGGATGGGGGCGGGGGGACGGGGGACGTGTTTCGGATGGATTTTTTTAAGCCTATTTTTAGGGAATGTCGTGGGGATGGCTATTAAAAAATAAGGGAAAATTTAAAAAATATAGGAAATTTCAAATATTCATATGATAACATTGCTAAAGCAAACCTTAATACATAAAATTAGAGTTGAATTGAGATTTCACATAAGATTTATCATTTAACCTTTAAAATATAGGAAATTTCAAATATTCATATGATAAGTATAACACATTGATAAACTTCAAGCATTTGTCACTGTCTTCTTGCATGAAAACTCCCCATTTGTGTAGGAAAAAATTGGTTTGTAACAAGAATATGATATACCAAGATCAAAGACCAAAAAGTTTGGCATTTTGTGGCGTATTTCTATGGAAAGAAAAGCGCTACAATATTTTCTTATAGACATCCATAAAGTAAATGTTGATAGAACTGTTTGAATTGTGTGGTGGCATAAAAATTTATTAAGGATGGATGATAAACAACATGCAGAGCTACAAAATTCAAAATTGAAATCACACGATATGAATCCTTATCAATGTCATGTAATCTAGGAGACTACAAGTATAAGCTCCATACTTTATAATAGAACTATTTTATTCATTTCTCTCACAACTTATAGATTATACCAATGGATGATGACTAAGACTAACCACACATGACTTCTTAAAGGTCTGTTGTTGACCATTTGAACGAAGCCAACATGCAGCTTTGATTGAAGATATCCAAAACAAAGGGGTGACATTTAATAGCATATAAACTATTTCTCTCAATTATAATAGCGGAATATACCAGCCCATTTCATCTTCAATCTCCTCAATTATCTAATCAATGCATGACCCTTGATTTAAATATAAAAATTGTTTTGGTAACCAACTATTTTCTATAATTTTTAATCTCTTGTTGGATTTTAGTAGTGTCTTATCGACTCTTTTGTTATGTTTAGTTGTAGTTGACAGTTGTGTTTTAACCAAAAATCATTGGTTCTTTGATTCTTTTGTCATATAAACATGAATGATTCATTTAAGGGGAAGGGCAACGATGTGACAGCTTCCTCCACTACCAGTGATTGTATTGAAGTTTGAACACTACCTTGTGCAATAAATTTGTTATTCAGAAATGAGCTTCTTTTTTGTTTTGATGTTTGTTTTAGGTTTAGGGCACTTAGAAATGAAAGTGGGGGTCCTTGTGGGCCCCCGCATTGCTTTACTTTTAATTAAAAGTGTGTTTTTTAAGGCTGTTTGCTCAGGGGACGACAGGACGTCTTCGTTACGTTTAGGGGACGGCTAGAAGTCCCCTAAACGTACCGGGGACATCCAACCGTCCCCTGCCATCCCCTGTTTTTTTTTTTTGCGTCCCGGGACGTTTCCTAAAATTTGCAAAGTTTGGGGACGGGAAGGGGACGTTTCCTACCCGTCCCCGAGGTTCCGAAACGTCCCCGGTACAGGGACAAGCTAAAAAACATAGGGGATGCGTCCCCGTGGAACATAGAGAAAAACAAATTATTAGAATAGTATGCTAACACGGACACATATACACTTGAAAGCATAAGACACCATATTCTAAAGAACAATGATCGAATATGGAACTTCAACTACCACATTTAAAAGATAGGTAAGAAAGAGGAAGGTGAGCATGCATGTTTAATCATAATGAAATAGACCAAAAGGTGGTTTCACTCCGTGAAGACGAACAAACATCCCAACACATAGAAAAATGACACCATCACCTTCGTTGCATTGAAATGCTTCCTTCCCTGCCGTACCTACAAAGAAACATACCTGGTATGATTCTTGGGTGTGAAACATGCTTTAAACAACATGGAAACAATGTGCTGTTTCCAGCATGTGCACTGGTGTTTCGGGCGTTGCGATGGTGCAAACAACCAAGAAAAACAATGAATGTAGTCCTTGACATTACATCCCATTTAGGGTTTTCATCTATAAAAGAAAATGTATATCACAACATCTTAATGATTACAGATCCTTTATATTGCATCATGTAAAAGCATTTCGTCTACATTAAAAACACATTGCGTTCATCATGTTTCTCATGCACAATTTTTTTGGAATATCACAACATTGTATGATAGTGGTCCTTTACCTTGCATCCTGTAAAGGCATTTTGTCTACAGGAAAAAATGGTATATCACAACATTTTGTTTATTTTGTGTATAATAGGGAAGTCTTTTGGCCTTACCTTATTTTTTTGCTTTTATATAGACAAGAATATTCTTTGGCTGTTCCTTGTGGTTTTATATAAAGTTGGTATATTTTAAGCTTGTAGAATGTTTTGAACTTTTATGAATACTATATTTTTTAAGTGTTTTATCTTTTATGGACTGAAAATGAGTATTATGAATTTTTAATATTTATATGTTTTTATATAATATCGCTGACATTTCCTTGCTGTTTCGTATCCAAGGTTTTTTGAAAATTTGCATTTCCGTGTTTTAGACCCGTTTGGTTTCTTGACAACTTAGCCCATCACCTAAGTCACAAGGTTCGGCAATTTTTTCGCTTAAAGTTCGGAATTCGCTCAAATTAATATTGTTCGCCTTACGAAAAAAGGAGAAAGACACATGAGGATAAAGAGTGGGAAAAAACACGAAGAAAAGGCCTCACCCTGCAAACCCTACTTTTGTTTCTGCAAAACATGTAAAAAATACTCGAAAGCCTCGAGTCGATATACGATTGAATAGAAGGTTTTGTGAGTGGCGGGATTTTTCAGAAATGGAAGTCTTGAAGCAAACAGATGCAAATAAAATCATTGCAACGGATTTGAATGGTACTTGGAGTTGTCGTTGGTATTTTTTTCCGCAGATTCAAATAGCAACCAATGTGGCCGTGGGCATAAACGTGGCAGTGGAAGTTGGTGTAGCCGCAGGCATGGGCGTAGCTAGGGCTTTTACACTATCGTGGAGGGAGTTACACAATTGCTTTGTCGTGTGGAGCCTTGGAGGTCTGCACAATCGTTGCAAAGTCGAGTCGACTAAACGTTTATTGCTATATTTCTAAGTTAAAAATTTAGAAGTTTTTAATATTTTTGTATATTTCTTACATTGATTTTGCTAAACGTTTCATTTATTAAATTCTTTTATAAAGTTTTTAACAAATAATATATATGTTTTTAAATTTATTACTACTATATTTATTTTTAAATTTAATTTATTTTTTATAATGTTTTTATAATTTAATTTTTATCAATTTAATTATTATGCTTAGGGAACTTAGAATTATATGTTTGAGATTGTGGTTGACATAATTTTATTTTTTAAATTAAATTAATTTTTTTATAATGTTTTTATATTTTGATTTTTATCAATTTAATTATTATGCTTAGAACTTGGTATGAAGTTTAAGAACTTAGAATTATATGTTTGAGATTGTGGTTGACATAATTTTATATGTTATAATGTTTTTCTATTTTTCGAACTTAATGGTGAATTTTTTTTCAAACTTTATCCATTGGCCGAACTTGAACTGAATTTTAGCCTCATTGAACTCAAACTCGAACTCGAACCTTGTGACTTAGCCCATCACCAATTGCAGCTCCCACCCACATCCCCCAACACCACCAAAACACCATCTCTTCTTGCAAAAGTGACACCTATCTATAAAAAACAAAAGTGAATAATAACATCCACCAAACAGAAATTAGACCAGAGCATAAACCCAACTCACTACCTACCATACCAAACAACAACAACTTGAGATACAACCATAAGCCAATAAGACCATATGCAACATGGGCAGCCTGTGCCCAAACCCGGACCTACCTAGTAGCTCTAAACTACCCCCAGAAGAACACACACTGCCACAAAAGCTAGTCACCACCCCTCCACTTCCATAATATCCAATAGGGGTTGGCACAATCACAGGGAGGATTTTAATCAAAAGGAGGATTGTAATGAAAAGAAGGGGGATTTTCCCACACCCTCCTCGTTCCCCTCCACATCCACTTTGCTAACCCCACTAGAAACTCATGAACCTTTAACATCCTCATAAACATTACAATTAGGTCCCCAATCATCACATCGCCTACTGTCACTTTCACCCTTCTTATCAAGGAAATTAGCCTTGCACTATAGGAATTCATGTATGTGGTGTTTTGCTGCCAAAACAAAACTTACCTGCAAGACCTCCCCATTTGCATTAATTGCTTCAATCTTAGTGGTGGACCAGTGGACCATTCAACACTTCTTTTCTGTCATTGGGACCTTTTTCTTCCCAAATCCATTCCACAACAATGAGGCCATCCACTTTCCTAGGTACCCTACCCTCTCTATAGACAGACAATCGCAAAGAAGCAGGCTCAAATGCAGGAGGTGAAGGCATCCTAGCTTTAGTAGAAAGATCCCCAACACTGATCAGACAAACAGAGTCGTCCCTGATTTCAATTATAAATAGGGAAGCAAATTCCTTCAAAGCTTTGCACAATGTGCTAAGCAAATGTCTATGCTGCTTTCTGCAACTTGCAATCAGGCCTCAAAAAATTCTTCATCACTAGGCCTTTGTATCTTTCGGTGCTGCACAACTGGGATTGTTTAATATCCCTTTTGGGGATAAAACTGAAACTGTTGGAAATTAGCGCAAAGCCCCAAAATATTTAAGTCTGATTTTTATGACAACTATTAAATAAGGACCAAAAACACTCTCAAACCCTAGATTAGGAGAGAGAGAAAAGCCACCGTAGAAACACTCAAAAATTATGAGAAGTTATTCCTTGGATTGCCCTTGATTTTAGAAGCCAAAAATTGTGATCAAATCATTAAACTCAAAATTCTGGAATTTATTATGGCACAAAAACAGTTGAAACTTGTAAATTCAATAACTCTTAGAAAACAAGGAATCTCCACACATATGAATACTCAAAATGATCATAAAAATACCAACAATCAAATGAGACCAATATCATAATTTTCCAACCATGGAAACCCTCTCAAAATTGATCCTGAAATCTCTAAATGAGTAGATAAAGCTGCCCAATGCCAATAAAAATCTGAATATGAAGTATTCTCCTCAAATCTGCAATATTCTTCAAGCTCACACAATATAGGAGGGTTTTCGTCCCCCTATAAGCCACTAGAAGGTTTTTCGTCCTTCTAGGAATTGCCACACACTTGGGTTTTCGTCCAAGAGTGGAGAACAAGGAGCCACAAGCTCACAATGTCCAAATAGAAAAATGTGCCAAGCTAGATTCTCCAAATGAGCCCTCTAATCTTCTTTTATAACCTCCTTTTGGCACCAAGGCTTGGAATAGCAAGGCCGACCTCTTAAAGTATTCTTTTAATCTTTAATTGGCTTTTAAAGTGCATAAAACCCAGCCAACCTGCTAAAGGAAAACACAAGCTATAAAGAAACATTAAAATTTATTAAAACGAAAGCAAATGAAAGCCTAATGTTCTTTTCCAATTCCCTATTTTATTTCCATGGAGAAGGAATGGCAAGAAGCCCAAATTCTGATTCTTAAGCGGGAAAAGGGACATTACAGATTCGACGCAAGTGTGATAAAGCTTGTTTCAGTGTATGTAACATTCGATTGGTCAATGAGTACTCGAACTTCCTAAAGGAACTATGACCCAAACATAGGAGGTAGAGATTTTGAAGGGAGAAGATTATAAGATTCTTAGCCAAAAATTGAATTGTAGAATTGTTGGGGTGATGGTCACCAATTTCATTGGGAAATCATCTTGGAGGAAAGAGTTGTCCACTCAGCACTAGCTAAATCCTCCCAACCATTGATCACCAAAACATTCTAGATGAAATCTTCACCCATGCCTTTGTCCAACTATCTGATTTGACAAGTACTCAAAAATTCCCAGGTGAGTGATCTCCAGGAGAACTTATGTGTTCTGTGAAACGAGTTTGTGACGAGTAATTGTGGCGAGTACTACTTTGTACTCGATGAGTATGGCAACCAAACTTGCCATATACGAGACAAACACGAAACATAGTACAAATTTTGTAAAAATACTATTTTTCTTCTTTATATGCCCAACACCACCACAACTTGTGATCACACAGCTATTGAGCATCCTTTGAGCGAATTGAAGTGATTTTATAATGAATTTGAAGAATTTCATCCGGAGGTTAGTTATTTTGTTCTTCTTTTCAAGCATGTAAGTTCTTTCATATTGCTAAAATTATACTTCCAAACATGATTGGCAAATTTGCATGTAATTCATTCAATTCCTATTATTTTTAATGTGATTTCTCCTAGTTTATCAACATTAATAAACAAAATTGTTGGATTGTATTTTTAAATGCTATTTTACTTATTTTTGTATTTATTCTTGTTTGTAGGGTTTTGAAGCACAAATTTACAATTACAATTACATAGGGTTTTCTTGTACTTAGGTTTGGGGTTGACAATTACAACTTTATTGTTTTTGTAATGTTGTTTTTAAATATATTTGGTATTTGAACATCTGCGAGTTAGAACTTAGCATATAATGACATCCTTTTCTACATCGATGTATAATAAGCATTCCCAAATCCCGTATTGTTGCATGGAAGTATGACATACGTGGAGTTGTTGAGGGATTGTGATTTGTAGTTTCTGTGGGAAAAAGGTTTCTAGAGGTATCAAGCACCTCAAGTACCATGTTGCGTGCATGCATTGTTTGTTTGTGACATCATGCCATGTCTCAATCTTATAGAAGAGGCACAATGACAAGTTGAGGGCATGGCTTGCTTTGTTGGATGAGACGAAACTAGAGAGGAAAAGGGCGTAAATAGCCATTAAACCTGAAATGGCAGTGGAAACAGAGTGATTGTGGGCTCTAGTCGTGGTCCATGGTTATGAGGCACATTCGGTTCCTCGAGTTCAAGCAAAGGCCAAACACATATTTTTGTACCTAGAAACATACCTACGACCAAACCTTCACCGAAAGGTTTAAGCTAGAACAAGGAGTTGCATGAAGATGTAAGGTGTGTGCAAATTTATAGTATTCAACCTTCCCTTTAATGTGGTGAAGAGCTCGTCTGGGAGTGTTTGGTGACAACATTGGCATTTGCGGGAAAAGGTACAATGCATCCTCTTGAAGAGACTTGAGTGGGAGGTTGCTCTAGGGTATGGTTATTGCTACTGAAAGTTTTTTCGGAAGATCAAAAGTAGTGCCGAAAATTCGGATGCACCATTCTTTAATATGGGTGGATAGATGGAAGGAACTGCACCCTTACCAAATTTTAGAAGCTTCAAACGGTGAGATGGTTTTTGAAGTCAATTGATGCCTATAACATAGTAAAGAAATCCAAAAATTTGAGTCTCATGTTAGAGAAGGTTGTCATAGAGGTGGGCATCAAGAAGTTGTGCAGTTGTCATTGGCAATGCAACAACATATGTGGTGGCTGGGAGACTACTTCAGGAGAAGCGTTCATCACTCTTTTGGATCCCTTATACGGACCATTTCCTGGATCTTCTTTTTGAGGACATAGGAAAAGTTGATTCGGTGGAGACCAGTTGTAGAAGATGTGAGTAATATAACAAAAGACATTTATAAGTACCCTTGAGTTCTTAGCTTGATGAGAGAACACACCAAGGGGAAAAAGCTTGTTTGAGCAGGTATCACAAGGTTTGTAACTAACTTCGTAATGTTGCAAAGTATTTGTAGTTTTTGACACCATTGAAGCAAATGTTTGTGAGTCAAGTATGACTAGACTCACCATATTCAAAGAAAGCCAATGGAGAGAGGATCACAAAGATATCTTTTGATAATGTCTTTCTGAAGAGAGCTACAAAGATCATCAAGGTAACTTCAAACATCAATTTAAATTTAAATTTGAATTTGATTTCTTTTTTCCTTTTCTTAAATGTATTGCTATTTACTTTAATTGTAAGAAAGTTTAATTTGTTTGTAGGTGTGTTAGAGCATTTGGTGAGGGTTTTACGCTTAGTGGATAGGGGTCATAACCTAATGGGATATATTTATGAGGCCATGGAAAAGACCATAGAGGCCATTCAAAACTATTATAGGGGAGATATAGCTAGACTTGGTCCCTTTTGGGAGCTAATTAATCGAAGGTGGAACAATTAACTCCACATACCAATTCATGTAGTAGGGTATTGTCTCAACCCAAAGTTTTCTTCTCTGATGGCTTTATATATGTTAACGGGGAGGTTATGGAGGGCCTCTCAACATGCATTGAGAGGATGACACCTGAGGTTGAGGTGAGGGACCTCATTATTTTAGAGTTGCAGAATTACAAGCATGCTGGGGAGGGTCTTTTATTCGGCACTAGCTTTTTGAAGGAAGTCCACGCAACCATTAGGTAACAAAAATAGAGTATTTATTTATATGCTAAAGTTACAAATTTACAATTATTAATTACTTACAAACTTTTGAATATCTTGTTTGTAGGTTCTTGGTGGGAAGATTGGGGTGGAAATATCCCAAATCTTCAAAAGCTAGCCCTTCAAATTTTATCTCAACCTTGTAGCGCTTCTGGATGTGAGTGTAGTTGTAGTTTGTTTGAGGCCATTCACACAAAGAAGTGGAACAAGTTGACTTGACGCTCCAATGACCTAGTTTTTATGATACAATCTTCGCCGCACAAGAAAGGTGGGCGCATCATAGGAGCCTATTGATTTGGATGAGATCAATGCATACACTAGTTGAGCTTGCAAAAGAAGAGGAGATCCCCATATTTACATAGGATGAGATTGTTGCTTTTGAGAGGAAGCTACACAGAGTGAAGCAAAAGCGGGAAAGATTGGGTGGATGAAATCTTTGTAGACAATCTTTGAACATGCAACAGAGAAGTCATTTCCATCTATTACTAGGGTGGAGCCACATTTGCGAGTCTTTTAGGAGCGAGTAGTCACAAATGAGCATGAGGACTAGTATAATCTCTAGATCCTCTCCCCATTTATCTAGTGGAACAAGGAAGAGGAAATTGTAAAATATTGTAATTTGTAACTTGCGTATAGATATGCGATTTATGATGATGATTTTCAATGATAATCATCATAAATTCATAAGACTTATCAACCGATTGTTGTATTCAATTCTAATAGAAAAAATCTCCAACATTTTGGACTCATTTGATATATTTTGTAACTATATTTTGCTTAAAATTTGTGTTTTACTTTTTTAAGGTAAGTTTACGTTGTCAAGTATTTGTTGAGTATTGCCGTGTATTTATCGAGTCAATTTTTTTGTGTTTGCCGAGCCTTTGTCTATTGTGAAGGATTCGAGCCAATGCCTTGAGGAAAACCACCCCGCCAAAAGCCAATGTAAATTGTGAAAAGCGAGAGGAGTACACCATTGGAGAAAACAAAGGTTCTCGAGAGAATAATTCAATAGAAGAAAAAATCAAAGAGATGCAATGAAACAAAGGAGGTTGTGCAATTCAAGAAAAATCCATTAGATCATTCATTGACAACCCAACGATAAATGATCTCATGTGTGTACATGTCGCTACTTAAAATTGTCTGGGAAAAATTCTCGCCATTTGTCCTGATTAATTTGATAGACATTCATTAATGATTACCCTTAGTCCTTCCATGCCTCCAATCATATCCATGAATTTGATGACATTCAATTTTTCAAATTGAATAAATTTTTAAGAAGTTTAATTGTAGGGACAATCTTACAAGCCTTGAAGCAAAAGCTCCTCCAACCTAGGCATTTCAAAGGTTCTCAACTTGATTTTGGAGAAAATCCCAAGGTTAATGCCCACATCGGTGAGCATATCTTCCAAGCTATTAGCCTCCCTAAAACAACAGGAAAAGGAGATATTTGAATTTTTTCAATCAATTCCCATGCATGCATGAAAATTTGATTTATTTCTAATTGGGAGTGTGACCTTTGATCATCGCATTAACAATGATCAGTGAGTCACCTTCTATGACCAAATTGAGCACCCTTGAGACATGGGAAGCTGAAGACCATCTACAAGTGCTCATGCTTCCACTTCGTTGATAGGAAAGGAAAGGTCTTTTTGAGGTCAATGATGTCGGGTGCGCTGGTTTAGGTCTATAGGGATAGCTTGTAGCATATAGGACAATCTTGTACTCCCAATGTGCAATATACACTTGACTGTGGTTCAAATACGAGTACATACCCTACCCCCTACATGATGTAAACTTGTGACCTCTCTTTCAAGAGCTCATGTTCTTCACCACTAGGCCAACTCAGGTGTACTCTTGCCAAGAAAAGAGGCCAAGGATCGCACACAGGTTGTGCTGTGGGGATTGAGAAGAGATCCCTTACCAATGAAGCTTGGGTTGCCTCGGGGACCCCATCAAAATTTAATTTTGACCACCCTAAAGCAAGAGGAGACTTGGTTTGATCCTTATGATTGACTCTTTTCCCATTAACATAATTATTTAAGTACTTTTTATTCTTGAATTAATATGAATTTACAATAATCCTTTACGTTATCAATTTTTTTACCAAATTTATTATTCCTTGAATTTGAAGCCAAATTCAAACCAGGTGACCTAGTGTTCAAATGATAAATTTACTGATTGATATGGAAGATGCGGGAAACTTGTATTAGACACAAAGGGGGCGTTAAATCCTAACTTGAGATTCAAGTCACCATTAAATGTTGGCCTTTTTACCACCGGCAATTATAATCAGCTGCCCAAGCTCTTATTTGATATAAATGGCCCCTTTTACAAAAACTGAACTACCCAACACAACATCAGAACTCGACTTTACAATGTATGGAACTAAGAACAAAATAGTTAATTATAGTGCATAATGAAACAATGTCAAGGTACACAACCCCCTTGGGAAATGATTTGTTAAGAGACTTCAATAGACACCTGAAGTAGCATATTAAGCTCAACGAACAAGCTTGAAATAATGCTCTATGTGACTGCTCAGTATATGCATTTGCCAAATTTAGGGTCTTAATATTGTCTTTTTGTACATGCTTTGTAGTTGAATGATTTTGTTGGCCAATGTATTTCAGTTTGTTCTTGGCATGTCTGCAACAGGTTACGCATTGTCATGAATGATTCCTAGATTTTATTTTTGCCACATAATCATAGTCTTAAATGGCCATACTAGCTCAGTATTCTTATGAGATGTATTTACGTTTTCAGATATTATTTTCCTAAGGTGGATGCTTTACACACTTATTGTTACTCAAGTTACCAATTTCTTTGCTTCAAGGTGTGGTATAAAAGTGAATGTATTTTCAGGTATTGGCATGCCCGCCTTTCGTGTATGGTATTAAAAATAAACACATGGTTGAGTAGTGATTAATTTTTTCCTTGTAAGATGCAATTCAATCAATAAAGGTTTTATGGTTGAGTAGTGATTACCATTTTCCTAGCTTCAAAGAATTATATTGCATGTTTCTCCTATTATTGCTATCATCTTTAGGTCCAACAAATTAATTTTATTTTGTAGGCATTGGCTGCTTCAGGATTACGGGCATTGCGTTATGCTCGTGAAGTAGAAGGTGTTGGCTCAGTTGTAGCTATTGACAATGATAAAGGTTTGTGCCACATGTAATCTTTATTTCCAGAAAATGCATTGTTCTCTGTTTGGTGCAATTTACAGGGATATGTTCCCACGATGTTCTTTGAGCTTTATCTATTTACTATTTCCATATTTCAATTTTGTAAGTAATCTATACATAGTGTCCATATTAAAATTGCTTGTATCTGTTTTCCCATTTGCAGTGGCTGTGGATGCCTGTAAGCGAAATATAAAATTAAATGGATCTGTTGCTTGTTCAAAGGTTGAAGCACAATTTGCTGATGCTAGAGTCTACATGCTTACTCACGAGAAAGAGTTTGATGTGGTAAGTTAAGATTTTCTGGCACAGTAGACTGATCTGTTTTTGATGGTCCACATACCACCATTGCACCCTTATATACTCTTGGATCATCTATGCGTATGAACTAATCCTTAAAATTTATTGGGGTCATGGGGGTTTGTGTGAGAAAACTTTTGATTCTAGCATACCTCTGGCTCTATGAGTGTGATTGTTTTAGCTGAAGATCGACACTGAGTCCAATGCTTTGCCAAGCATCAATGCCTATTTTTACTCTTCAGCTTGTTGAGTTGCTCCCAAGTTCAAGTTGTGAAAGTTTTTGAGTATGTTTGAACACATGCAACTATAAAACATATTCGGTTGGAACAAAAGCTTACGAGTGATCTTGTGTTTGTGCACTAAACATTTGGTTCCATACAAAGCAAATCTTGAGTCTTAGTGACTTTAATGCTTCGAATTTGTAAGTATTTGAGATTTGTTATTCAATGTTTATCTAGATTCTCATACATAATTAAATATTATCTAGGAAAAGTGATGATATTTTCTCATCCAAACTCGGATTGGATCTCCAAGAGGAAAGAAACAACATATATGGAGGAGAAATTTGTTTTGTTGGATATGGCATTATAGCAGGCCAAGACTACCTTAGCCCAAAATAATTAGTAGCCTAATTTGTTGCATTCAAATTCATGTTTGAATTTGTGGAGGATAAAATTCCTGATTTAATTTGACTAAAGAAATATACTTGTTTTTAGACTAAAAGAAATATATATTTTTCAGATTAAATGAAGAGATAAATAAAAAAGCTTTTATTTATAAAATATCTAAAAACTAAAACTGAAATCTATAGACTGTATAGTAAATATGAAACACTATAAAATAAAGTTATTAAAAATAAATTGAAAACTATAAAATAAACTAAACTAAAATAACACAACATTTTAAAACGAGCGAGCAAGAACTAACTAGGGCCGTTTCATTACTGGAATCAGAGCAGTAGGGCGATGACAATGAGGAGGCTGATGAATGGGAAGGATCTTGGGGTGATGAAGATGATGAAAAGCTTCTGGATCTTTGGATGGAGGTTGCTTCCCGTCAAAAAGCGAGCAGATCTGCGGCAAAGCAATTCGTTTTGGGGATTTACGTGTTTGGAGGGATTTGCAGAGGTGGCTTTGGGCCATGAAATTGTCGTCCCATCCCTTGTTGTGGTCGTGTTTGGTTCTGTCGACGTTGGAGCTGTGACGGGTTTGAAGTGGGCTTCCTCCTTTTGGCAGCTCGTGCTAAACCACCTTTGCATCTATAGGGGTTGTTTAGAAGCCTCTCTGGATGGTGGTTACCTTGGTTTGATGGCTGAGGACAAAGGTGCCCTTTTTCCCTATTCTTGGCAAAAGGTTGTGTTGTTGCTGATCTTGGGTGTGCTGAGGCCATTGGGGTGCAAGTGCAACCAACTTGTCATTTGTTTGGTTAGAAGACTTGGGTTGATCTTTGTCAAAGGAAATTCTAGATCGAATCTTGCTTTGCCTCAATTTTTGGAATCGGCCAGTGGACGAAGAGTGTTGGCATCTTAGGGTTCTGACTTTAGTTGAAAGTTCGTCCCATAGGTTTGAAAATTCTGTTTGGGGACATTTTTGGGTCTAGGCCAAACATTGATGTGATTGGGAGATGGGTGCCAAGTAAATGGAACCCGAGTGGCCATGTTGAGATCTCAGCCTAAGTTGCCGCATTTGAATTCGTGTTCGAATTCGCCGATGATTAAATTCGTGAAAAATTCGCCGGTAAAAAAATCAGCGATTAAATTCGTGATTAAATTCGACTATGAGAAATATACATTTTTATTAAATATATAAAAACAAAAGATAAATTCACATTTCAAAAGAGAGATAATATCACATTTCATTGATTTCATTACTAATCTATCTACAGGCGATCAAAGCTCATGATTATTTCAGAAGATTGCAAGAAGTTGCTTGGTCGAAAAAGGTGCAAAAATGGATTTTATGAAAATAAGAAAAATATTGCCATCAATGCGTAGAGCTCAAGAAAATATGCACTTTTAGAGAAAACGACACCTGAAACGGAGCCATAGAATGAAAGTTATGGCACATGCAAGTTTTTGCTGCTACATCTTCCTGGACCCTTTCCAAAAATGGCAAATTTTTTCCTGTCCTGTTTTTTTCACCAAAATCCAAAAAGGAAAAAATTGCCAAAAAGGAAAAAAATGCGAATTAAATCGCGATTTTCAAGGCAATCTTAAAATTCGGCGAATTTCGAATTTTTTCCTTCAAGTTCGCCGAATGCGGCAACATAGATCTTAGCTATGCCGAATGGTTTCTTGTTTTCTTTTTCAATTTAAGAGGACTCTCTCCGGGTCTTTCATGAGAGTCCTTGGTTCTTGGGTAAATTGTGCCTTTTCCTTTGTAAATGGAAGCCAAGATTTTTGATCCCGAGACAGATGTCATTTCGGGGTTCTTGTTTGGGTCGAAAGCTTACGAGTTTACCATTGGAATAGTGGGAGATTGAGGTTTTGGAAGGTATTGCTAGATCCTTTGCCAACTTACATTGTGATACAGTTACCATATCTAGATCCAAGTTGCTATTTGCTAGATTCCGTGTGTATGCTGATGTGGATAAACCTTTTCCGCCTTCAATTCTTTTGTTTTCTAAATTTGGTGTTTGGAAGCAACAAATTGTTTTTGAAGGTTCTTTTGTCATCCGCCAAATGTGTCACAAAGCGGGTCACTCCTCGGTGGCACGAAGGGCAATAAGGAGGCGTGCAAAAGGAATGATTCTAGTCTCCCGATCCACGTATCGGGCTTGCGAAAAGAATGGAAAAGAAAAATGTTAAGGATTGTCCTACTAAGGTTAAGGATAACTTGGACGGAGCCAAGGATCCCAATTCCATCTCTTCTTCCAACCTAGGTAGCCGATCGTGCCCTGGGCCTGCGAGTGCACGGTCCAGATTCGTTGCGGGTTCGGGTATGGGTCCGGTTCGCACGGGAATGCGGGTAGGGTTCTTCTTTTAGGGTCCAGTCGGCTAGGTACGTCCTGTGGATGTACCCAGTGCATGCCCGGACTTTCGGGAAGAACCCCGCCTGTACCTAGCCGTTACTGCCACATTTTGGAGGGTTTTTTAATTTTTTTTTTGTTTTTAGTAAAAAAAAGTCAAACCGACTTTTTAAACAATAAATTATTCTTTTAAACCCTAATTTGTGCCCCCAAACTCTATAACAACAACAACAAGTCATTTACCTCACATTTGCATTCTTGTCTCTTATTTGCATACTTGACTCTTACCTTCAAATTTTCCACTATTTTCAATTGCTTAGGGTTGATTTCAAGTGCCATATAGTTGAAGTAGCTTGCAATAAGTGCCAAGGAGTTCAAGGAGCTTGCATTATTGGTGTTGGGTGTATTGAGGTAAGTATTTTGTGATTTTTTTAAAGTGTTTTAGTTTGTATTTAATATTTTATTATTTTTTAGTTGTTTTTTTTTGTTTGTTTTAACTTTTTTGTTATTGTTTTAAGCTTCATTTTTCTACATTTGATTTCATTTAAATTTAAATTTTAAAGTTTCAACATTTTCTCAAGACTAAATTTGTTTTCTTTTTTAAAAAAATGCATTGTGCAGTTAAAAACTTAAAATGGCTGCGAGTTCTAGTTCTGTGGGTCAAGGTAGTAAAGGTGTCCTTAACAAAAGTGATCCATCCTCCCCCCTTTGGAGCCATGTCAAACAACTAGAACAATTACCAGGTGGAGGGGGCTTTGTTTGGGTTTGCTCACAATGTAATATGCAATTTAAGAGCTCCTACAGTCGGGTGAAAGCCCATTTGTGTGGGGCTATTGGCCACGGAATTAGAACATGTGGAGGGTTGGATGGAAAGGGGTTGCCACGTGCAAAGACCCTTGCATACATCAAAGAGCAGGAGGAAGCAGATGCAACAGTTGCATTAAAATCCAATCATCCTATGGCAAGAAAAGGAAGATCACATAGCATTAGCAAGCCACATGTTTCTCCTTTTGTTGATGTTGTGGCCCCAGATCACCCATTTTTGTCTACACTTATTGGAGGGGAAGAGGATTCACCTCTTTCTCACAAAAGAACAAAAGATGTAGGCCCATTGGAAAGGGCATTCCAGAATGAAAGCAGGGACATAGCTAATCAAAGTGTTGGACGCTTTATTTATGCATGTGGTGTCCCATTTAATGTTGTTAGATCACCATACTGGCAAGATATGGTGAGATGTATTAATGAAGCCCCTAAAGGGTACATTAGCCTAGGGTATGAAAAGGTGCGCACCACCTTATTGTCAAAAGAAAGAAAAAAAGTTGAAGACTCATTGTTACCCATCAAGAATCAATGGCTCGAAATAGGAGTGTCCATCGTTTCTGACGAATGGAAAGATACAACAAATAGGCCATTAATCAATGTGGTTGCCGTGTGTCCTAAAGTGGCAATGTTTCTCAGGGCTATTGATTGTGAGGGGTAAGTGAAGGATGCCCAATTCATTGCCAACATCCTCATAGAGTCCATTGAGGTGGTGGGGCCTCAAAATGTTGTCCAAGTCAGAATTGGACAATGCGAAAAATTGTAGAGAGCTGCAAGGTTGTTGGTTGAGACACGGTATGGACACATATTCGGACACCTTGTGCGGTTCATTCCCTCAACCTAATGTTACAAAAAATGGGCACCAAAATTGCTTGGATCAAACAAGTCTATGAGGAGGCAAGTGAGATCCAAATGTTTGTCGTGAACCACCACATGTCCCAAGTCATCTTTCGTAAATTCTCGACATTCACAGCTATTGAAGGTAACTCGTAACATTCTAATTTCTCTTTAATTTTTAAAAATAATTATTAGTTTTTAAAATTCATTTTTATAAATTCATTAAATTAATTTTTAAGTTTGTAATTCGTAGAATTTCGAATGTTTTAAATTTACTTGTCTTAATTTTATTTCTTTTGATTTCGTATTAGGTTCTGAGACTTGATTTGCCTCACACACGCTCGTCTTGAGACGGCTTGTGAAGGTGTGAGGGGCATTGAGTGGCATGGTTATCAGTGACCTTTGGAGTATATGGAGGCAAGCAAATAGTGAGAGGGCTAGAAATGTGAAATTGTTGATCCTAGATGAAGCATGGTGGGATTGTGTGGATTACTTACTTAGTTTTACCGAGCCCATCGTGAGTATGTTGAGATTTGTTGATATAGATCATCCATGCATGGGTGAGATTTATGATGGAATTGACTCAATGATTGAGTCAATTAAGACCATCATAAATGCCAAAGAGCAAGATCCTACAGAGACCTTCAAAGAAGTGCAATCACATCTCAATGAAAGGTGGAACAAAATGACTACTCCATTGCATCTTCTTGCTTTTGCCTTGACTCCAAAATACTATAGCGTAGAGATCCTTTCTTTGCTTAGGAGGGTCCCACCATATAGGGATGTTGAAGTTAATGAGGGGTATAAGGCGGCATTTGCTAGAATCTTCCCGATCCGTAAGTACAAGACATGGTTAGAGGTGAGTTTGTGAATTTCATATCTTCTAGGGATCACTCCATTAGCGCTCTTCGTGACAAATACAGGATGGATGCTTATTTGTGGTGGTACCTCCATGGACAAGCATACACCTACCTCATGCCACTTGCAATAAAAGTTTTATCACAAGTAAGATTTTAATTTTTTTAATTTCTTAACTCTTTCTTTTTTACTTTTATAAATTTAAAATTTTAATTTTGCATTGACTTTGTGGCTTGCCTCAATAGGTTGCGAGTTCTTCTTCAGCTGAGAGGAATTGGGGTACATATTCATTTATCCACTCGGTTAACCGCAACAAGTTGGGAGCAAAAAAGGCGGAGAATTTGGTCTTTGTGCATTCTAACCTGCGCCTTCTATCACATAAGAAGGATGAGTACAGGAAAGGGCCAACAAAGTGTTGGGATATAGACCCAGAGACTCCAAACTTGGATGTTCCCATTGCCCAACTTTCATTGCTAGACCCGGACCTAGATAGTACTTTGTGTGAGCTGCAAAGTGGGGCTAGCGGGAGCGGCATTGCTGATAGTTTTGGTTGTACTCCTGGTGCTTGTGGTTTTAATGATCCACGTGATGGTAGTGATGCTCTCATTGAAGACATTGGAGAAGATGCAGAGCCATTAGACTATTACTAATTAGAATGTTGATGTATCTTCATTTTTGTGTTTACAATGTTACATAATACATTGTAACATTTTGATTTGAACAATGTACTACTTATAAGTTCGAACAATGAATTATCAATATGTTTTAACTTTTGTCACTATTTCACCTATGTATATTTCAGATTTGTTTAATCTATGCATGTGTAAGGCTGGAATTTTGCTTATCTTGTTACTTTTCAAAATATTTTTAATATTTTATATGTATATTGTAATCGCCGTACCCAAGTGCCGTACACGGCCCCCAAAAATTGCCGTACCAACGTGCACCCGATCCCCGTTACTCCGTACCGTGCACCCACGTATTGGCTACCTAACAAGTTCCAACTTGACTCAATCGCCAAACAAAGAGAAAAGAAAATTGGAAACACCTCCTCCTAGAGCCTGTAAATTTAGAAGCGAATCTCTTGCTCCCTATTCTCTGTCCGAAGCAGTTTCTAGCAGGCTGCCCTCCTCTCCCCCTTGCAAAGAGAATTCTAGAGTTGTGTCTAGTGGAAGGATTTCAAGAAGTTTCAAGCGTTCTGCTGCTCTAGGTTTGGCTATCTTTGAGAAGCACGAGATAAGGATGAAATTATGTAGTAAAGTAAATGAAGGACCGGAGATGGCTTTCGAGAGGAATTTGGAGCTCTTTGTCTTCAAGCTGCCTTGATTTGCTCAGATGTTGTGTGTTTGGAGGCTTAGCTGCTTGCTTCGTGTAGTCCTAGGACTGTTTTTTAGCCGACGATTTGTTGACTGTGTGGAGTTGGGTTTGTATTAGTTTCATGTTGTTTGTTTGGGCTGCATTGCAATATCTGAAATCCTATTGGTAAAAGGGTTGGGACCCTTCCAAAATCCCTCCTTTACCCTTAATATATATTTTTTCAAAACAATAAAAAATTCTAAGTAAAGCTGTTACGACAAATTATGCAGCAAAGATTTGCTCCAAAGAACGGGTAACAATGGATGTGCATAATAAAATAGAAGGGCAAGAAATAGTTCTAAGGTTGGTGCCAAAGAATAGATGCATGGAAGGAGATAAAGTCAAAACAGCCATGCATGGATAATTAAATATAAAAGAAAGGAGCTGCTGTCTGCTGTTATAAATCGGCTTATTTATGGCGCCAGGAGGTGGATAATTAAATATAAAAGGAACTGCAACTTCAGTCCAAATTGGCGCCAGGCAAAGGAAGAGAAGCATGCATGGATGAATTAAAATAAAAAGGAGACTGCTGTTCCAATTTTAAGACTGGCGTCAAAGCATGGAGAAGTGAATAAATGAATAAAACAAAACAGTTTCTGTTCCATGTGCATGAATAGTTGAGGGAAAAATAATTAAAAATAGAACTTCAGTTCTAAAATCTGGCGCCAAGCATGAAGACAAAGCATGGATGAGACAAAATAGAATAAACAAATAAAATAAAGTCAACTTTTGTCCCATCTGCCAGCCAAAGACAGAAATAGGAATTAAAGATATAAAAAGAGCTGCTGTTCTAGCTAGAGTTTGGTGGCAGCAGGAGGAAAATAAATTAATAAAAGAAACGTGCTGCTGTCCATGAGCCACAGGGGTTAGGAAATAAATAAAAATAGCATGCAGACACAACTATTTTTGGACACAACAGCCTATGTAGGCTCATTTTTGTATTATTGAAGGATTAGACACACTTGGGCTGATTTGCTCTAGCAATTCTAGCCTTGTACTTGCACCTCTGAATAAAAAAGCTCCATTTTTTCCCTCTCATATTGCTGTTTTCTGATTTTTCATTGTGTTTGATAGGATATTGTATTGCCTTAGTGTGGAATTTACTCCCTCTACCGCTGTCCTTTTCTCCTAAACCCTTGAATTTATTATGCAAAATAGCTTAAAGTTGTGCAAGTGTGTGGATCTTTGATTTCTCTGTGTGCAAAGTTACATGCATGTGTTAAATTATTGGTGTATCACCCTTATTTCCCATTTCCCGCATTCCTTCTCCCTTTTCCTTGTCAAAGTTTTTCGTTTTTAGGTGATTCACAAGGGAACCAACCCTCTCTGGAGGTTCACCTCAGACATAGGTTACCCACAACCTTGAGGTGTTCCAATTTTGTCAACATAAGAGAGAGTACACACACCATTCTCTATCAGGGTGCAACTTCTGGGTGACAAAAAAAGCTTAATAAATTTAAACCAAAAACATAGTTTATAAGTTCATAGAATAGAATAATCAAAACTAAAAAGAATCAAATAAAAAAATCAATATCCTTACTTACCTTTGAGCACGCGTTTGCAAGTCCACATGAGCATGTAAGCAACCAAAACTTTATGGAAGAACTTTGGATGGCTTCATAGGGCTTTGTCACACAGTCTATATACATGCTACAAGCCTGCCCTTACATCCTGCCAATTAAATTGCAGTTTTAACTAATTTTCTGGTGCCTACGTGGGGTTTGGTGAATTTGAATTTTGGCATTAAAATCACCGAATGCGATGACTTTGCTAGTGGCATGAACAATGGGCTCAACAGGCATAACTGTGTTCATTTAAATTTTACATCACTATTTTTTTGTATATACTTCATAATTGTAGTGTTTTTATGGAATGAAAATTGTAGATTCTTACATTCATAGAATATTTATAAAATGTTGGAATTTAAATTTGAAAAACTCAAATGTGTGTACGTATTGGGTGCTTGATGGTTACACAATTTACTAACATGTTTTTGATAGATGTTGACTTCCACCTATTTGATACATGTTTAAACTTTATGATTGAGTTGATGTCTAAGAATTACATTTCACATGAAAGGGAAAGAAATCTTTTTTGGCTGATATATAAAATATTCTCTATTCCTTTTGATTGCTGAGTATTACTCATACACTTTGGCCACACCAAAGTCAACGTCAGTTACATGTTTGACTACTTTGACCGTTTGTTTTAAAAAGGCTAAAATATGTTGAGATGGAGAGAATTTAAAAAACTGAGCAAGGGAGGACTTGCCTTAACTGGAAAACAAAGCTTGTACAAAGAACTACCCGAGCAAAATTTAAAAATGGTCTTCCAAAACATCATACCTATAAAAGATCTGTCAATCTCTGAATGAGAGAGAGAGGACCAAGAGAAACACTATGAAAGTAACTATTAAATCCTTGCAACAACACTTCTAAAACAACTAATACTATGATCTTTTTTTTTTGAAAAAAGGATAAAGTATGTTGATATGGAGAGAATTCTACAAAACTGAGCAAGGAAGGCCATGCCTTAACTGGAAAACAAAGCTTTTACAAAGAACTACTAGAGCATAATTCGGAAAGAGGTCTCCCAAAACACGCGAGCATAAAAGATCTATAAATCTATGAATAGGAGAGAGAGTGTATACACATTATTTTCACTTTCTAATGATTAATTTTGTGCGGGGCATCATCACATTAATTTCTTCGAGTGCATGTCTTAAGAGTTCACCTAGATTGGGATGGGCCGACTTGTAGAATGTCGTGGCACTTACCCTTCTTACCGCCATTTTATACCACTATACTACCTTCTTGTAGAATCTTCGAGATCACCTTTACGTATGCTTCGAGTGTCTTCTAGCAGTCTTCATCTCCCTTCTTTTCCTTTGGCTAAGATTGAGTCATGACTTTAGTGTGTAAGTCTCAGTATATGTCTATCTATATATAAATTTCTCTCTCTCTCTCTCTCTATATATATATATATATATGGTACCCGCTTGTCATTTCTCAATATCGTCATCGAACAATTTGTTCTACCTTACTTGAAAATATGCCCGTAAAGGTTTTAGGGTTTAGTGGAGCTCACACTTGGAGTTCATCATTGGAGCATTGGGTTGCTTAGAAAGTCAAGAATAGGAGCTAAGCTAGCAAGGTCTTCCTTGGGATTTGGAGTCCTCAACTTTGGCCGACTCAGGTCTTCTTCCTATCCTTCTTTAGTCTCCCCGATAACAATCTCCCACAAGGTGCTACAAACTAATGAAGGATATTCGTGTGCCGATAGTGCCCACTCAAAAATTATGTCTATCCCTATGCTCTTTCCTTCACTTGGTTGATGACTGTTCATATGTATTATGTATTAAATATGATAGTGTTGCATGTTCTTATCTTTTACATCATAGTTCTTTATATTATAGCTCTTGCTTACGCGCCAATGGCATATTAGATAACTATTGCTTTGGCCTAGAGGCCAACCCAAAGGATTCTAGTTAGGTCTCTTATGTGTCATATCCCTGATGATTGAATGCAACTTACTCTTTTACATCCATTTGCAGCCTCCATACTTACACCGCTTTGGTTACACATTTATATGTATGGTGGCTCTAATATGGTCTTCTGCTTTATCCTAATATAGAGAAAAGATCCTTATATAGATCATCTTAACTTTACATATATTAACTAAAAAGTGCAATCCTTGACAATTACATGATAATCTAATTGATTTTCCCTTGGCCAAGCTCCAATTTCTTGAAGCATGGCCATTCATCCTGTGGGGATTAGACCTCATCGGTAAATTGCCTTGTTCCCAAGACGGTCACATATTCATTATTATAGATATGAAACATTTCATAGAGTGGATCGAGGTCTTCCCCTTACTAACAATACTGGAACCACTACTGCAAAAGTCATACTTAACCAAATCATTTTCCGATTTAGAATTTTCCCAAACCATCATTTTTGATAATGGTGGGAATTTCAAGATCAAGGAAATAGAGTAGTTATGCACTAAATTCAAAATTATGCATAAATTTTTGACACCTTATCTTCTTAACTGTAATGGCCAAGCAAATGTCACTAACAAAATTCTCAAGAAAATCCTTTAAAAGACCATTTGGAACTCATGTACTGATTGGCCCCTTAAATTTTACTCAGCTTTATGGGTGTACTATACCAATATCCGTATAGCCATTGGGGCAACTACTTTCTCTCTAGTTTATGACTCTAAATCTATTTCATGACTAGATGTAGTTGCCATCCCTTCAAATCTCTTTTCATGGAATCATCTCCAATGAAGAGCTTTGTGAAGTCTGTTTTGACGTCCTTTATTTGCTTAACGAGAAATGCCCACCATAATCATAAATATGAAAATCTTATTTCTAAACAACATAACAAACGTGTCAAAGTCAAGAAATTTGATATTGGAGGCTTAGTTCTCTTATTGGATTACACCCATGATAAGGAAGGAAAATACACCTAAAAATGTTGGGTCTATACGTGTCAAAAATATCTTAGGACTGAGTACTTATCAATTATAAACTAATGAAGGTCACATTTTTAAATAACCGTCAAATGCTCATGTCCTCAAAAAAGTATTATGCTTGACATGTATACACAACATCTTGTATATATTCTTAACATTCGCTTTCTGCAGTAGCTATATATGTGTGTACATATATATAGCATAATTTACACTTTCATATTTTATATTATTATTATTATTATGTTCCAACACTTTGATGTTGTCCCCTTGCATAGCTACACCTCTTGGTTTTAGAAGCTTCGTAGCTTTTACATCCTATTGTCACCTCTTGGTTTTGACGCTTTTTAGCTTTTACATCCCATTGTCACCTATTGGTTTTAGACATTTCTTAGCTTTTACATCCTATTTACAACTCTTGGTTTTTATGCCTTTTGGCTTTTACTTCTTATTACACTTCTTGGTTTCTTGAAATGCCTTTTTTCACGTCTTGAGTTTTACCTCCTCTTATAGTACACCTCTAGGCTCCTTGCTTGTGTGTTGCATTGTAAGACCTTGTGTATTTAACCAAGATTTCCTTCACAAGCACCCACCTCCTGTGAATACCCATTTGCTACCTTAGATTCCCAACCATAGTTCAACTCCTTGCCGAGTACTCGGTGAGTTGCCAAGTACTCATTTTTGATGTGTGAGTTTTCATAGTTTTAACTCGTGAGCCTTGCTTGGACAAGTTTTCACGAGTTTTTGCCGAGTTTTGCCGAGTTTTGGTTGAGTTTCACGTGCACTGACTGAATTTCTATGTACAAACCAAGTTTTAGGTGTTTTGTAAGTTGTCAAATTTTGTTGAGTTGGATCTTTCTTGTCTACCGAGTCCTAGTTGAGTCCAAGTATGTGAACCATGCTCCCAACCACAACTAGGTGTCTTATTAGAAAGGAAAAGAAATGGTCGAGAGTGTCATTTTGTTTCCCAAAATTAGTTGTGATTCTCGTAGTTCAACTTTTGTAGTTTATCCATGTCTCTCATCCATGTTTATCCTCTCTTCGTCATTGTATCACTCTTATATATGTTGATTTGGGCAACCTAGTCACTATTCATTCACTTCCGTTTATTTCACACTCCCTATTGATGTAATTCCCCTTTTTGGGGCAAAAACCAAAAATATGGGTTTGGCCACAAACCCAAAGAACCAGATCTGAAAATACACCAACACCAAAGATGAAAATAATCTGAATTTATGACAACTGTAATATCCTTCAAAACCCTAGGGCGAATTGTATAAGATCTTTGAATTCATCATACAACCATGCAAAACAACTGATAATTCAAGCATGGCAACCAATATCCATCCAATTTGGTAACAATAAATGGAGAAAGTCAACGAATATATGTTCTTTATAATTAATTTTTGGACAATAGAACAACCACAAACCAACGCTGAAAATGATAGATAATCACCACCAAAAATCATGAAAATATAGATTCCACCTTATAAAATATGCCGAATCAAAATATAAAATCAGATTTGCAATTTGTGCCCTAGAAGGCACTCAAATACCATCAAACCCTAGTCGCTCCCTCTAGGGAGAGCTCCAAAATGCATGCAAACCCTTGTAGATGTCTTCCTTGATATTCTAATGTCCAAATCTGCAAGAGGTCTTCAAAGTTGTCTTCACTTCACCCAAAAATGGAGGGTTTTCGTCCTCCAACCAACCACAAGGAAGGTTTTCGTCTTCCTTGGAAAATCTAGATTGTTTCGATGCGCAGTACGCAGTACATGTACGGATAAGGGTACAAGTTCGAGCACTCAAACGATAATTTTTTAAAACTTCGGGTGCACGGTACGCTTTTGGTACGTTTTATATATATATATATATATGTAATGTCCCTCCTCGAATAGTTTGTTAGAAGACCTTTTGCCCTTTTTGTCTACCCGATGGCCAAAGGGGGAGTTCAAGGGTGACCTGAAGTTTATTAACTTTATTGTATGGTGTTGGAAATAAATAAATAAATAATTAAAATATCGCTGAAAGCACATATAATGAATTAATAGACTTAAAAAGTGACTTTGACTTGGGAAAGTACATGGAAATAAATTAATACATTATTTAATGTGCTTTCCTAGGCAAAAAGTGCGACTTGCCTTGGGAATGAGAATAATTGATTAAAAATAAATTATATCCTTTGGGAAAAGTGCGACTTGCATTTTGGAGAGGTTTTTGGCTTATAAAGGGAAAAGTGCGACTTGTGTTGGATTCATTCCAGATTATTATTATTTTTCTTCCCGGCAGTTGGCTCTAGAAGCTTTGCAGACAAAATCCAAGGACAAAAACCCTCTGGATTATTCCTCTTGTGGATGGAAACCCCAGGAGAAGTGAGAGGAGTTTCTATTCAGGGAACTTCATTGTATTCACAAGTTATTTATCATTTCAGCAGTATCAGAAAGAGAAATAAATTGCAGCAGTGGGCATTCAGACAACTTCCAGAGTGGGGCGACTTATTCTACAGTTGTTTTATGCAGTATCTGAGGTATTTTTCATGCTAGTTTATTATTGTATCTTCCAGCCTCAAATATATATCAAATTGATTTGGTTTGAATAAATTCCGAGCAGGTTTTGGGCAATATTTTGTTATCAATCCATTTGCAGACTTTTGGTTGTTTTGCATAATCTGTTTGCCATTATATATCAACATTAACTTCACATTGAATTATTTGTGAAGAAATCTGTCTGTTTAAACCATAGGTGCATTTTTTGTAATTATTCGACTTGGGGTTTGTTTTATTTAATTTGTTTGTGCAGTATGAGAATGGTGTTCTATGGTTTCTTTTGACATTACCAGTATAGTTCCAAGCTTGAGCAATCTATAAAAAAATATATCGAGCAAAAGGGTTTGGGATCTTTCAATATATATATAAATATAGAAATATGTATATCAAATTATAAATTTAAAGAAGCATTTGCATACTTATTGAAATTTAATACCCATACAACTTAAAATCATTCATAGAACATGAAAACAAATTTCCAATACTTTGAGAATTGAGACTTGAGTTTGTATTGATTCATAATGTTCAAAACATAATACATTCAAGTTCTCAACTTCTAGAGCATATCATCTAGGCTAAAACTATTATGAAAGTGACTGTAATGGCTTATGAAATTCGACACAAGAGAGACCCAGCTGCTTCTGAATGCATTAAGCAAAAGGTATATGTTGAATGTCGTGCTTACTGCTTGTATTTCCAACCTTTCTGTTATGCATTATGCTGCATCTTGTTATGAAAGAAAGCTTTGCGTGTCTTTTCTGAAGATACTTCAAAAGATATAATGTTTTGTTGTGCTTATTGCTAGGGTAAATAAATGCCTCTTTCTGGTTTTCCAAAAATGCCAGTCAAGCATTCTCATAACTTTATATTAATATTAAATGACTAGTACCTGATATAAGATATTGGTTTCCAGGAATGCTATGAAAAGCAGAAAGAACTGGTGCTCATGGCAGAGCGTGTTGTCCTTGCCACTCTGGGTTTTGATCTTAATGTGCAACATCCTTATAAGTACCAAATAAAAAAGCATTTTTGCTCAATTTCTATCTTGTGGTGCGTACCCACAAGCCCCTTGCCCACAATGTTTCCTTACCCGTATCCGGAAACGTTTCCATCCCGGTACGAAGGGGGGAACGCTTCTATGCGATCTAGTGGAAAAGCCACACTAATGGATTGTTGCCCAATAGTGGAATGACAATGAGCAATCAGCCCAAAGATCAAATGTAGAGTAAATGCCCAAAAATAGATGATGAAAATGAAGTCATTGATCTCCTTTTATATCCTTCCTTTGGCGCCAAAAGCCAAATAGAAGGACTGACCTCATAAAACTTCTTTGGGTCTTTTAATTTGCTTTTATGACCTCCAACACAACCGACCTGCTTAAATAGAGGAAAACACTAAAAGAAACATTAAGATTAACAAAAGAAATGAAATGGAATGCAATTCCTTCCCTAGCTCATTCATACTTCATTGCCACGGAAAGGGAATGACAAGAAGTCCATTGTTAGGCTCTTAAGTCGAAAAAGGGGACATTACAGTCCTCCCTTCCCAAAATTGCTTGTCCCCAAGCAATTGCAAATTCATATGCCCAAGTATCACCCTATCAAAGTAAAGGAACATGCTGTAGTGCTCCCATAATCTGGATCTTGTGCCTGTTAAATGAAGGAGCTTCATCCCAAACAAACTCATACCTCTGCTGCCCCTTTCTTCATGGAAGTCTTCATCATTTTCTACTTCAAAAACAACAATGATATTACCTTTCTTTGCATGCTTACTTGTACAAAAATCCCTACAAACTGATGTAGTTTCCATCATAAAGCAAGGAATGGATGCATAATCATCTTGATGAGATATCTCTCTTATTACCAAATACAAATCAGATTGTGGAGGGGCTGAAAACATTTTACCACAGTCATAATTCACATGGAATCTTATCCAAATTGAGGCTATCAAATCTGATTTGTTCCCTCCTTTCAGCTGAAACCTTCTTCCTATATCAACTTGTGATGGAATGCTCTTCAAAAATGAAAATTCACTGCTGTTCATGGCTGCTAATGTCAGTCCCAAGTCTGATTTTTGCAAATTCAGTCCTATAACCATGGCATAATAACTACCAAATGGAAATCTTATGAAGAAAGACAATTTCATGAGTAATGTAGGGACTGAAATTTGATTTACATAGGCTGAAAAACTAAGAACAACAGGTCTACAATTGAAATCAACAGACATCTTGGCCTTTAACTTGAGAAAATCAGCCTTCCCTAGCTTAACATTCTTATGAATTCTGATTTCATCATTTTGCAAGTGGAACCCCAACTCCTTGTGAATTTTGAGGGTAAATTCCTCTAAAATTTGAAGCTCTTGACCCCCAAAAACAATGTGTGTCTCAGCTGAACTTAAAACAAAGAAGTCAATGCAAAACTCATACCTTTTCATGGGGACAGCAGGCTGTGGTATCTTTCTTGTGCAAAGAGGATATGTTCCATAAGTTATAGTGACCATGAGGCCTTTGAAACCAGCCTTGCTTGGCCCCATCCTTCTTGCCAATTCTTCTTTGATAATTTGATGCATATTGTTGCCCATTCCTTCTAACTCTTCCATTTTTATGGAACCAAGGGTTAACCACATATGAAACGGAAAGTTAGAACCACCATTATGACCCAAACACCTCATGATAGAGTTCCCTTCCATAATGATTTTGAAATCAGATATTTCTCCCTTTGAAAGACTCAACATAGCACCTATATGCCACTTGCAGAAACACCTTTGAAATTGAGCCCAAGTATCTATATGTTCTTTACTACAAGAAGTACTTCTTACCTCATCACCCTGTGAAGTATGATGTGCACGAAGGTATTCAATCAACAGTGACATAGGAGGATACAACACACATGAGACATGAGTACTCCTTCTAACCATTTGTCCATGGTAACAAATCTGAAATGATATATTGGCAAAAATGAGATATCTTCATACCGTGGGCTGCCCATGACATTCTTAGGACTCAGAATTTCTGAGTTTAAATCAGCACTCTTTCTTGGCATGATTTCCTCGCCGGATGGGGTCTTTTCTTTCTTGCATTTGTTCCAAAGTTGTTGGTGCTTGTCTTGGGTAACCTTAGGCTTCTCGTTAAGGATGAGTATTCCCTCAAATGACCTCCTTTTGACTGCTGTTAGGAATAGACCAGCCACCTCATCAAGTGCCTTAAGGAGAGATTTTTCCAATCTTCTTGACCTTATAAGACTTGTTGAGATACCATCAACACAACCATCATTGTGACCCCAAATTCTTCTTTCAAACATAAGTATATCAAACGGATTACAAACCAAACGAAAAGAGGAAGTAGTTACCTTTGCATGCATACTGTGGGCCTTGGGAAGAGGGTTACCTCTTATCACTCCAATCTCAGTCCTTGTGCCTAAAGCGACATTTGTCTTGATGCATGCATAACTTGGGGGCTGCTTGAAAGGGTGTAAGTACCCCTTACTACTCAATGTGCTCCTCATTTTGCCCACATTTGTATCAAACTGATTATGATGATTAGCTCCATGTGATGGTGAACTAGGGAGTAATAAATCTGAAATATATTCGTTCCTTGGACTTTCAACAAGATTTTCATCTCCTTTTGCCTTTGCCTCTTCGCTAATTGGTGCTCTCCCCTTTTGCACAACCACCATACCTTGTTCACATGTGCTTGGGATGTTTTTGTGGCTCTTACCCAAGTCTAATTCTTCATCTTTTGGCTCGTTATTGACTGCTGTTATCAACAGGCCAACAATTTGTTTATGTAATCGTGTCTCCTTGAGAAATGGGTTCCAACCATCCCTTTCACTTCCCCTACTGGTTCATCACCCCCCCTTTTAATCCTGGATTCAACACATGCTTAAATATTATCAGTATTAGCTAAACAATGATCAATAATTACCTCATGATGTAGACTCTTCGGAACAATGATGGGAGTAAGGGCCAATTCTTCATCCTTCATGATTCTATTTCTCTTAGAATGTAGATCTGATTTTCACCAGGCACGTGTGTGACTATTGGAGCTCAAATATCTCATGTCATACTTATGAACCCTCTTCTATCAAGCCCTTATTTATGCAGAGTGTCCACACCTTTGAGTGTGGGGTCCTTATAGAGTGTTGACCCCTTCCTTGTTACTTGGGGTTTTGACCTTGTGCCAATTCCAACTCTTTCTGTCTCCAACTTCATGAACTCTGCAAAAGGTAGGGCATCCCGCAGCTTCTCCTAAGAGCTCTATACTCATCATACCATGTATCGATGTTGCTCACTTTGGATGGCTGAGAATTAACGACTTCCTTTGAAGAGCTCCTTCTATCATTTGAACCTTGAATGATATGGATCAACCGAGTCATTGTGTTGGCGAATCTTTCTTGCCCTAGGGCAAGCTTTTTGAGCCTAGCATCACTGAAAATTTTATTCATCATTTTGATCTTCAAGCAAGGAAACCCTCAAGCTGGGAAGACCGAAGTTCTGATACCATTGTAATGTCCCTTTTTGGGGCAAAAACCAAAAATATGGGTTTGGCCACAAACCCCAAGAATCAAATCTGAAAATACACCAACACCAAAGATGAAAATAATCTGATTTTATGACAGCAACTGTAATATCCTTCAAAACCCTAGGGCGAACTGTATAAGAGCTTAGAATTCACCATACAACCATGCACAACAACTGATAAATACTTCTAAATAATTAATTCAAGCATGGCAACCAATATCCATCCAATTTGGTAACAATAAATGGAGAAAATCAGCAAATATATACTGCTGTAATTAATTTTAGGACAGCAGTAGAACAACCACAAACCAACGTTGAAAATGATAGATAATCAACACCAAAAATCATGAAAGTGCCTGATCACGGACCAAAATTTTCATGTCCTATAATTCCCAGGCACACCAAGTCTGTCCAGTCAGTCCAAGTGACCTCTTGATTAGCGTTATCTCATCCCCCTAGGTGATTTAGGAAAGTTCATTCATTCCCCCTAGGTGATTTTAGGAGTTCATTAAAAGTTGCAAGCTACAAATAGTTGTGGGAAGGGCTATCACTGGCCTTCCTAGAATGGCGGAGCGGAGCGAAAAGCAAAAAAGACAGAGGAGGCATTCCAAGGTCTTGGGACATCATGGAAGTGATTCAAGAAGATTATGGAAGGGCTTGGAGAAGTTGGGGTAGTTTCGCCAAAATTAGGGTTCACAGGCCTAGTTAGTGCACAGGCCAAAACAACCATTGAGCTTAGAAGGTGATTTCGGGAGCTCCGGATGGAGTTAGGAGCAAAACGAAACATCGTCGGAAAGGGAATTCCAAGCCCTACAAGATGGTGAAATTATTTTTTCACAACACTTTGGAGCATTAGACTTTGAATACCTTTTGCGAAGTGCACGATAGAGACTTGTGTGTAGAGCCAATATCTCAAAGCAAAGTTATTTGTTTGAATACAAATTCTTAGGGAATAGTAGAAGATAACTTCCCCTTGGGA
Source organism: Taxus wallichiana var. yunnanensis (assembly GCA_018340775.1). Classification (NCBI taxonomy): domain Eukaryota; kingdom Viridiplantae; phylum Streptophyta; class Pinopsida; order Cupressales; family Taxaceae; genus Taxus; species Taxus wallichiana. The sequence goes on from CM031242.1 coordinate 70,592,213, forward strand.
ATCTTGAATAAGGGCACCTGTTCAAGTAGGCCCTAAATTTTGTTTGGAAGCTCCATCAAAGCTTAACTTATGATATTTCGGAGGTGGCGGGTCTTATGGTTGTCTTGCGATGCTTTAAAAAGAAGGAATTTGGCTGTGGAGGAATATTCCACTTTCTTGCTATGTGACAATTACTGTATTGGCAGTGGCAAAGACTTCTACTAGAGGTTTTGTGGCAGTAAGAGTTGTATGCCGAATTTGAGCTTCAAGCCATGTCACAAGTTGAACAATGTGAGTACATTGGTTCTCAAAAATTTGAAAGTTTCTCTCCTATTAGGTATACCATGAATAAGCTGAATATCCGATGAAGAAACTTTCCTATTAGGTATACCATGAAAGACCATTCTATGTTGGATCCTCCAAAAGAGTGTCTATAGTCTCCCATACTTGCCTTGCATATGGACATTGGAAGAAGGGGTGGTTGACATTTTCGAGTCCTGCAAACAATTTGGGCATGTGATTGGACTTACCCATCCTCACTTTTGGAGATTATCTATAGTCAGAACACAATGGTTGAGGAGCCATATAAAGGCGTGGATATTTTTGGCCAACTAGGGACAACTATATTTCTGCTTCTTACTTGCAGTTTTCTGTTCCAAACAATTTGGGCATGTGCTTGGACTTACTCATTCTCACTTTTGGAGATTATCTATAGTCAGAACACAATGGTTGCCGAGCCATATAAAGGCTTGGATTTTTTTGGCCAACTAGGGAAAACTATATTTCTGCTTCATACATGCAGTTTTCTGTTCTTTGTTATGCTTGAATTTTTTTTCGAACTTATCAATTCTGCAATCATGTCTTTTGTGAACTGTGCATCATTATTTGAACTGCTTTTTGATGCTTCTAAATTTGCAGATCTGACGTATATAGGTTTACAATGACTTGTCATCTAGAGATGTACTGTTTTATGCATAGTTCACATACCCGTATTCAGCAGACTCAAAAACATTTAACTTGGCAAAAATTCGGCAAGACTTGGCGAATATTTAACAACTTAAAAATACATAAATTTTATGCAAAATACAGCTACAAAATGTCTCAAACGAGTCTATAAAATGTTGGGGAAGTGTTTTCTAATAGATTTGAATAGAAAAACAATACAAAATCGCATCATCTTGCGAATACGACATCAATCCGATAACTATTATGAATTTATGATGATTGTCATTGAAAATTATCATCATAAATTGCACATCTATGCAAGTTACAATTTACAATAATTTACATTTTCCTCTTCCCGTTTTAGATAAATATTAGGTAGAGGGTTTATTGTCTTTGCTAGTCCCACACTTGGTTACAAATTGCTTGCTCCTCCTGAAGGTTGCGATTGCGGCTCAACCCCGATAGTAGATGGCGGAGGCTCCTCTGTTGCATGTTCGACATCACCTCCAAAGATGTCATCCATCCAATCGCCAATTAAACTCTAACTATATAGACTATCGCCCACCGCCGGCCTTTAATGAATTGTACAATAGCCGATAGGTTAGGGAACTCTATATACTACAATGAGCAACAACGAACTAACCCCTATCTCTAGTCGATCCGCCGGCTCCCCCCCCCCCCTATCTCCCATCTCTATATAGGGGGGGGGCGGTGTTTTCTCCCTATTGCGCTTCGCCTCCTGTGACTGGGTCTACAATGTAGACCTTCATTCCCAATGAGTCTCCCCGGGACCGGAATGATTATCCCTGTCCGATGGGTCTACATTCATCCCCGTCGTCAATCTTGTTCACTTTCATGCCAATCTGTAGCTTATCACCCACAATCCACGCAAGTGTGTCTGCACGCCCTATCTCTCTATATGGCGCCCCAAAGAAAACGGAACGGAGCAACGAGTGCACTTCCCCGTATGAGCATTCGGCACATGCATAGGTGGAGAAGGCTTGTACTTGGGATCTCCCCCCCTCATCTTAGCTGGGTCCGAGGGTTCGCGGTTCATTGCTGTGCTTACACACCAGGCTACCCTTCTCCGAAAGCTTCGCGGGACCACCTACCACTCTTCTCCGGATCGCCCGGAGGGGTTTACCGCCCCCCCATAAACTAAACTTCTCCCTCTCGCCTTGCCCCTCTAGATATATGGCGTTAGTTCGCTGTCGCCAACTCGGCGGGGAGAGAAACCCCCCTATAGATATAGGCCAGTGAGTGAGCGACAGCGAACTAACCAGCTCTTGACCGATTGCGCCATATTCCCCATTCCGTCTGTGGAGATGAAAAATGGGACGGACGCTTCCACATTGGCTTTGGGGGCAGCTATGTCGACTCTCCTCTCTGTTATATATCTATATGGCGCGCAGCGTGTGATAGTACGACTAATGATTGGTATCGCGTCTATAATAGAATCATTCTTGCTAGATATATGGATGGGCCCAACCCCCCCCGTCCCACCCAATATATAGATAGGGATAGACAAACAAGTCCACCCCGACCTTGAATTAATCGCCATATATAAATAGGGGGATTGGTGATGAGACGACAAGTGGCTCTCATCTCATCTATATAATCATGTTGTAGTTGGGCCCATATCCCATTCTATATAGAGGGGATGGGATTGGGGTCGAGTACCCCATATATATATATATATATAGATATATAGAGGGGGACCCGGATAGATCGGGAGGAGACAAATAGCCCGAGCTCCGGGCCATATAGAGTTCGAGTTCAAAATAGCTAGGCACCGTAAAGTTCAGATTAGATGTTGCGATAGGATGAGGACCTTTAAACTTTAGGCATCCCTATCTATACATATGGTGCCCCTATATATCTTAACTTAATCGAAGGAACCCTATATTCTATACATGATGCGATTGATGACTAGTTGTCGAACTATTATCCGGTTCGGTTGTATCATGTATATAATGGGTTCTGCTCCAGAAAGGAATAGAAACATTGCCCAAATCATTTTACAGATTGTTCGGAGTCCCCAGGGACTGATAAACTATGGGTATAGTTGACCATATAAGATATGCATCCGGATTGATAAGGAAAACTTACGAACAATGCGAGATATAAAGACATACCTTTGCCTGACAATGCCCGTACTAACTACTTTATGATTGGGATCTTTAGCCGGTTTATTGATTGAGATAAACCGCTTTTTCCCAGATGCTCTTACTTTTCCCTTTTTCTTATTCTAATTCTCCTGCAACTGCGAAAGGAAAAAAAGATGCTAGATCAATTTTCTACTTTTATTCTTGTATAAAGAATAAGATGGATTAAATATCCCTATCCGAGTTTGTAACTCAAGGGAGGATATATAGAATCAAACAAAATAGAAATTTATATCCAAAAGTTCCTTCTACAAAATAATAGTATTATTGAAAATTAATAATAAAGATTTTATTACGAGAATGAATTAAGTAATAAAATCTTTAATCATTCTACGACAACTTCTATCCCTTTATCTTTCTTCTCCTTTTCGAAATTGAAAAGTGTGACCAACTACCCATGGCGGGCTTCTCAATATATTTATAACTATATCTATATTTATATCTATATCTATATCTAGGGGGATAACAGTTGACTATCACCCCTATCTATATAGAATATATGGACCCCAACGACTAGTGATAACAAGTTTATTTATCGAGAATTGCTTTATGCCCGACCTCAAACCTCAAACCCATCCCATCTATTATATACCCTAGCTGACCACCACAATTGAGTTGATGCCATTGTTTCTCGGGGGCAACATGGATTGGTGGATCGACCTAATGGCTATAGGCTCCTTTCCATTAGCCGGTGTTTGTGGTACCAGCGCTCATTACTTTAACCCACCCTACTATATATATATATATATCTGCTTCGTTTTGACATTGATGTGATGCTAGGTCGGGCATCATTCGATCACATCGTCCCGGTCCCCCTACTCTATATAGCTTCCAGATCCAACCAGCTCTCGCTCTTTTAGAAACCCGATTGCTGATTCATTCTTGTTCTTGCGATATAGGATGGGGTGACTATTGCCAACTTCTTACTTAATAAAGTAGATGAAGGATGAAGGGTGTTTATGTTTCATATAATTTTTTTTTACGTTTCATATAAAGATTTTTTTGCTTTTATTAGAGCAAAAGCATTCATGATATGAATCAATTTTTGACAAAGTTGAAAAGAAAATGCGACAACATAATTTTCTTGATACTAGAATGGCTTCCAAAAAGACTTCAAGATTTTTTAATAATGCGGTTTCCAAAAGGCTTGCAGGAAAAAATATCAATTTTTTTGATTTGAGCCAGATTCATAAGAGGTGTCAAAACTGTTGCTCGATTCTTCCAAAGTGGTGTTATGAGAATGATATCATAAATTATAATGATTATTGGGTAGGCCCTACAAAGTGGGGAAACACAACACAAAATGAATAGGTAATTATTTCAAATCGGGATTAAAAATGTGGCCCATAAATGGGCAATGGAGATGAGGCATGTGATATAAATGTGATGGGAATCCCTATCCCATCTATAAAGATGGAGATGGCTAGCGACTCGATTCCCAATAATAGATATGGCCTCCTCATCTACAACTCACCCTAGGCCCTACCCTAGAAATCTAATTGGTTGTATGGCTTATGTGGGACACGCTCGTACACACTGGGTACAACCAATACATGTATCATAAATTTTGACTGAATGTGCCATTGGATCTAAGAATTCCATTAGTTAGTGGTGTCGAAAATCGCACCCCCATATAATTTTGAACAACTCATCAAAGATGGACTTAGCCACAATTTTTCTCAGGAAAAGCCGCGGGACACTAAGTTAGTCTTCCGCGGAGTGTTAAAATGTAGTGTTCTGCGGGTTCTCTCAACCTGCGGAACAAAGAGATGAGTGCTTGGGACTTAGGAGGATTCTGTCCTTAGCCAATTTTCTAATTTCCACACGAGTATGTGATCCCGCGGTGCTCTAACTTGCCTTTGACACGAGAGTACTGATTTCCTTAGTGCTGCGAAGGTTTAACAGACAGAAAGCGCTTAGCACTTCGTGGCATGGAAACATAGTGTCACACCGACTCGAAGACATAGAATTCCACAAAATTTGTCAATTCCGTGGAACCAAATGCAAGGCCAAGTTAGAAAATGCGGTCTGAAGAAGAGTTTGAAGACCCGCTTGGTAAGGAAGAGCAAAGTTGAAACGACTAAGGTCGGAAAATGCGAAACACTATCCTACGCGGGTTTCCTAAATCAAATTGTTTTGCGGGTGGGTTCGGTTCTCATGGAACAAAGAAACATAGCCATGGGTAAGTGTCGCGTGGAAAGAGAGAAAGGCCTCCACGGCATAAAAGGAACATCTAAATGTGGAGTGGAAGCACTCAAGCATCATCAAACAAAGGTGGCTCCAATGGTCATTCGGACATATGAAATGCCGAGAGGACCAAAAGTCAAAGTTAATCCACAGAAACCATCGAGATATCATACTTCCGCAGAAGGTCTAAAAGGCGTGCGTGTTTTTGAACCAGATGACCAACTACCTCAACTACCAAAATTTAATGAAGTATGGCATCTTTCTGCATGGTTTGATGGCGTGTGATAGAATCAAGGTACCGTGTTGTGGTGGTTAGGTTTCTTCTAATGGCGCCCATGTCTGTACTACGAGTTAACTCTACAAGAAATGATGGTGCCCATGCTTGTCCAACATGCTTTGAGGAGATTAGTACTCCAACATGGCAGTCGTTTCTTCTTTCTTCTCTTCGCTTCTCCCTTTCACGAGTGGTGTAAATATAAGTGCTTGTGCACATTGTAATGGTTCTTCTCCCATCTTCTTAGCATTCTTTGGGCTTTTTTTTGGGAAAATCAAAATTTTATTCTTTCGACCTCTGTAACTTGTGAATGGATATTTTCTTGCCTCGACTCTGTATGTAAACGATAAATGATCAATTAATGCAAGTGTGGTTTCCCTCTTTCCTTCAAATACTTTATGTTTGGTGTGAATATCTCTACCCTCTTTCGTGTTTTGTATTCTTTCACTTATTTATGTTAGAATTGTGTGCATCTTCATGGTCCCTTTTATGTGAACTTGCATCTGTGTCACTTGGAATAGGGGAAGTTCCACCTTCTTTTTGGTGCAATCACTACCCTTTTAGCTTAGGATTTGCTTTCTACATCCTTCTCTACCTATCTCTCTCTCCTTGGTCCCTTGGATGTTGTAGAGTAGGTTAGTTTAGGAGTAGTGTTAGCATTAGATCAGGTTGTGTTCTGTGGATTCTCCTTATCCGTGAAACAGAGGAAGCCGACTTTCTTCGGAGGTCTTTCTCAAGCCGCAAGTCTCACACTTAGAGACAGTCCCATGTTGCCTCAAATTTCTGATGATTCAGAGTAGGGTGCAATTTTGAGCTCCAACAATTTTGGCACGCCTGGTGGGACAACTTGATGAACTTTAGATCATCACACTTGAGTTTGGATGTGTAGCTTAGTAGTTTCAACTTTCAGAGGCATTTCTTCAACACATCTGGTGACTCCTAACAGCGAAATTTCTTGGTTTCAAGCAATTCGGTCCTTTTTGCTCATGAGAAGAGTGCAAACAAGGTTAAGCGTATCTAGAGGCGAGCCATTTGATTATCTACAACTCTCCCCGCGAAGAAGACGAAGAGAAAGATCTCCACAGAGATCCGCGACATCTCCAAGCAGAATTTTCTCAACTCCGCCTCTAGGTAGGTTCTTCCTCTCTCTATTAGAAGTTTGACCCCTGTTCCCTTCATGGCACATCAAAGAAACCTGCCATTTGTAAGCTTCAGCGGTGGTAGTCCGTTGCTCTTAGCCGCACAACATGATATCCCAATAGCCGCCTTGAAGAGTATTCCCTTCTCCACTGGCGAAAACTCTACCACACATGCGGAGCATATTCAGGACGTTTCAAACGTATGTTCAGTACATGCTGTCACGGAAGATGATGTCGCAGTGTGTCTTTTGACGTCATTCCTCAAAGGAAAAGATTTGCGATGGTATAAAAGTTTTCCAACCGCTTCAATCCGCACTTGGGATGAGCTTGGCACCGCCCTCTGTCAACAATTTGATGAGAAGGCGGACAACATTTCTCTTCTTGAGCAGTTAACCACCATGAAGCGGTGACGGATTTCAACTTCAGATTCTAGAAAACATGGGACAAAATTCCAATCCTTCTAAGACCGACCCCTCAAGGTGCATTCCTATATTTTCTTAGAGCTCTGAATTCTGATATAGCAGTAATGATCTAGTCTATGGGTGCTATCCAACTACCAAATGCTTATGCAATAGCCATTAGGGCAGAAAATTGTTTGATCCAAGCGGTTAAGCTAGCCCCTAGATTACTTATTCCCACTTTCCCTGAATTACCGCAAAATACTCAACCCGCCATTGCTCCCATTCCTTAACCATGTGTTTCATCATCTACATCCACATTTGGTTCCTCTATAAAGCAAGAAGAAATTGAAAGCCTTAGTGTTCAATTAAAAATTTAACAAATGAGATTGTCTCCCTTAAGAGACAACAAGCTCAAGCCCCAAAAATTATCCTAATCCTCTTAGGGTTATCCACAATAAGGCTCTCAGTATCCAAGCCAAAGATTTGCATAGAATTACTCGCCAAGAAGACCGCCAAATCCAAACCGCAACCCCTACCAACTCCTAGCTTAAGCAAAGCCATTGTTCCAGCCAAAATAATATGGCCCAAGGTTTTGAATGGTGCTATCCTTGTGATCAACCTCATAACCAATATGCATGTGAAGTGGAATGAATTTATCATGGAGAAAGCTCTCATGGTGCAAACTCCATTATACTTGTAAGATGAAGCCACGGTTCCATCAAAGAACAATGTTGAAGAAGTACAAGAGGCCACCCTTGAGCTCAACTTCATGTTTTTTGGGCTTGAAGATTTTTGTGCAATTAACCAAAGCACGAGCAGTTTGAATAGGACAACTTTATGTGGCGAATAATACAAGGTCCAAAAAGAGAGATGGATGTAAGATCTCCTATTTCTCCAACTCTGCATGGCAATTCCAATCAATCCATAGACTTGGGCGGAAATTCAGCTTCATCCAGTCTACCATGGGTCACTCAACAATCACACAATAAACAATGTCCGCGGAATACAGAAAACCCACATAACATTACAAGTCCGCAAAACATACAAATTCCACCAACCAAAGAACCCCCGCAGATGGAGCAGAGAAGCAAAGACTATGCCGCTCCCTCATTGCAAAAAGCCGCGGGTATTCCTCTCAACATTGTGGAATAGATGAAAAGGACAAATTTGAATGTAACAATGTGGGATGCCCTCGATGTTACGTGGGGACGCTTCCCCCCATTTTTGACACGTCTGGGACGCCCCGACGTCCCGGGACGCAGGAGGTGGGGGAAACGTTTCCCCACGTTTCCTATTGTGCATATGTGGCGGGAAACGACCCTGGGATGGCTGGACACAGGAGGAAACGTCCCCGGGGCGTGGGGGCGTGGGGAGCAACGACGACACGTTTGGGCGTCCCCGCCGCCTCTCCCACGCTGTTTTGCGTTTTTAAATAAAAAAACATACTTTTTAGACTCAAAAACAATTTTTTTAATTGCAAAACACTTATAGCATAAAAGTAACATTCCTAACCTAACCCTAACCCTAAAAGTGCTATTTTATGTTATAAATTTACATTATGGGCTCATTTCATATTCACACCAAGCAAGAGCAAGAGCAAGAGGGAGAGCAAGAGCAAGAGGGAGCAAGAGGTATTTATAATTTTATAATTTTATTTGCTTACAATACTTGTTAAAGTTTTTTTTTTAAAATTTAGATTATATTTGCATTTGTTAGGGGTTGTTTTTTAGCATTTGCATCTACATTCACAATGTAATCATGCATATAGTTTGTAGGATTTAAAAAATGCATATTGCATAGGGTTTGGTTGTACAAACTACAATGTAAATGGTTATATTTTTTTTTTTTTTAATTACATTTTTATTTCTAGTTTAAAATTTATATTATATTTGCATTTTTTAGGGGTTGTTTTTTAGCATTTGCATCTACATTCATAATGCAATCATGCATATAGTTTGTGGGATTTAAAAAAATGCATCTTGCATAGGGTTTGGTTGTAAAATTTAAAATTTAAATGGTTACGTTTTTTTTTTTAATTACATTTTATTTCTAGTTTAAAATTTATATTATATTTTGCATTTTTTAGGGGTTGTTTTTAACATTTGCATCTACATTCACAATATAATCACGCATATAGTTTGTACGATTTAAAAAATGCATATTGGCTACTTTTTTTTTTAAAAATTAATTCATTACATAATCAATCAATCATATAGTTATGGTTGTTTTTAATTCATTGCAACAATCATCACCATGAGTTATTCTTCTGAGTATGAGTATGAATCAGAGCAGGAGAGGGTTGAACGGGAAGTTGAGATAGGTGGCCATGGAAGAGTTGGTGATGCCACAATGGGGAGAGTGAAGAAGGGACACAATGTAGTGGCAACGGCATCGCGCTTTAGTTCGTAGTGCTTTACCAATTGCCCCTCTCGAAATGTTGTCCATTTTCCATTGGACCATTTGATAAGAATAAGCCATTAAAACAATTTGCCCAAATAATTGATAACCCCAAGTCCGGAGGGGGAGCAAAGTATGGAAGTGCAACATATGTGCACCGACTTGGCATCATGAGATCACTAGGACCAATGCACACTTGTTGCATCTTATAGGAAGGGGGTTGACACTTGTAAGGGCCTTTCACTGGAGCAAAGAGCTGAGATGGTGAGAATCTTCAATGGAAATACCACAGAGAAAGTGCCAGAAGTTCGTGGTTCTATGGCTAATACTCCATTGAGCGCTCATAGGACTAGCAAACATAGTAATACTCTGGCTGGTTCTAGTTTTGGAGTGTCAGAAGTGGAAAGCAGAGGGAAGAGAAAGGCCGTGGGGGCAGCCCCAAATTCAGTTGTTGACATGTTTGATTCAAAGGCAAGGGAAGAGGCAGATGATGCTATTGGGAAATTTTTCTATGCTGTTAGGATTCCATTTAATGCCGCTTGCTCTCCTTATTACAAGGAGGCTATGGCTAAGGTTGCAAAAGCAGGTACAAGTTATGTGCCTCCTGGAGACACAAAACTCAGGACAACAATCTTGGATAGAAACTATTCCAAGGTTAATCTATTGATGGAGGAGATGAAGGTGACATGGGTGTCACATGGATGTAGCATTATCATGGATGGGTGGACGGATATTAGACACCGTCCTCTCATCAATATCATTGTCTCTTGCAAAGATGGACCGTACTTCTTGAGAACAATTGATTGTTTTGGGAAGCGGAAAGATGTTGAGTTTCATTAGATTTTGAAGGATGCCATTGAGGAGGTTGGACTTTCAAACGTTGTACAGGTTGTCATAGATGCAACTTATGTGTGCGAGAAGTGCAAGCTAGTGGAGCGGGAATATAGGCATATTTATTGGACTCCATGTTGTGTGCATGCCATGAACAATGCACTGAAAGACATAGGGAAGATTCAGTGGGTTAACCAGATAGTGACTGAGGCCAGAGATGTGTAGAAGTTCATATGTAATCACCACACATCATTGGCACTTTTTCGAAATTTTTCGAAGAAGGAATTTTGAAACCAATTGACACTCGCTTTGCATCCTATTTTATTTTGTTGGAGAGGATGTCTGAGTTGCAGGAGCCCCTGCAAATTATGATTATGACACAAGATTGGACTAGGTGGCGTGAGTCCAAGACAAATCAAGGGAAAAGAGTGAAGAAGTGGTGTTGCGGGAAACATTTTGGGTTGATATGAAATACATCATATCAATCATAGCTCCAATTTTTAGTGTCATCAAATATGGGGATTCTAACAGCCCCAATCTTGGTGAGATCTATGAGTGCATTGACAACATGCTTGGGCAAATGAAGGCAACTATTCGGGTGAGGGACCCCACTTTGGAGTTCTATAATGAACATATACAACCCATTATTCAGTGGAGATGGGAGAAGTTGAACACTCCTCTTCATATGGCTGCGTATGCAGTGAATCTCAAATGGTGTGTGGAGAGGCCAGGCAGAGTTATCCCATTGGATGATGATGAGGTGAAGAAGGGCCTTATGAAGGCCTTTAAAAAAATGTACACTCCACAGGAGGCTTCACAGATCAGATTTGAGTGGCTCGACTTCACTGAACTTGATGGGTACAAAACATCAACAAAGGCAGACAGGTAACAATAGCACAAGAGAAGCCAGTGAGTTGGTGGCGACTGTATGGGCTTCCAGGACTGCTGCGACCACTTGCCATTTGCCTCCTTTCCTAGGTTTCTAGCTCCTCTGCCTCTGAGAGGAACTGGTAGTCACCACAAGTGCTTACCTCTGCAAGAGCAAAGAAGCTTGTAGAGCTGTACACACGTGCTTTGTGTCTTAGATCGCAAGACACCTGAGTACAAACAAACTCCAACATTACGCTGGGATGTAGATCCCGAGGAGCCGAGGCAGTTGAAGAGGACAATATTGTGCAGCGGGATTGATTGGGCTTACCTTTGAGGACGAGGATGCTAGTACCAAATGAGGAGTTCATGGATATTGCTTGAATGCTGATTCTGATTTTTAGGTTGATACTTGTAGTTGTCCTCTTTTTTTGTAATATTGATAATAGACAATTGTTGGTGTATTTGGCTATGAGATTAATGATATGAATATCAGCTATTGTCACTTGATCAATCGTAATTTAGAATGGTTTTACTTTTCTATTTTATAATATATTTGAAATTTCAAATTTCAGCTTGTCTCAAATTCAAAATTCAAATATGTATTATGAATTTTCAATTTATGACATTAACATATTGATATTATAGTATTAAGGAATGTATTTGATGTTTATGAGTTCAAGTTTCACCTTATTTAAATCTCAAATGGTTTTATTTCAGCTTATTTATATAATTTAGTCACTATATCTTTTTATTTTAAATATTTATATATTTTTTAATCAGCCGTCCCTCGCCGTCCCCAAAATTTAGAAAATTTTTGCCGTCCCAGAAACCCCATCCCCTCGTCCTCGCTATCCCGCCGTCCGAAGTAACTATGGATGCCCTATGTATCCCATCTCAAAGGGATCTCTTGCAAGAAGCATTGAAGCAACTTCCACCTCTAGAACTTGCTATGCATAAAGCTGATTCTCGTGGTCAACATCTCGACCTAGGGAAGAGCAAGTAAGTGAAATTGTCAAGCCTCCTTTCTACATATCTCTCATCATTGGCAAGAATCTTGTACACAATTGCATGATAGATTCTGGTGCAAGTACCTTAGTGATGCCAAAGAAAATTGCAGATATCCTGGGAATTGAGTATAGTCCAACCTCAAAAGGTGTCTTACAACTTGATGGATCAACAGTGCAAGTCTTGGGTGTAATCAAGGATTTGGAGTTAACTCTTCATGCTTGCCCAAGCCTAACTATAATGCAAGATATCTCTGTGATTGACTTGCCACCCTTGTTCACCCTCTGCCTCTCCAAAGACTTCACAACAAAGTAGGCGGATATCTTTCTTCAGATTGGTCTCATATGCTATTAAGAACAAGGTATGGGACTAGGTTTACAATCAAATCTGAATCCATCTCAACTTATCATGTGGAGATTCATGATCCTAGTCCTAGTAATGCAAATTGCATGGTCCAAGGAGAAGTAATCAGTGATCCTGAATCCATTGAGACAATGCATTCATCAATTTCAGTCTTTGATCTCATGTTAGATGAATGGGATAAAAAATATTATGAGTTTGACCCTATGACACCGTAATGGAAGTAGGTTGGGGTACTATTGCATCTACAAAGAAGAATTCACCACCCCCATGCCACTTAAAGAAGAGAACGCCACTTCTGGCACATGGAAAATGTATTTTGATGGCTCAAGAAGTAGGAATGGAGCTAGGGCGGGTGTAGTTATTGTCTCCAACGGATGAGAAACTCTTCTTTGTACATATACTGCAATTTGCATGTTCAAACAATGTGGTAGAATATGAAGCTTTGGTTCATGGTCTGCTCATTGTAGAAAAGAGGCAAATCAAGGCCTTACGCAAATATTTGGGGCACACTGAATTGATCATCCATCAACTCGGAGGGAAATGTGCCACCAAGAATAAGCTTTTATGAGTGTATAAACACCGAGTATGGGATCTTTTGGAAAGCTTTGAATTTGTCGACCTTCAGCGTGCATGCAGAAACCTAATAAGGAAGCATATCAAATGGCAATTGTTGGCTCTCTCGGTTTTGTCCCGTAGAGGACCTTGTTCAAGGAAAACAACATGACAAAGTGGTTGTAAGACCATCCATTCCAGATAATGATGTCAATTTGCAAGTTTTTGAGAACAATGAGCAAATAGTCCAATTCATTTAGAACGAGGCTGAGTTCTCTTCTAATTTGCAACCTGGTTTACAAGAAAGTTATGGTGATCAAATCATTCAACTGCGAGACAAACAAATTACCCAAAGGGTTGGTAACTCTTGAGGACATCTTCACTCACGGTGATGAGATCAAAGAGCAAAACAAAAACATATTTGAGGGTCAAGAAAACGCAAGCCGTAAGGTAAGGAGCTTATGCTTGGAAGGTGTGTGATCAAAAGGAAGAACAAGCTTTTATTTCCTTGTGTCAGAGCTTTCACGATGTATTTTCATGGAGTTATGAAGACCTTAAAGGTTTTGACCACGCCCGTTTTAACACGCCATTGATCTTTATCTCGTAGCTAAGCTAGTCCGACAAAAGTAGAGACCAATGAACCCCAAGATTGAGCCTCTCATGAGGAAGGAGTTATCTAAACTCATTGAGTCAAAAATCATATTCCCCATCAAGTACTCATCTTGGGTGGGAACTTGGTCCCAAGTGCGGAAGAAGAATGGAGAAATAAGACTTTGTGTGGATTTCAAGGACTTGAACATGGCCTCTTTGAAAGATCATTATCCTCTCCCCTCCATGGAACAAATCCTTCAAATAGTGGCAAGATCTAAAAGATTCTCTATGCTTGATGGCTACTTAGGTTTTAATCATATTAAGATCGAGAGGAGGATCAATATAAAACCGCGTTCACAACTAAGTGGGGAACATATGCATATCAGCAAATGCCATTTGGTTTGTCAAACACGAGTGCCACATTTCAGAGAGTAATGGACATTGCTTTCCGCAGACTTATCAATCAATTTGTCCTTGTCTATTTGGATGACATTACTGTTTTCTCAAAGCAGGGTCAATACCACATGGAACATTTGGAGAAAGTTTTTGAGAAATGCAGGAATTTGGGGTATCTCTTAACCCCCAAAAGTGTATTTTGCGTTCCGCAGGTAAGTTTTGAGTCACGTTATTTCTAAAGAGGGCATTGCAATCTACCCTCGAAAGAATCTCTGCCATCTTCTCCCTCTCATTGCCAACTTAGAAAAAGGCCCTTGAATCCTTCCCCGGGCCGAGATCAATTTCTTTAGGAAGCTCATTCCTAACTTTGCAAGATTAGTCAGGCCCATCACCTTGATGTTGAAGAAGGATGCGGCTTTCAAATGTACTACATAAGGGAAACAAAGCTTTGCCAAGATCAAAGCCACGATTTCCCAAGCGCCAACACTCATCAATCCAAATTTTGCAAAGGACTTCATCCTTTATGCTTATGGTGCTGATATTAGTGTCTCCGCAATTTTCGCTCAAAATAATGATGAAGACTTGGAGCAGCCTATAGCCTTTTTCAGCCAAACACTTGAAAGATTTTGAGCTCAAGTATAGTCATTTAGAAAAGCAAGTCTTTGCCATCTTACAAGCTCTCAAAAAATTCAAGCCTATGCTAGTTGCCAACCGCATAAAATTTTTAGTCTCACATCCTAGTGTGAGAGACTTTATCATGAGAGTGGAAATCAGCGAAAAAAGGGCTGGATGGGTGACCAAAATCATGGAGTTCGACGTGACCATCAAGGCCACAAAATTGGTAAGAGGTAGAGCACTTTGTGAGCAACTTGCCTTAGATGCTCAAGATAATCAAGAAGCCTCTTTCTTCATGGAAGAAGAACAAGCCGCAAAGGATACGAAAATGTGGAAGGTTTTCAAAACGAAGATCCATGGAGTGGTACAGATCCGTGGGATGATGGAAATCTGCACAACCTGTAAGAGCCGTGGAACATTAAGTTCCCGCATAATGCGTAAGTTCTGCAAGATAAAGGAGGTTAACTTGGCTCAATAGTTGGATCGATGATGATATGAGAACATTTCTATCAACTGGCGGCTACCCTCATGGTTTGAGCAAAGCAAGGAGAAGGAACTTGAGGTTACAAACCAGTTCCTTGTTGCCAAAAATGAGATTCTTTTTATGAAGAAAGAATGGATGGTGTCCTGCTAAGGTGTATTGAAGGAAAACAAGTGAATAAGGTCTTGACAGAGTTCCACGATGGCTTCTCTAGTGGACACTTCTTAGCTCAAACCACATCAATGAAAATTCTTAGAGCATGATACTTCTTGTCCACACTATTTCACAGATGCACATCAATGGATTATAAAATGTAAAGAATGTGCCTTCTTCACTGGTAAGAAGAAGTCAAGGCCCTTAGCATGAACCCTTTTCGACTACTTTACATAGGTGGACAATCCACTCCACTCACGGAGGCTAAAGAGTTGGTCATTCTTGATTTCTTGGAAGATATTGTAACAAGGTTTGGGGTTCCCCAAACCATCATTTCAGATAATGCAAAAGCCTTTTTGGGTTTTAAAATTTTTGATTGGGCTCTCATACATGGACGTATATTTGAAGACTTCCTCCAACCACTACCCGCAGGGTAACGACTTGGTGGAATCCACCAATAAGGGACTTGATCAGGATCATGAAGAGGAATATGGAGACCAATAAAAGGCAATGACATATTAAGGTAAAAAATGCTCTTTGGGCCGACAAAGTCACCATGAAAAGATCAATTGGCAATTCCCCATTTGTCCTTGTCTATGGCAGAGAAGCTAGGCTCCCATTATCACTTGAATTACCTTCATTGGAGCTAGCCCAACGGTTAGAGTTTGAAGTTGAGGATCAAAGAACCATCAGAATGGCGGAGTTGATTGAACTCAATGGACTAAGGCAATCTGACATGATCAGGTTAGAGGAGCATCAAAAGTCACCAAATAGTGGTTTGACAAGAAAACTAAGATGGAGGCTTTCAAGGTAGGTGATCTAGTCCTCAAGTGGGATGCGAATAGAGCTAAACTAGGGTGACACTCTAAGTTTGATGCACTTTGGAGTGGGCCATACATCACCATTGCCTGTAAAGAGGCTAACTCCTTCGACTTGTCCAATCTTGATGGAGAAACATTACAAACCCCAATCAATGGGATTTATCTTAAACATTCCCATTAGGTTGTTTTATTGCATCTTGTAAATATTTGTGTGTTTTGTGTGTTGTTGGAGGTCTCCTCCTTTTTTTGTGTTTTGATCACTGATTGAGTGTCTTCCCCAAGTCCTTGTGGTGATCATCTTTGTTTGTAATAAGTGCGTATGCACTCTTTGCATGTTTCACTTGAAGCATGTATGATCTTCCCTTTTGTACATAGGTTTTGAAGCCCCTTGCAGTCATTCACAGTCATCTTAGAGCAGGTTTCATGCAAAAATTAGTTAGTTCTAGCAGTTCCAAATCATTGATAAACTCTTATAGATCGAGGAGATGAGTTTTAAAAGTTGAGATCAATTTTCAAGATTATGCTTGACTCCTGACCAATGGATGCTTCAAGGCTACTGATCTTCATCATCTAAAGAGCGAGATGTCCCTTGAGGTTGCTAAATCGTGTCCAAAATTGCACCCCATGCAATTTTGAACAACTCATCGAAGATGGACTTAGCCACAATTTTGCTCAGGAAAATCGTGGGACACTAAGTCTTCCGCGGAGTGGGAAAATGTAGTGTTCCGCAAGTTCTCTCAACCCATGGAACAAAGAGATGAGCGCTCGGGACTTAGGCAGATTCTAGCAGAGTTAGTGTTTTGTGGAGTTTGTTAGACCTTCGTGGCACTAAGGAAATCAATACTCTCAGGTCAAAGGCAAGTCAGAGCACCACGGGATCACATACTCGCGTGGAAATTAGAAAATTGGCTAAGGACAGAATCCACGGAGCAAAGGAAGTAAGAAAGCAGTTTGCACTTCGTGGCATGGAAACATAGTGTCACACGGACTCGAAAACATAATTATGCGGAATTTGTCAATTCCACAGAACCAAATGCAAGTCCCGCCAAGTTAGAAGTCAGAGTGCACGAAGAGTTTGAAGACCTGTGCGGTAAGGAAAAGCAAAGTTGAAATGGCTAAGATCGGAAACCACGAAACGCTATCCTAGTGTTTGACGGGTTTCCTAAATCATAGTGTTTTGTGGTTTGTCAATCCCAGAGAACAAAGAAATATAGCCATGCGGTTAAGTGCCGCATGGAAAGAGAGAAAGGTCTACGCGGCATAAGAGGAACATCTAAAGGCGAGTGTGGAAGCACTCAAACATCATCAAACAAAGGTGGCTCCCTTGGTCATTCATGAAATATGAAAATCCGTAGAGGACTCGAAAGTCAAAGTTAATCCGCTGGAAACCATCGGGATATTAGACTTCTGTGGAAGGTCTCAAAGTCGTGCATGTTTCTGAACCAGACAACCAACTACCTAAACTACCAAAATTTAATGAAGTATGGCATCTTTTTGCATGGTTTGATGGTGTGCGATAGAATCAAGGTACCGTGTTGTGGTTGTTAGCTTTCTTCTAATGGTGCCCATGTTTGTACTACAAGTTAACTTTATAAGAAATCATGGCGCCCATGCTTGTCCAACATGTTTTCAGGAGATCGGTACTCCAACATGGTGGTCCTTTCTTCTTTCTTCTCTTCTCTTCTCCCTTTCACGAGTGGTATAAATATAAGTGCTTATAAGTATAAGTGGTATAAGTATAAAACCCTCACCAATGGATTTGACACCTACATCCAAATTCAACCGTAAAGTTACAAACTTACAAATAAAGTAAATAACAATACATTTAAAAAATTAAAATAAAGGAATTGACTTGAAATTTAAATTGAAGTTTGAAGTTACCTTGATCTCTATAGCTCTCTTTGCAAAGACATCATCAAAAACTATCTTTGCAGTCCTCTCTCCATCAACTTTCTTTGAATATTGTGAGTTTAGCCATGTTTGACTCACAAACATTTGCTTCAATGATGACAACAAACTAAAAATACTTTGCAACGTCAAGAAGTTAGTTGCAAACCTTGTGACACCGGCTCACACAAACTCTTTCCCCTTGGTGTGTTCTCTCATCAAGTTGAGAACCCAAGGGTGATTATATATGTACTTGGTTATATTTCTTGCATCTTCTATAATTGATCTCACCCAATCAATTTTGTCTATGTCCTCCAAAAGAAGGTCAAGGCAATGAGCCGCACAAGGGGTCAAAAAGAGTGATGGATGCCTCTCCTGTAGTAGTCTCCCGCCGCCACATATGTTTGCCGCATTCTCTCGTGACAACTTGCACAACATTCTGGATACCCACCTCTAAGACAACCTCCTCCAACATAAGGCTCAATTTTTTTGCATTTTTTACTATGTTAGAGGCATCAATTGACTTCAAAATACCATCTCACCATTTAAAGCCGCTAAAAAATGATGAGGGTGCGGTTTCTTCTATCTGCTCACCCATATGAAAGAATGGTGCATCCATATTTCTGCCATTGCTTCTTTTGATCTTCTAGGATTGACGTTGCATCTGCAACTACACCCTTGAGCAATTTCCCACTCAAGTCTTTTGAAGAGGGTGCCTTGTACCCTTTCTCTGCAATTGTCAATGTTGTCACCAAGTACTTCCAAGATGAGCTCATTGCCACATCAAGGAAAGGTCAGTAGTACCATAAATTCGCACATGCCTTATTTGCTTCCTCATGCACATCTTTGTTCCAGCTTATACCTTGCAACGAAGGTTGTGCCCTAGGTATGTTTTTGGTACAAAAAAACTATGTATCCCTTTGCTTGAACTCGATGAAGCAGATGTGCCTCTTTCGCTCGTATCCATCGACCGCAAGTAGAGCTCACAATCATTGCTGCATCATTGTTTGCATCCTCTACCATTCCAAGTCTAATGGTTGTTATGGCTGCTTGCATCTTTGCCCTCTTTAGTTTCTTCTCCTCCAACTCGTAAGCTTTTCCTTCATCTCTCGTTTTGCCTCTTTTGTAACATTGAGACATACCACAACGTTGTGGCAAACAATACATGCAAGATGATACTTTAGGCGATTGATGCCTCTCAGAAAACGTTTTCCCATAGAAATTGCAAACTATAGTCCCCTAAACCACTCCACGTACAACATACTTCCAAGCAACGGTACAGGCATTAGTGGGAATGGTTCCTGCTAGTGATGTTGAGCCTGATGCCGACCCAAATGCCATTGCTAAGTTCTAATCTGCAACACAATGTACGTTTAAAACTAAAAATAAAAACATAAATTTAATAAAAATGGTTTTTATAAAATTGTTTAAAAAATTAAAGAATTGTAAATATAATTAAAAAACAACATTATTAAGGTTTAAAACCATTTAAAAATAAATAACTAGCTTTATAACCCTTTATAACCGTAATTGCAAACCCTACAAACAAGAATAAATTCCCAAAAATTTAAAAAATAACATTTAAAACAATACATTCCGGCAATTTTGTTCATTTACGACGATAAACAAACATAAACGAGTTAATAACAATTAAAATCATTTAGAATTGAACGGAGTGCATTCAAACTTGCAAATCATATAAGGATACAATATATAAATACTATACAACGAATTTACATCTTGAAAAGAAAGAAAAAAAAAAAAAAAAAAACTTACCTCCAAATGAAATTCTTCAAATTTGCTCTTTGAATTCGCCACAAAATCTTTTCAACTCACGCAAAGGATGCTTAATAGCTGTGATTACAAGCGAGGGAGTGTGATGTATTTATAAGACAAAAATCAACGTTTTTAAAGCTTAAAATCCACGTTTTCCTGTTTTTCAAGTCCCTGCTGCGTATGGCAAATTTTTGGTCGAACTTGCCGAATATTAGTGAATATTTGCAGCCAGTTTTGTTGAATACTCCCCTGTGGCAAATGGCAAGTTTTCAGGGCGAATATTTGCCTGGGCAGAATTCTGGCGACTACTCGCTTGAATAGGCAAACTATGGGTTTATCTGTGCTGGTATATGCCATATGGCATGGGAAGTAAACTCATTAACTCTGATGTTTTTTCTGATTTATAATTGTCATTTTCAGGTTGATCTTGATCCGTATGGTTCACCTTCTATTTTTCTGGACTCAGCAGTTCAGTCAGTTGTGGATGGAGGGATGATAATGTGCACAGCAACTGATATGGCAGTGCTTTGTGGAAACAATGGGGAGGTTTGCTATTCCAAGTGAGAAACCTTGATAAACTTTTATTCATCACACAGATTTTATTTTATTGCTTTGCGAGTTCTTCCACAATTCTGTTATACTGTATAAATTTTAACTTTTTCCTATCACAAGGCTTCAAACTTATAATTCTCTGTTATTATTAGATATGGTTCATATCCTACTCGCATGGATTATTGCCATGAAATGGCTTTGAGAATTCTTCTTGCTTGTATTGAGGTTTGTATTGTTAGTAGAGTTTGCCTTTTTCAATGTCGTAATACTTTTCTTTCTTCCTAATCTGTTATCTTGATGTGCAGAGCCATGCCAATCGATACAAACGATATATTGTTCCAGTTTTGTCTGTCAAAGTAGATTTTTACATTCGTGTTTTTGTACGTGTTTTCACGTGCGTATCTTTCGCCTTTTCTAATGAGTCATTATGTAATTCTCATGCTTAAGCATATAGCATGCATTCAGTGCACACATTTTTGTCCTATAGTATGATTGGAAATCAGATGATCACAGAACTTGGTATTGCATGAGGGATTGTTTCTTCCTTCTATTAGCATGTGAAAAACATAACTCAATTCTTGGGTGTTTTGTAGTTCTGCAAATGCAATGAAAAACACGCCTCTTAAACTATCATATGTATATCAGTGCGTTGGGTGCGATTCCTTCCACATGCAGCCTCTAGCTCGGACTGTGAACAAGGTATTTTCTAGGAAATGGTACTAATTCTTCAATCTTTGATTGAAGAAATTAACTCCTATTTGATTAGTTACTCTAGCTCGGATTGTGATGTTATTTAATTATAACTTGCTATTTAATTCTTCAATCTTTTACTGGAAATCAAGATTGATATTTAATTATTTTTGGGAGCTCTTTAAAAAAGGCCGACAAACAAAAACTTTGTAATGAAAACATTTATAAAAGACTGCTTGTGAAAGATTTTGTGGTTAAGATGGGGTGCCTGATCAGTTCCAAGTTTACATTGATTCTGATGTGCTATTTTGGTGCGCTAAAGAATAACAGCTTGCGATATTTGCCTGGTTATGGCCCAGTAGTTCCTCAAGAATGCGGTGATTGTGGGAAGAAATTCAATATGGGTGGGCCTATATGGTCTGCTCCAATTCATGATTCTGAGTGGGTTTCATCCACATTAACAAATATTATCTCTCTGAAGTCATGCTACCCTGCATATGATAGGATATTTGCTATCTTGACATCTGTATCTGAGGTAAAGTTCTTTTCCATTTTCAATGTATTCAACTCTATTTTGTGGGTTTGTTTGTACATAGCATTCTCCATGGTTAAACTGTGTAGAGTTGTATAATTTCCTAAAACTATGATAAATGCACAGATATGTCATGTTTACCTGGCCGTTGTTTCCTTTGTTCTGTTTTTCACTCTAGAGAGCATATATTTCAATTATTCATGGGGGTATTTGACTTCACTATATTACAGGAATTACTGGATGTACCTCTTTACGTTAGTCTCCACAATTTATGTGGCACGTTGAAGTGTACGTCTCCAAAAGCAGTCATGTTTCGATCAGCAATTATCAATGCAGGATATCGTGTTTCAGGAACTCATGCAATTCCGTTGGGCTTGAAAACAGATGCCCCAATGGATGTCATCTGGGATATCATGCGTAGCTGGGTATTATAGCAGTTCATTATTGGTTTACTTTTTTCCTTACCTTTGTGTATTTTGTTTTAATCACGTAGCACTCTTCTTGGCCACTATTTAGCATCCCTTCATCAGTCAGTTCTGCTTCAATTAGTTTGTCTTAATATTTGAAAATTTGATTTTCTACTTGCAGAAATTAGTGAATGAATCTCTTTATGTTTAATATTTGAAAATTTGATTCTCTACTTGCAGAATTTAGTGAATCATTCTATTTATGCCCTAATATTATGTTTGTTTACTCTTGTTGCATATCAAGAATTTATATGGTATACTTATCTATGTTGACCTCCAGGTTAAAATTCATCCAGTGAAAAGTCAACCTCCTGATCAGTCGGGAAGTGTTATTCTTGCCAAAGAGCCTACTATGAAGGTACACCAAATTCTTGTTAAGGTCTAAACTCTGTTATGTTCTTTAACTTCTACTGATATCATTTTCTGGGATAATTTTCCAGGCTAATTTCACACGGGCACAGTCTGCTCTTAGTCACTCTCAAACTAAAAAGGTTCCTCGCTTTCTTCCCAATCCTGAAAATTATTGGGGACCAAAGCCTAGAGCTGGCCGTCGAATTACAAACAAACATGCTTCTCTAATGGGCCCAGAATTCATCAATAACTTAACTGGTCAAAGGGATGAGTTGCCTGATCCAAAGCGCCAAAAGGTAGAGGAAGCTACTTGTCAACATGATTCCTGAAATAGACCATTAGTTGGAGCTGTGGATTTTGAAAAATACAATGCTTTGAGAGAGATTGATGGTGATTATGGCTTGGCATTTTCCCTGATACTTATACAGGTGGGCATGTTTCCAGGTCTTGGAGTTGCTATTGAAATTTAATGTATACTTGAGTACCATTAATTTTGGTCCTTTTTTGACATCGGTTAACCTAATATTTTCAATTACAATAGATTGTACTAGGGTTGAAAATGGAATGAACTCTGAAATGAATCTGATAATTTTGAATTACAATTTGTTATATTAACCTTTACGAAATTAGCCACCTTAAAATCTATCTTAAATATAGAACGAAAGCCAAATGGATTATAATATTGTTTTTTTAATTATTTTGTTGTGTATATATTATTACTTTTTCTTAACAACTATTGGAAAATATTTCTGTTTACCACATCTTAATTCAAACATTAAATATTAAGTTGTCATTTTGAATAACAAGAACTAACTTTCTCCAAATTGAAAATTCCAATATTGAGGAGTTCAATTTTTTTCTCAAAAAATAACTCCTCCAAATAATAGTGTAAATTAGAAAAACTAAAAGAAAATGAACTCATACATCGAAAAAACAATAAAAAAATCAAAACCACTCCAAAACACAAGCGAAATCCACAGAGATTTCGGTGGTAGAACAGATATGTAGAGAAAGTGCAGATTTACCTTCTCTAATTTGAGCCAAGAATACAATTTACAGATAATTGTAATTTATTATATATGATTTTTGTTTGTGTTATTTAAATTTAAATTTTTCTTTATAGTTTTGTTGATTTTGTTCATCTCTGTTTGGGTATCTTAACTAATTTTTGTTATATTGACAAGGTGTTTGGCAACTTTTTTTTGGTTTGTTTTTGTTTTTTTTGAAAATTGAAATCTCAATTATTTTTTTAAAAGCCCTTAGTTTGCATTTTACATTTTTTTGTTTAATTTATATTTTTGCTGTGAGATATTGATCAATGTGTTTTATCTTTTGTGTTTTTCTCTTTGTTATTTTACTTCTCTGAAACTTTTTGTTTTTTCATCTCTTTGATCAAAACTGGGTATTTTAAATTTTTTTGCAGCTAGAGATTATTCATTTAAAAAAATAAATCTTCTAGGTATTTCTTCTAGTCATTTTATTTCTGTGTGTATTTTATTTTTCAGATTTTTAGTCAAAACTCCAGTGACATTTTTTCACATACTCATTATTCATTTATCAATATTTTGTTTTTTCAAATATTTTTGCATCTTCAATTAGCTGTTGTACGAGATCAATCCAATATAATTTGTCATTGAGATCTAGGTCACCTCTAAATCCAAGTCATGTCTATTGGAAAAGTGAGGCTAGTGTACGACTAAGGGTGCTATGCAGGGGGCTTCATGCCCTTGACCGCATGTTTCATTAATGTTTAATTTTTACCCAGTCCCATACATGGAGCTTTTGCTCGACATCTCACTCCAACGTCAGGTCTCACTGATATTTAGTTTTTAGTAAGTTCAATTGGGTCAAAATTGTTCAAATCATTTGCTCATGCCTGTCTGTGTAGTTTAGGATGCATTCTTCTATTTATAATTCACAAGTATTAGGGGAGCTAATTATCAAACTCACCAACATGAGATCTAAATGTCAGAAAGATCTTTAGCAGGGTCTGTTGTTCCATAGGCTGTCTTTGGTAGCCTCGTAGACATTAAAATATCTTCTTTTTCTTCTTTGATTTGATTTGACATGTCCGGGTAGATATGCCCTGCTTATTGTGAAACATTTTTCTAGTCAACTTACTATAGGCATATTGTTTTTTAATGATCTTACAATTAATTTGTTTGGCAAAAATCTTTTTAAGTTTTGTGAAGAAATTTGTTTTGGTTTTAAGGACATAACCACCTCTCCAAAAGTGTGTTTATTTTTTAATTTGTGTTTAATTGTGTGTATATTTCTTTTATATTTTACATGAGCTTAAAATTCATGTTATTTTTTAAATTTATCTATTTAAATCTGTTTTATTTATATATCATGTTCATTTCTTTAGCATATTACATATTTATTTTGAAAAAAAAAAAAAAAGTTTTCAATTCGCAAAGCCCCTATAAAATAGGATTTTGTAGAATAATAATTAGGTTTATAGTTTATGATATCGAGCGGCGTCTTTTTGGGTATTCAAGTGGCTTATAGCATATGACACTATCTCATACTTTATGCAGAGGCACTTGATTGTGCTTCAAATACGAGACATGCATAGCCTACCCCTATAAGATTCAAACTTGTAACCTCTCTTTTAAGAGTACAAATTCTTCGCCATTAGGTCAACTCAAATTTACATGCCAATGCAAATTTTATATTTATAACCATTAATTATAATTTATTTTAATTATGTAAAGACCATGTAATTGAACTTAACCTATTGACTTTAAGTAAAATAGGTAGCACATTGAGAACATAAGAAAATTTAACTTCCCCAAAGAAATAGAAGTTCTGCTATTTTTGAAGTTCATGTATGACTGCAATTAAACAAAGACAATTTTTTCCCCAACTACAAAATTTCTGATACCATGTTGAATAGTATCAATCTTTTTGTATCATTTTGAAGTTATTTTTCTTATTCCCTCTCTTTCTTTGCAAATGCATTCAATAATATTTGCACCCTTATTTAATGTAGCATAAACACTTTTTTATTATTTGCCAGAATCGAGTATTAGTCAATGAAGGGATTTGGATATTATATATGCTATTATCAAT
Organism: Taxus wallichiana var. yunnanensis; assembly: GCA_018340775.1. Lineage (NCBI taxonomy): Eukaryota > Viridiplantae > Streptophyta > Pinopsida > Cupressales > Taxaceae > Taxus > Taxus wallichiana. The sequence continues at coordinate 70,617,708 of CM031242.1, forward strand.
ATTAATAACTATATTATTTATGTTTGTTTTTTATTTCAATTTTTTGACATGCAATCAAAGCCCTTATCCTCTTAGCATGTGCACTAGTTTGCAAGTTTGTCATGGTATTCAAGAGTAAAGTACTATGTGACACTTATCAAGAGCATCATTTCCACAATCTACAAATGTTGAAAAGAAGAATACAAGAATACATGGATATAAAGTTTTACAATCAATAACAAACAAGAAAGTATAACTATTGGACATTTTTTTCCTAACTACAAAACTTTTGATACCGTGTTGAATGGTACCAATCTTTTTTTGTTTCATTTCAAATTATTTATCTTATTCCCTCTTTTTTTTTTTTTTTTTTTTCCAAATGCATTCAATAATATTTGCACCCTTATTTAATGTAGCATAAACACTTTTAATTATTTGCTAGGAATTGAGTATTAGTCAATGAAGGGATTTGGATTTTATATATGCTATTATCAATATTAATAGCTATATTATTTATTTCAATTTTTTGACATGCAATCAAAGCCCTCATCCTCTTAGCATGTGCATTCATTATTGCTCAATTACTATTGCAAGTTTGTCGTGGTATTCAAGAGTAAAGTACTATGTGACACTTATCAAGAGCATCATTTCCACAAATGTTGAAAAGAAGAATATAAGAATACATGGATATAGAGCTTTATACAATCAATAACAAGAAAGAAAGTATAACAATTGAAACAAATTTAACAAATTTTCAACAATTTACAATTAAATTGTTTGTTTCCTTTCAATTATAGTTCGAATAATTATATGTTTTTAACTAGATTTTGAGTCACCACCTAATCACATATCTTGGTAAGGACTCGCACATGGCTTCATGCAAAAACATGTGCACGCTTCCATTGTAACCAATGTAATAAATATAGATCCTACAAATTATCTTGAGTTGTGTTAGTAGCCACCATTAAATTTTCTTAACCTTAATAACTAACTAAAACGATATAGTCTTATACACGAAAATATCAATATTGCATTTCATATGTTTTAAGTTAGGTCTAAGACAAATGTTTTGAGTTATTTTAAGTCATGATTAAGATTGACTAAATTTTACATCATAATTTTGTCTTAAATTTTTGTGGCTTGTTTTAAATGTGTTGTTCTTAGAATATATCCTAAATCAATGAGAATGTTATGTCATCAAAGCATCATAAATATGTCATAAAAATGTTGGAAACATGTCAATCTATTTTTTTCGTCCCAAAATTATATCAAATACGACTTAAGGGGTGCTATAAATGTGTCTTAAATCTGACTTGAGGGCATCATAAATCTGACTTAATCATATCATACACGTGTCTTAAAAGTGTGGTAAATGTATCTTAAATATGACTAATGAAGTGTCGTAAATTTGATTTAAATGTGTTGTCTTAAAGATGGTAATTTATGACACCTTCACAATTTGATTTAAATGTGTTGTCTTAGAAAAAGAAAGGCAACAAGTCCGCTTTAATGGTTGACAAAGGTTGTCAACACACTTGGCAACATAATGTACTAAGAAGATGCCCTATGGACTAAACGAAACACGAGGACCATCATCACTGTCAGATGAGCTGGAAGATTCTTCACATTTTTCAAAGTTTAGGTCCCTTGTATTGCACTTGTACCAAAGTCATGAAACCTTTGAGGTCCCATCATTATTGAGTGTTACACTTCTCCTTGAGGGAAACATGTACTCGATATGGTATTCACAAGAAATGTCATGGTGCAAGTGGATGGTTATTCATGGTGTGATGGAGGTACATCTTCCAGAGCCATCCTTTTGGATGTGGATGACGACCTTGCAAAGTGTTAGTTTTTACATAGTATACCTCTTTAACATACCATGGTATTTTACAGATTTATGATAATGTTCTTGGTAATGTCAAGATGCATTTGAAGGATAGAACTATCTCGAAATCTTTGTGGGAAGATACTTCCTTAGGAAGTACTTGAAATGATTTGCTATATAAGCATGATCTCCAACTCTACTAGGTTTGTTCCAGACATCATTAGAAGAGAATGTTCTTCATGCCACATCCTAGAAAGTTCGAATCTCCATAAAGTATTAGGTCTTAGGATCAATTGTCTTAATCTAATTCCTTCAACATGAACATCTTTTGGAGGAGGTTGTACAAAATTGTAGTGTCTCAATTTTCAATTTAGAGTACAAAATACCATGGGTTCTTGGAGAGAATGAAAATTTCCGTCGGGGATCTCGTGGTCTTTGTAGTAGATAACAAGTTGTGAGATAATATAGGGTGTCACCGAGATAATTCCTTTGGCTAGCAGAAAGGTGTTGTGCATCATAAGACATTTGATTATCATTTTGATTTAGAACAAATATTGCCCTATGAGTATTAGAGAAAGACCGTATAAGGTCCGATAAACGCATGGATGATCTCGTGTAATATTTATGTGCATAACATGATTCAATTCTCTGTTGGAAAAATCAGCTAGAGCATTCTTCTTCCCTTTGATGTACTTGAACTTCAAATTCATAATTGTCGAACAACATTCCCCATATTTGAAGTTTGTTAAAAGGAAGTCTTATAAGAAGGATCTCCCTTATTCAATCTGCCATAAAATCTTTGAGACCGATTATAAGAATGAGTTTTTCAGATTGTACAAAGAATATGAAAGCTTTGACTGCTTTCTTTGCAGCTAGGATTTCTTTATGAGCTTAATGATATTTCAACTATGAACCTTGGAATGCTCTAGAAACATATCTGCAAATCTTTTCACTTCCACTAGTTTCTATGATTTGTAATCCTTTACCCGGAAGAGACGCATCGATAATTTTATACATGTTGCTTGATTTTTCTCGATACATTGCAGTCATTTCTTAATTCCATATAGGCAGCCTCTTCTATGTTTTTTTTGTTTAAAAGAATGCAATTTGCAACAATGCTTTGATAAAATCCAGCAACATAATTGACACATCTAAGAAATCTTTGAAGTTGTGTCAAGTATGTTATTTGATTTGGGAACATTTGAATTTTTGACACAATATGCTCTTGGACTTGGATTTCTCTACTAGTGATGGTCAGACCAAGAAAATTGAGTCTTTAAAAACTTCCATCTTGGTGTTTGAAAGACAAACCATTACTATAAATTGTATCATAGAACTTATTGAGATGTTCTATGTGATCTTTTGGGTACTTAAGAGTATATCAAAATATCATCAATGTATACTAGTGGAAATTTATAAAGAAGGCCAAAAATCTTATCCCTCACCTTTTGACATTTGGAAGGAGATGTTTCGAGTCCTAAGGGTAGGACGCCCACTTGTATTGGCCTCCGGGGACTAGAAATGGAGTCTTGAATTTGTCTTCTCTGTCACGCTCCATTCGCGCAAGTGCAAAACAAAGTTCATAATTACCAAAAGAAACCGAAATTAATATTATAATAAGAATAAAATTGGAATTTTTTGTTAATATAATAATTCAATAGAGGAATAATACAACTATACATCTATGTTATGTTATTAAAAGATTTTGCGGCAGGCAAAACGAAACTAGACCACTTATGTGAGCAATTTAAATATTTTAATTTATGACGATAAAAATCATGGTGAACAAAATTAATTAAATGAACTAAAATTAAAGTTTTTAATTTTTGAAAACCAATAAGAGCGAAAAGGTGCCCCAAGGGTTACAAGATTTGGGCATGGGTCCAATTTGGTCCCCCAAATGGACACATACCCCTTTAAATTTTATTTCCTAAGTTAGGATAAATTTAACTCCTAACAATTAAATAAAAGGGGTGTAGTGCCCACACTTTTTATAGCTCGGTAGCTTGTTGTTTCTTTGCTCATAGACATGGTTTGATAGTGATTGGTTATATTTTGGACATTACATTTAGATATTTGATCTTACTTAGACAGTGTGTGACATTTAGGTGTATAGCGCCAATTTAGCTTAATTTCTATATTGTCGCATTTTCTTGTTATGTCATGGATACTAATGGTTATGATGTTTGTGTTTGGAACATAATTATGATAATGGATAGATGTTGCATGTGGAATTCTATGGTTATATGTCACGTATCATCTTGTCTAACTTTTGGAATATTGAGTATAATTGTGCACGCGTTGTCGCATCTTGATTTCGATAGGATGTTAGGTTAGTTTAGAACACATTGATATCTTACTATGTCATTTAATTATATTGTATCGGACAAAGTGCGGTTAATGTGTGCAATGAGTGTGCAGGTGACAGGTTTATAGGAGAATGTGAGATTCAGGCCAGCTACTCAATCTTGCACAAGCAGCCCACGGCCGAGTCCTAGCCATGTTCACTGTGTGAAGCCTTAGGGTAGATGATTATTATTTTGGGCACTATGAGTGACCCCAAATTTATGTAATGCATTGTGATTTGAATTATTAATTTTGTTTAGGGTTGCTAGTGAAGTTGTAAACTTGTTTTGGGAGTTAATACCTCCTCTTTCTTTTAAATTGTTGATTTTGTTTAATGTGTCACTTAATCATAAGGGTTAGGGTCACATGTGAGACCCTTAGGTGGTCCCCACACCCTCTACTCTTGTGCCAAAAATGCAAAACCTGAAATTATGGTATTTTGGGCATTTTGGGGACCCTTTGTAGCTTGGGAGTCCCCTAACATAAAAATGAGCCCTTGGACCCTACCTAATAGGTAGGGAGGCTTATTTTCAAAGCTAGAGGGAATTTTCCTCCTTTTTACCTCTTGTTTGGTCACATCCATGTAAGGGATGTGGATTTGAGTGTTTTTAAAAGTTTCACTTATTTTGTCTTGCTAACATTTAAGGGAATTTGGGAGAAGAGGGCAAAAAGATAATTTTACCCTTTCTCTTTTTGTTTTGGCATCTTTGACCTTGATGAGGGAGAGGGGTGACACATGTCACCCCCTCATTTGTGAGGATGCTTGCTTGCTTCTCTTCTAATTCTCATTCATGGGAAAAGAGAGGGACTTTTTTTTGGAGCTTCTTGCTTGGATGCTTGGGTGATTTGGAGCTTGTGATTTGCTTGAGTCAAGTGTGAAGAAATTTGAAGTTGGAGAGCTTTTTGGAGAGCTTTCCTTGAGGTAGGCTCTTATGTCTTTTGCTTGTGTTGCATTTATCTTAGTTGTTAGATGGGTTGCATGGTTTTGTTTTTGGTTATTGTTGTTGTTTTACTCCCTCCATCATATGGCATGATGGAGTTTTGGAGTGTGGGGGAAGAGAGAGGAAATTTTTCCCTCTCAACCCTCAAGGCTTGATGGACAAGCCTTGTAGGGTCTTAGTATTTCCCCTCAATGGTTGAGGTGGGGAAGATGATTCATTTGGCTTGAATCTCCTTCCCCATTCTTGGTAAGGAAACCCCTTTGGGGTTTGAAAATCCTTCCAAGAAGGACTTGGAGAAAGGGAGGAGGAATAGGGAGGGTTTTGGATTGAAATTAGGAGCAATAAGGAGGGTATGGAGTTTGTTGCTTGTGCAAGAAATTTTTGGAATAAAATTTTTGGAGAACTTTCTCCTCTCTTCCCCATTTTTGAGGATGAACATAGGTTCTCCTCCTTGTAAATTTTGGAGTCTTGTTGTATGTGTCTTATTTTTGTGTGCTTGTATCATTGTTGGTTTACCCTCCATCTTGTGCAAGTTTTGGTTAGTGATCCTCTTTCCCATGGGCTTGGGGGAGGCTAGCATGCATCCCAACCTTGGGATAGGCATGTGATGATGCCTATGGTTGGGTGGAAAACAAGCTCTTTTTCTCCTTGTATGGCTTTTTGGGAAGACATGGAAGTTGGCTCTCAAGTTGGAATCGGTGGCTTTTAGACTCTCATTATTCTTATCCTTTCTTGTGATACTTTCTTGCATTGTAACCCCCTTTTGAATATAGTATGTAAGAGTTTACATCTCCTTGTAAATCCTCCATTTTGTACATTTTGTATCTCTTGGAAACTTGTCTTAAAAATTTTGATTTGTTGTCTCTTGGGATTTAACATCCTTGTAGCCCAAGCTTGTGGAGGTGAAGTATTGAAGTAAATGATCTATCTACTTGAATCTTGATGTAACTCTTGTACAAAAGAAACATAGTGTGTTGAAGGTGTTGTTTGCCATAGTCTTTGTTTCCTTGCCAACATTGATAGGATTATGTCAAGAAAAGGAATCAGTTATTTTCTTGCACTTTCTTGTTTGTAAAATCTTAATGAATACTTGTATTAGAAAACCAATTTCAAAATATGTATTTATTGTAGCATCTTCTTTTGATATATTTTCAAGCTTCTTCTCTTAGTTGAGTTACATTGTCACCTGCTTTCTTTTGCAATAAAGAAATAAATTGTTTGAGCATAGATTTGATAAAATGAAATAAACATATACTTTAAACTCATTTTTTTACAACTTACAACAATGTTTTCCTTTTGTTTTAGCATAGCTTGTGAAATGAATATATTATTTTCTTTTTAGTTTTATCTTAAACACGACTTTCGTAAGATGCACAAAGAATTTCCCATTTAATAATCATAGAAATGTAGTAGAAATTGTTTTATATATATATATATATATATATATATATATATATATATATATATATATATATATATATATAAAATATATATAGAATATATATATATATATATATATATATATATATATATATATATATATATATTGTAAAAACTAAATACATACAATATATATATATATAGATATATATATATATATATATATATATATATATATATATATATAAATGAAATCAAACAAAAAAAAAAGCATTGGTGGGGGTTCGCCCCCACCCTCGTATGCACTGTTTTATAAAAAAAACCAAAAACAAACATGCAATGGTAGGCGGGGGCCAAACCCCCACATCCCCTATTGTCCCGGGCACGGCCCCCTGTCCCGCGCTCTCCACGCCCCCCCGCACCCCACAAAACCCCTCCTAGTCGATTGTTCCCCAGCCCGATCGTCCCGCCGCCCCACCTCGGCCGTCTTCCGCTTGCCGCCATTGTGCGCAATGCCACGCGCCTCCAACCTGCCACCCCGTGCCGCGGCCCTACCGCACTTCTTTCCATATCCACCGCCAACCTCCCGACTGCAATATGCCCCCACTCTTATAAAACGTTTAAAATAATATACATATGTATATATACATTGGTAACAAAAATAAAAAAAATAAAGAAAATGTCATTGAGGGTTTTACAAGGGAGAAAATTATTTTTCATGGATCATTCCATTCAACTGCGCAATAAGAGAAACCAAAACAAAATGAGAAGAGAGACACAAAAAAATAAGAGAGGAAAAGAGAAACATAGAGAAATTAGGGCAATCCTAGGGCAAAAGGAGATATAGGGCCAAGATTCATTCTAATCCGAGGGCTCGAATAAAATTCTGCTCACTTTTAGTCATGGATATATTTGTGGAAATGGTAAATTAAATTAAGAGGGGTGTGGACTTATTTTTCTTTTGGGCCCTAGTAAATTTTAAAATATAAGTAAATATTTAAAGACGGGTTTAGACTAGGAATTAGTGTAATTAGGTAAATTAAAATAGCATACAGTTAGTGGTTATTGAGAATGGGTTAAGAGATGGAATAGTATTAATTAAGCACCTCAAAAAAAAAAAAATTACCCTAAATTTTTTTGTACTTTGGTTTGGTTTTTTGGTGTCACTGACGGGGTATGATAAGGGGCAAATATTAAATCACTCAAAGGTCCAAAACAAGAATAAAGGAGAGCCCTTGGATCAAAGGGCCCTCTACCGTAGGATCTTAGGTCATCAAATGATGCCCTAATTTCCTTATAGCCTCCATACAAAGTCATTTTTATTTTATTTTCATTCTTATTTGGTTGGAAACTCTTGGTTGCGGTATGTGGAAGGGGAGGAGAATCTCATGGAGTCAAGCACACATGGATGGTCATTCCTTTGTTTTATTGTTTCCATTTCAATGGAAACTCCATTTAGGGTTTGATTTTCATGGTTTCTTGTTTGTAGATCTACCATTCTTTCAAGATAACTCATTTGATCAAAATCTTATTTTGAAAACAAGCTGAGCTTCCACGGGGTTTTGAATTCTTCCAAAATGGGTTTAGAACAATGTTCATGTTTAGATCTCTTACCAAAAGGGATACACACATACACACATACACACACATACCTATGTACACATATATTATGTATATATGTATATATATACATATATACATATATACACATATGTCTACGTACATACATACACACACACACATATGTATATATAGACACACACACACACACACACCCGAATGGGCACATGGGAGTGATATGACCAAGCGGTCGGGCCCATATGATTGTATTCAAAGGGTTGGGCATGAGGTCGTGGCTTTATGCCACAACCGTCACATTGAGGGGGTGTAGGGAAATGGCCATGACTTAGCCGTGGTCAAGGTTGGGGCAGGCGAGTTGCGGCCACGACACGATTGTGGCTATGTACAATGTGCAACAGGGAGTGAGGATGGGTTGGGACAACCGACCGTCCAATCCTCCCCAAACCATATTAAAATTCTTTTCCTTTTTAAAACAAACATATTAACACTTTACACACACATATATACACAATATATGTGTGTGTGTGTGTACATATATATGTGACACACACACACACACACACACACACACACACACACACACACACACACACACACACACACACACACACACACACACACTTGTATGTGTGTATGATTATAAGGTTAATATATTTCCAAAAATCCTACACACACAAAGATAGAGGGTTTTTTTGATCTCTTGTTCATGCCAAAGTTATTAACTCGGTTCATAGTTAAAACAAGAATATAGTATATCCCAAAAAAAAAATACAACTCTAATTTTAGAGGTAAACTAAGTTCATTTATCAAGATTTTTGGATACAACAAAAATAAGATGACTCCAATTCATTTTCAAGGTTTCTTGACACAAAAACAAGAATAAGGCACTCCATTTTCGAGATAGAGAAATATTAGATAAGTATAAGCAATCTTCTTTTTTCTTTTTTAATTTCTTCTTGGATAAGAGAAGTAAATGAAACAATTCTAGATTTAACAAAAGGTAAGGAGACTTGTGTGTGTATGTATTATATACACACATGTGTGTGTACACACACACATACACACACACACATGTATATATGCACACACACACACGTGTGTGTATAATTATAAAGTTAATATATTTCCAAATATCCTACACACACAAAGAGGGGTTTTTGATCTCTTGTTCATGTGAAAGTTATTAATCGGTTCATAGTTAAAACAACAAGATAATATATCCCAAAAACAAAAAATACAACTCTAATTTTAGAGGTAAACTAAGTTCATTTAGCAAGATTTTTGGATACAAATGAAATAAGATGACTCTTATTCATTTTCAAGGTTTCTTGACACAAAATAGTAATAATGCAGCTCCATTTCCAGAGATAGAGAAATATTGGATAAGTATAAGCAATATTCTTTTTTAAATTTCTTCTTGGAGAAGAGAAGTAAATGAAACAATTCTAGATTTAGCAAAAGGTAAGGGAGACTTGCACATTTTCAGTTTTGGTGTAACAACATAACCATTTATTTCTTCATATTTTAATTATTTCACTTTCAATTTTAAAATAAAGAACTAAAGGAGTATGAGAAAGTATTTACAACAATTTACATTTATTTAATAAGATGAAAACTCTCTTTCAAAATTAAATCTGTAACTTAACAAAACAACACTATATCCTTCAATAAGAGATTTAAACACTCTTTCAAACCTAAAAAAATATTTAAAAGAATCCTTTCTTACATTCAACTATAACCATATGAAAGAAAAATTATACTTAAAATGAATGTACAAAATCCCTACACAAAGTGGAGACAACATGACAAAATTTTAACAAACTTTTCGAACTTTAAACAAATTCAAAAACCGGTAACTTCCTCCAAGTTTCCAGCTTCACTCCATGCTCCAAATCCATCACAAATTCTCCCCAAAAGCCACAAGAGATGACTTAGATTAACTACCCAACCCATTGGCATCATTGCATGCCTCAAAGAGAATAATGAGAACATGCTAGCCTCCCCCAAGCCTTTGGTAGTGAGGTAAGACATGTCTCTAACCAACACAATGGATAAGGAAATACAAACAAAAATGCAAGAATTTCAATTTCCCAACAAACCAAAATACAAAGAGTTGTCACAATACATGAGAAGCTCCAAGCTTCTTCAAATGAGGAAGACGGAATGAAGATATCTTAATTTTGTGAAACCATAGTAACCAATAATCCCAAAACCAAACCTTCAAATATACTTATCTCTCCATTTTTCTCCCCTTATCTTTTCATGCCCCTCTCGACCAAAGGTTTTGAAACCTTACAAGTTTCCTTAGGTGAAGATGGGAGGTGATTTCCAAGCCAAATGGAAATCAACTCCTATAACAAACTAAATGTAGGGGTAAGCAAGAACCCATCAAGCTTTTCCATCAAGTAATGATGATAAAAATGAAATGGATTCCTCTCTCATCCCAGCACACTCTCAAATCCACTCCCCTCGAGGGTGGATATAGAAAACATAAAACCAAACACTATTACATTGCTTTCAAACACAAAAATTTCACCATGTAAGTAGCACAATTCCATAATCATAACAATAACCAAATAGGAATAAGATCATATCTCACAAGCAATATCACAATCCCAAATCCAAACTTGTCCACAATTTTCTTCTTCTTTCTCTAAAGCTCCCAAAGCAATCACAAACAAAAATGAGGCAAAAGGACTCAAATCCATTCAACATGAGGGGTTATATAGAAGAGAGCGCATAACACAAGAAAATGGGATGGTGACAAGTGTCACCCTCTACCCAAGATTCAACCAAATGAAACTTCCCAAAATTGCGCCATAATTCAAAAAGAAAAAAATAAAATAAATCAAAGCACTCATGGAAATCTCCATATTCCAAAACAAACCCCAAAACCAAGAACCATCATTGAGCGTGGTTGAAAGAGAGGCAAAAGGGGAAATGAGCTCAATTTGCCTTGAAAAGAGCCCACCCACCCATAGGTATATAGCCTAGGGTCTCTTTTCAAGGGAAATTTATCCCTTTTCTTGCATTTTACTCCCCTAAATGTCACCTCTTTCCCAAATCCGAGTTTGGGAGAGAGATGACATTTAGGAGGGGTAGTTGGGCTTACCTAATCCAAGATTAGGTGCCCCAAATCCCCTATTAACATAAACAAACAATCCATAAACCATTCCCACCAAATGGGGTGAAATTAGCACTAAACAACTAAATCAAACACTAAGAACAAAAGGGGTTAAAGTTAATAATTTTGAAAAGATATCAAAGGGGATGTGCACAACCATAAGATTACAGAAATAAGGTGATACATGCACAAAGGAGTAAAATTCCACATTTAAACCAAAGTCAAAACAAGATGACCCAAATACAAAAACAACCAAGGAAATAAAATTTGGCCCTTCTAAGCCTATTCTGCTAGTTAGATATGTCCTTCATGAGTCCCACATTTCTCACATGGAAAGACCTCTCACCTACACACTCAAGTCAAACATCATACCTGTCTAATACGAATAACTAAATGATATGATATTATACATGCATCATGATGATAATCCAAACAAAGTCAACAACTAGCTAAAACAAGTAAATCATGCTATGATCAACAATCTAATGTAGCAAGAAAATATTACGACAATGCATCTAATATGTATCAAAAAGAAAATCATGAGATCACAACCCAAATCAAGCATGACATCATATCGATACCCATTAAATGATCAATATACATTGGCATCACATGCCCCATCCATAATTTGTCAAAAATGAGTTATCATCCCAAAGCTAATAAATATCCATATGCTATAACAACATCAACACAAAAATGATAGTATAAAGTAATAATGTCTTTGTTAGAAAAATGCAATGAGTAAGAAAATGCTAAAATGGATATGAAAAATAGGTGGACAACGATGGGTTGTTGTATTCTTCCAATCATTTAACTAATAGATTAATCTACTAGTGTCATTATCAAACCAGGGTTGTGTCCTAGGATGTATGCAATGGAGTCCTATATAGCTAGTTATACTATTGGGTCTTTATTGGGGGTTTACATGGATATTTCTAAATTTGCTACTAATCCATGGAAAGTCAATGTAAATCTACATAATTAAGTTATTGTGATAAAATGAATTTTGAAAGCTGTACTTATAACTCAAATGGAAATGCACACACATAATTGAAAGAACATAATTGAAATTGCACACTCATAATCAAAACTTGTAGTAAAAGTAAAAGCACACACTAATTAGAATTCACATAAGAGGAAACACACATTCTGAATGGAAATTTCAATAAGGAAAATAAACACACTTGAATAGAAATTACATGAAACACACTGAAATAGAAATTGTAGTAAAGGAACTGAGTGATTATGACTTATTAGAAAACCATATGCGTACGTAAACGTAAACAACCTCCTGTCTCCTTGGTCGAGTGGGCCCTTGCTCTTCCTTGGGACAGAGGAAATCTTAACAACTCAAGATTCTCAAAATGATATCTCCTTATATTAATTCAAATAAGTTCCATGACATATTCAATGCGGAAAGGAAAAGTACTAAATGCAACAAGCTATATCGCAGATTATAAATATTACCAACTACTACATTGTTCTTCAAGGAGGTGTCTTTATATAGACACGGTGGTTACAGAGAATGCACCAAAATTACTGGCACTAATGTCATCCACTAACAATGAGTGATCAAGACTCATAAATTCCTATAAGACTGCTAGAAACAAGACCCATACTTATAGGCCGATAGATGGAAAAAGTCTTCCACTTCGCACTCCAAATCCAAACTCGAGGCTCCTTAATTGCATTGGCAATAAATGTTCATTACTTTCCTACACATATCACCACATTTCCCTCATGAAGGAAGTTAGTAGGAAGTTATATGGTTAATCAGGTTGCATGAGCAAAATAAAGGAAAATGCATTAAACTCACTAAGATATACCTATACAAAAATCCCCATGCATTAGCAAATCATGTTTAAATGAAAAATTATCAATCATATGAATGATATAAATAAGCCAAATAATGTACTCATCATTTCCCCTACACTTTACCTATTACATGTCCCAATGCAACTCATCTACGCCCTGCCCTATGACCAAGCTATTGGGCCATGTCATACTCTTCAAATTGGTCAACATATTTCTTCATGGTACCTTTTCATCCTTGAGTATTTGAAATTACTTCGACCCAAGCTGTGAAACTCTCCTTGGATTGGGAAACATTATTCTGCCAAGTTGTAGTTGGGCTAAGGAGAAGAGGTGGCCTTACCTACACACCCACCCATTCGTCATTGTACTGTTTATCATTATTTTATGATAATTAACGAATTATGGTGATGAGTGTATCTCCTTATCGATACTCCAACTCAAATTTTGGGGTGAAATAACCTCTCTTCTCTTTAATGGTAAACTCAAGGTGTCCCACCTCCTATTATAGGCTTGACTTACTGCCCTAAAGTGTTGTTGACTATAAGTTTCAAAGTCCTCCACACATTTTAGTAGTATTTGCGAAGTATTCTCTTGATACCAACTTGGCAAAAAAGAGATTTGAAACTCTTTCACATAGCCACATCATTGTGATGTTTAGGCCGAATATAAAATCCTATCGTGTGAGGTGTTTGATTGAAGATATCCATTTGCTCACCCCACACAATCTGATTCAAGCAAGGAATGAAAATATTTTAGTCAAAAATCCCCACAAACAAGTTAATGAAGAAGTCAAGGACATTAGAGAGTAACATGTTATGGAGGTAGAACTCATAAAGCTTATTATGAATATCAGGGGTATTGATTTTGTAAATGGATAGAAAAGTATTACAATCAGGAGCTTTGTAAGGCTCTTGACAACACAACCTCAATAACTACCAAGAATAAAATTGTTCCTAAACAAACATGTTATAGGTTGAAGACGGTTTTGACAAGATAGGAGCTTACAGGCTAAAGGAAAAATAAAGTCCAAAAGAGATTGTAATTTCTATTTTTCATTTTTTGCTGATTTCTATCTCTTCCTTTATTTTTTTGTTTTCTTTCTTTAATTCTGAATTCTGAAGAGATAATTGATTGATATCATTCAAAATGCTAAGACCTATATCTCTTTGTCACTTTAGGATGCTAACTTCTACTTGTAAAGCTGTGATTTCTCTAACCTTTTCTATTGTTCACTGGGTAAATTCAGTTTGCAAAGACAAATTTGTTTCTTTCATACATTTCAACTATTATTTAAGGAATGCAATCTCTTCCAAATAACCTCATTGTACACTAGCTTCACATAAATCTTGGCTACCAATCTCCATTGCAATTGATTCTAGAGCGGAAATTTGTGCTTCAAGTACAAAAGATGTTTCTGGGGCTACTGAGTTGATATCTGAAGATGTGGGCATATCCGAGCTCTGCGGGGTAGGGATAGCAGTGAATATAACGTCGACGATTTGTCAGTAGGGACATCCAGGGTTTCTGCCTCACCCTTCTCTTCCCAAATAGGAGCAGAATCAACATCAAAACCTACGACGATAATTTCTAGGTTTATGCAACGTCTGAGACCATCGTGGTCGTAATGAAATAGAAGAATAAAGAGGCAAGGTGTTCTTAATCGTAACATCCTCATTTCAAAACACCAGAACAAGGGAAATTTTTTTTTGATAACGTTCACTGTTATGAATTATAAAATTCAAACACACGTTCAAGTTTTAATAATTGTTCTCTGCCCAAACAACACAGTTTGGATCACACAATTTCTTTTTAAAACGAATGTTCCCTGTTCGCATATTTACAATATGGAACACACATTCAATGCCATTCAATCTTATAACAGATTCTATATGCTGCTGTAAATGACTCGATGAACTGCCGATCTTCCATTTTCATGGCTCGGAGTTTCAACGATCCTTCATTTCATGACTCGGCAACAACCGATCCTTCATGTTCATGACTCGGCAACAACCGATCCTTCATGTTTGTTTATGCATAGTATATTATATATACTTGTTCTCATAACCTTCCCCGGTTATCGAAGTGATCCATTTAAGAAGCCTATCTGAATATCTGTTACTGATATTCATCTGACATCCTGCATCTTAAATTAAGTGATAAGGACAACGCAACCAGGAATTGCGATACTTTGGCCAAAGATTTTCACATGCTTTGCATGATCATATTCCTGGATGTGATACACATCTACGGAATACGTCCTTCACTTCACTTCACCTGTTATCTAGAATGGTCTTTCCTGGCTCCTACCAGTCCTCATCGTTTAAGGTCAGTTTTAAACTTTCAATTCCAGCTAGTAATATGAACGGGTATAGGAAGGCACTCCCGGTAACTAAAGATACGCAGACATACGGTGTCGTTACCCCACGACTCCATGTGTCTATTTGTCTTTAGTATTCCGAGTCACTCCGTATACCGATCATACACTATGCCCCTCGCTTAAGATCTACACATTCACCTATGTATTCTAAATGTTTTAATTCGGGAGGGCATTGCTATATGTCGGTTGCAACATTGTGTCGTCATGAAGAACCCGTCTTCATGAAGACACCTTCTTGTATGGCCGCGTATGCCAATGTCCTGCAGAATCCACCCATCGAGAATACACATCCTGCTCAAGTGACTTAGCCACGAGTTAATAATTAAAATCAACTTTCAGCATTCGTGCTGATCCCTTGATCCTCGTTTCCATTGCAGTTGTATATAACTAAGAGGGACTAAACCGTCCATTAGTTTGTTATGTATCTTCACCTTCGTATCGAAGGGCTACAATTCCTTACTTGGTTTATTTCTTAATCATTGGATTAAGCAGTCCGTACCGACGGACGTGATAAGTTTAACCTATTAAACTTAGCCAAGATTTTTCCAACTGCAACTAATTTCAGAATGTTAACTTATTAGACGTCATTCAAACGAGGTCTAAACTTCGAGAAATGAATTCATTTGTTCTCCTTAACGTTATATAGTTAAGGTCCATTAGTTATGGATATATTTATCCTATATCCTTTATTCTGAATTTTATCAAACGGGATCATTAATGGAGTTCGAAAGCGAAGTTCGATTACTCCGAAGTTGAATTGATATTCCTTAGCTCCTAAGCTAATCCTGAATACCTTCTGATTATGGAATCATACTCTTCTTAATCCTTTTTAATGTCAATTAAAAATTCATCTTTACCCAAGTATGAATTAATTGCATTTTCAACTTAAAAGTTGCATTTAAGTAAGAATAGACATCAGTTTCAATTCAGCATCCATCCAAGGACAATGAAACAATTCCAAATCAAGAAATAACATCATATTCCCAATTTAAACAACAATATCAAACTGATATAATTATTGAAAATATCACACTTGTAATTGTATTCAATATTTCAAGTCATAATTTGTACATTTGCCAATCCAGCGGGTTGGGCATAGTTTATACAAAACATCCATACAACTCATGGACAGAAGAATATATTTTCTTCTTTTCACAATTCCTCGAAGAGGAATAAAAGCAACAATTACAATTCATTATCAAATAAAAAAGCATCAGAAAACAGCCAAGTCTTCATTCTAATCCAATTCCATCTGCAAAATGAATTACACGGTCCGGTTCAATGAGGCCGAGCATATTAAGCACTTATCCTTAAAATAGGGTGCTTGAACTAATCTGCTTTTGATAAAAGAACCACCTTTTATGAAACGACAGTTAAACATTAATCACGAAATAGGCACAGAAGAAAGATCAGCATAACAACTGAACTATCAAAAATATCTTCACAATCAGCCAAGGAACTGCTGTCCCGTTTCCACATAATCATTGCAAGTATCAATTCACAATAATTGTAAAGTTAGGAATACAAGTAGCTTGGCTTTGCTTATAAAGCATCTGATTATCCCTTCCACGCCTTTCATTAATAACAAATGCAAAGGATGAAACTAACTGAAATATAAATTCATTACTTGCCTTTCCGTTCATGAATCATATTAAATTCAAAGCATTCAAGTACAGACAAGAAAGCGAACAGCAATGCATATAGTTGTTCCCATCTAAGCACTATAAAATTCATTATTCACGAATTCCAGGTTTCCAACTAAATGAAAGAAGAAAAGATCATTTTTCCAAGTCATTCATTCATATCTCTATTTCTTTCACATGTCTGTCCTAACAGTGGAATCCAAACGAAAGACAATTCAAGATAACAGTTCAGAGTGAAACTTACAAAATCCATTCGGAATTCACTTTCCGGCAGGGATAATTTCATTTATAATCAGCTTTAAATGAAAACAGGGAAGAATTCATCATCCATATCCATACTTCATTTGAATCAGACTCATATAAAGATCCGAAACAGATTAGTACAACATTAGGTACATCCAAGATCAAACAATATAAGGCTGCATACCATATATTTTCCATAATAAAAGAAACCATATTTCTTTCGCTGCATGCTAAACAGAAACAGTATTTCAATCATGCAGTCAGTTAATCACATGATTATCTAATTCTAGGAACGTATCCCGTTCAGAATAACATTTATTCATTGCTGTTACCTACAGCAAGTCCAATATCCACATGCCTATGAATTTCATCAAGTTAGAACAGCAACAGAAAACGAATTCAATTCCCTTTAATTTCACTAAGAAACAATCATTTGTTCCGAATGAAATAAAAACACTCAATTCGTGTTTATCTTAGCATGACAGCTCAACTTATGAAGATAACAAAACATTTATTCTCATTGAAAAGCAACTCACATGCCTGTACAGTTTCAATCCAACATGCCACAACAATAAATATCCAATTCGAGTTCTATCTCGATCAACCGTTAACTCCAAAACAACATTCTCCAGATAGTTCAAACAGAAGGTCAAACCTCAACTATAAGACGCAATGAAACCAATTTTTCCATTACAGTAAGAAGAAAATATTTAATCATTCCTTACACAGAATACAAAACCAATTTATAATTGCATCTACAGTCCGAACAAGAAGACCGAGAAGCATCAATGAACACAATGAAACCATCTTATCCTCAAAGTGAGGGAAACACAGTCCATTAATATGTTTAAGAGGAAAACAGTTAACTTTTCCTATTCCACAAATACCCAATACGTATCTGTTTATTTCCTATTCAAGAAAGGCACAGCAAAGAAAATATTGCAATTACTTCATTCAAAACGAAATCAGATACTCATAGAAAACCCAAATACCATTTTCATTAAAATCCGTAACAGTGAAAGGAAGAGGATCTATTTCCTTATAAGTTTTAATAAGAACAGCTTAAACCAGCTATTGCTAAACTGTTAAACGAACAACACGACAGGAAGCAGTTCATTCGTGAATACTAGGACAGTCGAACTCAGCGACCAATAACAATAATTCATATTATTTCCAAAATGACAGCGATATAACACGACTGTAATTCCGTTTCCTCTTTTCATGCCAAGGCAGTTCCAAGCCCAATCAGCGAAGAAAACGTTTACACTATAAGGAAATGCTTAAACAGCTTGTTCCAATTCATACAACATGTACAGAGACGAAAATGTCTATTTCCAACTTGATTCATACAGAAACAAATCAAGACCAAGCAACTAGAAACAATTCTTCATATCATTTTCCAAGCAAAAGAGAAGTAAGAATCGATAAAAACCCAAATCGAACAGACTTGACAACAGTCACAAAATCAAAACCCAAGAGCAGGGTTGTTTTAATGATACACTTAATCAAAGCAAAGATTTTTAAAGAGAAGGGCTTAACATGCCTGTATTCTCTCTTCCAAAACTCGAAGAAAGATCCGTTTGCCACATTTTTCCTTCCACAGCGACAGCACAAACTTTCCAACACTTCCTTCCTTCTTCAGGCTTAACAACAGCCTCCAAACTCCAAGAAAAATGTCAAATGCTAAGAGCTGGTTCGACTGAACCAAGTCGGAAAAAAAACCAAATGCAGAGCAACTTTGCCAAAACCAAATCGAAACAATGAAAAATCAAATTCCCTCATGTTGTTTCCAAGGCGAGCTGGTCGCGAGGACCGAAACAATTAATGCAATTAAGGCTCTGCCTTTTTCCTTATTTTCCACGCCACCGCCACTTGGGTTGGCAAACTCTAAATTTCAAAATTTCCATGCAAACTGAATTTGGCTCTATTTCTAAATAGATGCCTCTACTTCCTTACCTGCCCCGCCAAAACTGGCGCTGTCCACGTAGGGACAGTTTATTAAATGCCAATGAATGCCCTTTCCATCCTTATCCCTTTCCTCCCAAGGGTCTGCGTACCCCTTAGTTTAGGATTAGTTTAGGTTGCACATAGCATTCAACCTAGGTCTTAGTTTAACCTTAGGTTTTAGAACTTAGGTTTATTTCCCTTTTTTTTGAATTTAAAAATCCACTTAGGATAGTAGTGTAGGATGTATGTTAGGCTTTAGGGTTAGTTTAGGTTTAATTCACACTAACCACTAACACTAACAACTTCCATCCAGCCTCCTTACTAACATTCACGTTAATGCAGAGCAGGACGTTCCGTCCTTCAGATTGCGTGCCAAGGCCACTCGTGTCCAGGCATTTCTTGCCTCACGAGGTCCCAAATTCGACAGTACAGGGTTCAAGAATCGAACCCCTGTCGTTGGCTTTTTCGTGCTAGCTGTTCACACCTGCAAATAGGCGCTGCACGCTCATAACAATCTCAGTCCGGTTCAAGTGTGAATCGACACAGAAATCACAAGAGGACCTCAGCATACTTGAATCAATGGAATTGATTCAGGGTATGCTGTCAATCAATCAAGAGCTAAGAGCTAAGTATACGACAATTTGTCGTCACATCAGCAAACACACAAGTACAATATTTGCTGTCCCATGTAATAAATCACAGTATGCAAGAATCCAAATTAGCAACACATTCTCTTAAGATCAAAACATATCTTAACATGTTTGCTTTCATTTCAACTTTATATAACGATGTAAAACATTCACCAAGTTAACATACAAAATCGAGTGTTACATTAACCTTAGAACCGGAAGGTGTAGAAGATGGGCTCACTTAACTATTGAATTTTTCCACATTCTCCCGAGTACTGTTCCTCCACCCGCACTGATTGCCGTTCCTCCACATTCTCTTGTGGAAGGCGAGAGGATGACTTGATAGTGGGTCGAGGTATGGAAGATGACCCCTTTTTGAGCTGATTTGTCTTGGAACCCTCCCCCACACTCATACGCTCGAGCCTTCTCTTTGGCCTGTAAAAAACTTGATGTGAGAAGAGTAATTGAATGAGCCATCGATTGCTTTAGCACTTCCTTTCCTCCTCCATTCTTGTATTTTTGGCCTACTTTGATAACTACATCAACCAAATATTCTGTAAATTCACCCTGAGTGTAGGGTTGATGCAACCTTTCTTTAAATGAATGAGAATTTTGAGTGAATCTCCACCTAGCACAAACGGTTGGCCGTCACATATAAAGTATTTGTTAACCCATTTAGCCACCTCTCTCCAAATGCTTTGGGAATACTTTCCCTCTTAAATCCTTTCGAACACCTTGGGAGGTAAGGATTACCTCAGGAAATGCTTCACCATCCACATGAAATAGAGCAAGCAAGTCCTTGAGGGGAGCATTTGTCATCACTTTCAGACCAAAATTGGTAAACCAGATAGTTCATAAATAACCTGATTGGTAATTTCCACTCTCTGTCTTCCAACGCATGAGCAAGCAGCTTCAAATTTTACTAGGAATTCATCCACTACACTTTCATCAAAAATTTCAAATTTCTATATGAATTCAAGCCAACTGGAATCATATAATACTTGTGAAATCACGGCGTTCCTGAATAATGGGTCCGAAGAATCTAGCTCTGACTTTTTATTTTGTCCCATGGTGAAGGTGAATCCAAATAGTAGAGAAACAAGAACAAGGGCATGCTTGAACCCATAATATAATGATAGTGATAATGGTGTGTTCAAATTCACCAAACAATGACAGGAAGTGGTTAATAAGGATCAATTTGAAATGCACCTAAATCCTTGAATTTCTGAAGTCGGTGCAAATTTGGTAGCATGAAAATTTGAGAGCTGGTCATGCATGGGAAGGTTTATTATGTGGTACCACACGTATCCCCTCATTTAAAATGGTATTGACACCTGTCCCTCCTAGAAAGCAGTGCATCCTTTTCTTGGAATCCCGATACCAACAATACCCTCCATAATTAAGACTTATTATACCCCACCTCGTGTCATAAGATTTGGAATTAAATTTCCAATAAATGTTTGAGCATTGTGTAGGGATGCAATTATGATAAGTAAATGAAATGGGGAATTACTTCATAAGGAAATATCTATAGTGAATTAGAATGCACTTACTCGTGCCGGTTCAAATTTCGATATCCATAGATTTCCATGTTACGTAGTCGAGATAAAATGTGATTAGTGGATTTTCAAACAATGAAGATTTCTACTTTTATTGAAAACAAGACATCTAACTAAGGGAAGAAGATCAAATTCATGATCATCCTCCTTTATTTAAATTGAAAAACAACAATTACTCTTGACAAGAGGGGCTAAGCGCCTCCTCTGCATCCATTTCCTTGCTCAACATGATGTCATTGGTGAAGGTTTCCTTGTCCAGAGGATGCTGATACATCCTGAGTCTGTGTCCATTCACAAGAAGAGTCCTTCTGTTGCCATTGATTGGTAATAGTATCACCAATCCGTTATCAAATACTTTTTCGATTTGATATGGTCCCAACCAACGTGTCCGTAGCTTACCTTTAAACTGTTGATATTTGGAATCAAAGAGTAAGACCCATTCTCCCTCGTTAAAATTCATGTATTTGATATGAGCATCATGCCATGTATTCCTTTGATGTTGGAGAATTTCCATTTGTTTTTGTGCTTCCATCCTCATTTCATCCAATTCATTCAATTGCATCACTTGTTCTTGTTGTGCTTCATCCAAATTGATGCCGATTTCCAGTGTTGTTCTCCATGTGTGTAACTCGAACTCTACAGGTAACAGTGGCTTCTTTCCATATACCAACTCATAAGGGGAAAAACCAGTAGTGGTTTTCTAGGTCATGTTATAGGCCCAAACTGCCTCGGGAGTTTTGGTACCCAATTTTTCCTGTCCGAGTTGACCACTTTTGTCAAAATGTTCTCAAGTTCTCGGTTTGTCACCTCCAATTTCCCATTGGATTTGGGATGGTATGGTGACGATTTATGGTGCTTGATTTGGTAGATTTCAAAAATCCTGAATCATGTTAGACATAAATTGAGGTCCCTGATTAGATACAAGTGCTCGAGGGGCACCAAATCTTAACATTATGTGATTGTATAGAAATTCATCAACAACGTCCTTAGTGGAAAATTCCAATGATTAAACCTTGGCCCATTTCATGACATAGTCAATGTGCACACCAAAAGTTATGCTTTCCTAAAAGATGGGGATCAAAACATCCAACGAAATCAATTCCCCATTTCTCAAATGGTCCTAAGACCAGCTAAGGATTGAGACGCATTTCCATGAATAGTGTAGGCTTCCCCATTCTTTGACATGCATCACTGCTTGCCACACATACTTCTTTACAGATTTGTGGAGGGAAGGCCAATAGTACCCATCTCCAAGGACCTTGTGAATTGTCCTCTTCACTGAGTAATTTCCTCCTCCAGGTTCATCATGAAAAGCTTGCATAGTATGTTGTATACTTCATCTTCTCGAACACACCTGCGAAGAACCATATCAGGACAACATTTGAATAAAATTCCATTACACCACTTATATGTTGCACTATTTTTAACTAATATTCATCTCTCTTTATGAGTAAAATAGGTAGGAAAATTCCTTGTAGTCAAATAATTTGCAAGATCGAGAAAACCATGGAGGTTGAGTTGATACAACAAACAAATGTTCATTTGGAAAATGATCTTGACTGCTTCTTCATCACTTGAAACATTCAATCTTGAAAGAAAATCAACAACAACATTAGATTTCCCTGGCTTATCAATAATGGTCAAATTGAATTCCTATAACAAGAGTAACCATCTAATAATCCGACCTCTGACTACTAGTTTATTCATCAAATATCTTATGGCCGAGTGGTCAGTATAAAAAAATATTTTGTACCTAGTAATGTAATGTCTAAATTTATTCAGGGAGTAAACAACAACTAAAAATTCCTTTTCCGTAGTGGTGTAGTTTCTCTTCGTAGGGGTCAGATTCTTGCTGATAAAGTAAATGACATACATATGATCTTCTTCATCTTTCTGTCTAAGAACAACTCCCATGGTTGTATTAGAGGCATTAGTGTGAATATGGAAAGGTTTCCCCTAATCGGGTCCTCTCAAGACTGGAGCGGTGGTTAGCTTCTCCTTGATAATATTGAATGCCTGTTGACACTGAGGGGACCATTCAAAAACACAATATTTTGTCAGCAAAGAAAACATAGGTGCAAAAATTTTACTAAAGTCTTTGATGAATCACCTATAATATCCTGCATGACCAAGGAAAATCTTGATGTCAATCTGATTTGTTGGTGTAGGCAGCTGAGTGATGACTGCAATCTTTTTGGGGTCGACTTGTATTCCTTTGGCAGAAACATGATGGCCTAAGACAATTCCCTAATCAACCATAATCAGACATTTTTCATGACTCAGGGAAAGTTGGTGCTTTCTCACATCTACTTAATACTTTTTCAAGGTTATTCAGAGATTCGTCAAAAGTGGATCCATGGACAATGAATTCATCCATGTAAACTTCAACACAATCATTCATGAGATCTACAAAAATTTCCAAGACTGCTCTCTAAAAAGTAGCAGGTGCATTACAAAGCCCAAATGGTAAGACTTGATATGAAAATGTACCCCAAGGGAAAGTGAAGGTGGTTTTATCTTGGTCAGCAGGTGCAATACTTATTTGGTTATACCCACTAAACCCATCCAAGAAGGAAAAATATTTCTTACCTGTGAGATTGTGCAGAACCTGATCAATAAAAGGCAGGGGGATGTAGTCTTTCTTGGTGGATTTATTAAGTTCCCTATAGTCTACATAGATCCTCCATTTACCGTTTTTCTTGGGAACTATAAATAATGGTGATACCCATTGACTATCAGATATAGGATAGATGAATCCTACCTTCAACATTTTTTCTATCTCATTTTTTACTGTCTCTGAGTGCTGGATTAATTATTCGTTGCGGCTGTCTAATGGGTTTAACATCCTCAATGTAGATATGGTGAGTGCAGATGCTGGGATGAATTCCCTTAATATCCGTACAATCCCAAGTAAAATCTTGGGAATGTTTCCTCAAAATTTGAAAAACCCCAGCTTCTTGGTTAGCCTCTAAATTATTACCAATGGTCAGTTATTTTCCTATGTCAACATTCACTTGTTTGGTATCTTTGAAAATTTCAAGCTCTGCATTAGTGATTAAATAATTCATGGGACAAACATGAGGCTGAAGCATGTGCAAAATAGTTACATTGTCAAGAGACATAATCTTGGTTAAAGGAAAATAAAAATCAGTGATTGTGCATTCTACATTATAAGCATATATTTCCTTACAATATTCATTAGAAATGTCACTTACCAAGGAAATAGTATCAGATGTGTTCAGAACAAATGGTTCTTGTAGCCTTCCAATTTCCATAGCCTCAATTCGATTTCCGTAGCCAAAATATCCTCTTCATCAGACATCGTATATGACTAAACAATTTATGTCATGTGATTTTTCACTACAATGGTGGCCATATAAGAAGAACTCAGAGGGTTAGTATCTGAATAATCTACCGATACATGTTCACAATCAAACACATAAGGTTGGGCAAACATATATAATGAAATATTCTTTGATTGTTACCCCTTTAAAATGGTCATTTTTCTCGATCTACATCAATATATGTAGCAATGATGGCTAACCAGGGGTCTTCCTAAGATGACCGGATATCCCAACATCCAGGATTTAGGTCAGTAAGACCATAAAATCCACAGGGTACTCCTAGGATTCAACCGTGACCATTATATCCTCAATCACACCATCTGGTACAACAATGGATTGATCTTTAATTGAAGAACAATATTGGTAGGCCGCAAACTGTGAAAGACAAAAATTGAACATATCTATTATAACATTGATGGCAGCACCAAGATCGACCAAAACGTTAGATATTGATTTATCATTTATGCAAATAATAATGACTGGACTCCCGGGATCCCCGTATTTTTGTGAAATAAGTTTTCCAAAGAACAAGATCAACTAAATTACCTTCCACCTTGATTGTTTTCGTGTATTTCTTCTTCCTTCCTAGTGTCTTGATACATTCATTTCTAATGGTCGTTCGGGTTCAAGAATATCCCTTATTGATATTAAAAGTGGGACCTCAATGTTCACCTTTTCCAACTCTTAAACTAGCGGTGTTTCCTCTGCAGTTTGAGTTTCCTATAATCGTTCAGGAAAAGGAGCTGTATGAACATTCTTATTCTTTCCTTGACCATTCCTAGTGTCTTGTGTTGGGTGAGCATGAAAAATTTCTTCATCTTCCTAAATTATCTCTTCTTTCTCATTGTCTACAGGTATTTCCATGATAACAATAGGAGGATTCGATATTTTCCTAGACCTTAGGCACAAATTACGATAGTATTAACTCGCACCGTATCACTCTATCTTGCTTCATCAATGCACCAAAAATGATGGGTCACTATATTATTCCAATCATTTAACTAATAGATTGATCTACTAGTTTCATTATCAAACCAGGGGTTGTGTCTAGGTCAGTATGCAATGGAGTCCTATGTAGTCGGTGATACTCTTGGGTCTTTATTGGGGGTTTCTCGAGATCTTTCTAAATTTGCTACTAATTTATGGAAAATCAATGTAAATCTATAGAATTAAGGTATTGTGATGAAATGAATTTTGAAATTTGTACTTCTAACTCAAATGGAAATGTGCACACATAATTGAAAGAACAAAATTGAAATTGTACACTCATAATAAAAATTGCAGTAAAAGTAAAAGCACACGCTAACTAGAATTTGCATAAGAGGAAACACACATTCTAAATGGAAATTTCAATAAGGAAAATAAACACACTTGAATAGAAATTACATGAAACACACTGAAATAGAAATTGTAGTAAAGGAACTGAGTGATTATGACTTATCAGAAAACCATATGCGTACGTAAACGTAAACATTCTCCTATCTCCTTGGTCAAGTGGGCCCTTGCTCTTACTTGGGACAGAGGAAATCTTAACAGACTCAAGATTCTCAAAATGATATCTCCTTATATTAATTCAAATAATTTCCATGACATATTCAGTGCGGAAAGGAAAAGTACTAAATACAACAAGCTATATCACAAATTATAAATATTACCAACTACTACATTGTTCTTCAAGGAGGTGTCTTTATATAGACACATGTGGTTACAGAATATGCCAAAATTACTTGCACTAATGTCATCCACTAACGGTATTGATCAAGAATCATAAATTCCTATAATCTTTGCTAGAAACAAGACCCACACTTATAGGCCGATAGATGGAAAAAGTCTTCCACGCACTCCAACTCCAAACTCGGGGCTCCTTAATCGTGCATTGGCAATAAACATTCATTACTTTCCTACAAATATCACCACATTCCCCTCATGTAGGCAATTAGTAGCGATTAATCGATTGCATGAGAAAAAGAAAGAAAATGCTTTAAAATAACTAAGATATACCTATACAAAGCATCCCCATGCATTGTAAAATCATGTTTAAATGACAAATTATCAATCATATGAATGATATAAATAAGCCAAATAATGTACTCATCGGACACTATATCCCCTCTCCTAGGAATTGACTTCCTCCGGGAAGTCACTAGAAGAGGTAAGGATATTGGGCCCTAAAAGGTGTCGCATCCTCCCGGTGGTTGTTGTTTCATCATATGTATTCCATCGAACCATAACCTAGTCTAAGTTTCACCCTCGAAGGGCCAACCTCATGTGCTCCATAATACACATTGGATCTAATGTCGACTATCCTTCAACCTCCACTTGCAAGGCCAACCAATCCAAAACATGAGAGATATTAGGTACATACTTCCACAACATTGAAACATGGAACACATCATGGGAACAAGATAGGTGTGGTGGAATAGCTAAGCGGTAAGCATAAAGACTAATAACCTCAAAAATCTTAAAAGGTCTAGCAAAACGAGGGGATAACTTAGATCCCTTTCCATAAAAATTGAACCTTTTTGTGGAAACACTCTCAAAAATACCTAATCACCTATTAGAAAATGACGCTCAACCATCTTCATGTCAGCACATGCCTTCTAGCATGCATGAGCGTACTCCAAATGGTGTCTATTGAGGACAACATGCTACTTTGCATGTCCCAAGGTAAGCTAGACTAAGAACAATCTTGTTATCTAATCTGGCCTAGCTCAAAGGTGTCTTGCAAGGTCTCCCATATAAATCTTGATAAGGTGTCATGCCAATATAATTGAGGAAAACATTTTTATAAGAAAAATCCACAAGGTACATATAGTGTTCCCACTTCTTTTGTTAATCCATGATGTACATCCACAACATATCCTCAAGGACCCGGTTTATCCTTTTTTTTTGTCTATCTATCTCTAGGTGGTATGTGAAGCTAAAATTGATCTATGTGCCCAAAGATGACTGAAACGATGTCCAAGAGTATGAAGGATAGATGATTTCTTTGTAAAAATTATTGTCCTCATAATTTCATGAAATCTCACAATGTCATCAAGGAAAACCCGAGCTACAAGGAAAAACATTATAAGTGACCTTCGTAGGAGAAAAATGGGAAACCTTGTTCAACTTGTTCACCGTCACCATGATGATGTCATGATGATACAATGAAGTAGGAAGACCAACTATAAAATCCATGGAAACAACATCTCACTTCCACTCTAGAATGTCATGAGTATAAATAAGACCTGTGGGGTGAGAATGTCTAACCTTCACCCTCTGGCACTTGAGACAATGGGCTACAAAATTTGTAATGTTGCGACACAACCCTAACTAAAACTACAACTTTCTCAAGTTCGCATGCATCTTCTTAATGCCATGATGAGCCGTATAAGGAGATCAATGTGCCTTAGAAAGTATAAAAATGTGCAAATTCCCTACTCTAGGCATGTAAATATGCATTTGATATCAAAGAAGACCATCGAATCTAAAGTACAACCAACATACTTTCCCTCTAAGGGCCTTTGTGACTCTAGCACTCATTTGAGACCCTCATAGAATTTGTCAATAGGTAGATGCTAAAGGATCTTGTCTCAAAGGTATGGACGGTCAAGGCAATAATCTCATGTCATTTTCTACTTAGAGCATCTACGATGACATTATCCTTCCCCTTGATATAGTGAATATCCATATCGTACTCACAAAGGAAATCCATCTAACGCTATTGTCGAGCATTGAGATTGGGATGTGAAAAGATGTGTTATAAACTCAAATGATATGTCCTCAAAATAAATGACCTGCCTAATAGGAAGTTCCTACAATGGACTAAGGAATGCAACACCGATGCAAGCTCAAAATCATGGGTAGGGTAATTGAGCTCGTAATCCTTGAGCTTGTAGGATTGAAAATAAAAATGTAGTGCTCTTGATTGAGAACCACCCCAAGTCCCTCCATTGAAGTATCAATGTAAACCACAAAATCTGCCAAAGGATTTGATATTGCAAGGATAGGTGCATATGTCAAATTATCCTTGAGTAAATGAAAGGCCACTCACACTTCTCTCGACCAAAAGAACTTCTTCCCTTTCACAATGAAAGGAAGTAATAGGATTAGTAATCATGGAGAAGTCCCGAACAAACATGTGATAATAACCAGCTAACGCCATGAATTTCGAAGCTCTGTCATTGTGGTTGAGGCTACCCAATCAAGGATAGAATGAATATTTGATGGATCTACAAAGATTCCCTTGCCCATAATGATGCACCCCAAGTACTAAATCTCAGAATGGAAGAAGTAACATTTCTCCAAGTTCCTAAAAATCCTGTGTTCCCTTAAAATCTATAGTACCCGCTTGAAATGATCCTTCACCGAGTCTTAGTAAATCAAAATATCATCCATGAACATAATGAAAAATCAATCCAAAAAGGTCCTGAAAACCCCATTCATGAGGCTTGTAAACACGACTGGTGCATTAGTCAATCAAAAGTGAACCACCATGAAATAATAGTGCCCATAACAAGTTTGAAAATTTATCTTATGGATGTCATCATCTATAATCTGAAGATGATGGCATTCTGACTTTAGATCAATCTTAGAGAACATTCGGCTCCTCGCATCTGATCAAACAAGCCATCAATTCGAGGAAGAGGATAACGGTTCTTCACCGTTACCTTGTTAAGCTACTTGAAATTGACACACAAATGAATGGATCCATCCTTCTTGTTCACAAATATCATTGGTGTGCCCCAAGGAGACACAATAGATTATATGAGGCCATTATCTAACAACTCCAATAACTGAAGCTTGAGGTTGTGGAGCTCGAAGTAGTCATTTTGTAAGGTGCTTGATAAACATGAGCAATATGGTACAAGGTCAATCATGAAGTCCACCTCTCTACGTGGTGGCATAACAAGAAGCTCACTAGGAAATATGTCAACAAAATCTCTCAAAATAGGATGATCATCAAGAGGTGAGCTCATTTGAGTCTCCTCGACCTACCATTGATCATGATATCAAACATCCGGGCAACCCTTGCGCATGCTCCGCTTGAGCTACATGATGGAGATCACAAACAAGGAAATTGGTCTATAAACCCCGAAAATAACTCGCAAAACTACCTAGGTCATCAAAACACTCGATGGTCTTGTTCTAACAATCAATTTTAGCCTGATGAGAATAAATCCAATCCATACCTAAATAAACCTCATAGGATACCAAAGGTAAAATACGAAGGCCTGGTAGTGGGAAACACACCTAGATCAAGGATACAACTCTCAACATAGGTACCTACGACGATTTTGGTCCTAGTGGCCAACTCTACCTGCCATCTATTTGACGTCCTAGAGGCCACCAACTCACACCAATCCATTAAATAAGGTGAAATGAAAGAATCAGAAACACCAAAATCAAATAAAACATTAATTGAAATACCTCTAATCATACATGCATTCTCAATATTCATGGCCTCGGTGCTCGACTTCGATAGTTCTCCACTTGTGACATTTATGCGGTGAGCATTTCCTATGTCCCTTACTATTTGTTCGAAACAAGAGAGCATTTTTCCTATTGAAAAAAGAGGGTCTCTAAGAAAAAAAAGAGAATAATGGTTAAGAGCTCCATATATAAAACATCCTAGTGTCTCTCTTTGCATGGGAGGCCCTCCTATACTATGATGAACCTACCCTACGGGTCCTTCCCTGACAGATTACTGTGAAAGAGCCGGAAATGAATGTTGAATACCTTGCCTCCGATCTTTGCCCAAAATATAACCTCCTCAACCCCTAGCTCTCTAATTGTCCCGTGGCTTTGGCCTAGACCTCTGCAGCTGAGGAACATGGTGTTACGAGTGATCTTGTGGGTATGAAGGGGGTCGTGGAGCTGATTGAGTGGGTCTAAAGCCTCCTCTCAAAGGTGGGGCAGAGCCTCATGACATATGATCCTAAAGAGTATAAAATGGCTCTTGTAGCTTACTATTGTTCCTATCTTGATACTCATGAGCCCTGTTCCTATTCTCCTATTCCAAGTAAGCCTTTTCCAAGGTTGGCAAAGATAAAATCTTGACTTCCCCTAACAAATCTGCATGCAGCTCATGATGAACATGTTGACCGAAAAACTTATCATCTTGAAGTTAATCCACATACTACAAAAGATCCATAAATTGACACTCATTTTTTGCTATAGTGCCTGATTCCTGTCAAAGATCATGGAACTCATCATCCTCTTTTGCATGCAGCTTCTTAGACATGTATCGATCTGAAAAAACTCTTCAAAAATTCTTAGGTAACTGCCTGTCTCGATGTCAAATGGAGCTTTCGCTCCTCATTCCTCCACCAAACGTGTGTTGCGTCTCGGATGTGGTGTATGTCAAGATGGGCCTTAACATTGCTCTTATAAGGGTGTAAACTAAAAC
Organism: Taxus wallichiana var. yunnanensis; assembly: GCA_018340775.1. Lineage (NCBI taxonomy): Eukaryota > Viridiplantae > Streptophyta > Pinopsida > Cupressales > Taxaceae > Taxus > Taxus wallichiana. The sequence goes on from CM031242.1 coordinate 70,648,835, forward strand.
AACCTGTCAAGACTAAGGAGCAATGACTCGATTCCAAACCCGTCAATCATACCTCCATAAGTAGGTGGTTGATGACGGAGAAGATCCCTAATAGCATCACCCATTTCTTGACCATGTGGGCACGTCTCAAATGCTCTATGATCCTACACTAAAGGGATATGAGACCTCTCTCACCGTGGTGTGTCACGAAGAAGGTGGTTGAATGTGACCCCTCATATGGATGCACCTCACTTTCATGGTGACTAACCTCCTCTTTTGGCTCTGGTTTCATCGGAAGGTGATCCCGCATTACTCCCATCATTTATGTAGTGCATCTAAAATTTATTACCCAAAATTTTCTCTAGGAATATCTCGGGGAGAGTGGTCACAACATTAGGTTGTCATCATACCTCCCTTGGTAGCAAACCTCGAAAGCCCGTATGTGGGGAGAAAGGTACATTATGTTTTGCGGAAACGTTCATTCAATGTGTGGTTTACCTAACCCAAGCTACCAACTAGCTATGGTTGAAGCCCTAGAGTGTTCCATATTGAAATCGAGCTCTGATACTAGATGTCGTGCCCTGTTTGGTGCGAGTCCAAAACCAAGTCCATAATTACCAAAGGAAACAAAAATTAATATTATAATAAGAATAAAACTGGGGATTTTTTTATTAATATAATAATGAAATAATGAAAGAATACACCTATACGACTATGTTGTGGTTACAAAGATTTTACGAAAAAAACAACACTAGGCCACTTACGCGAGCCATTTAAATATATTAATTTACAGAAATAAAAATCATGGTGAACAAAATTAATTAAATTAATTTAAATCGAGGTATTTTAATTTTCCAAAACCAATAAGGATGAAAAGGCTCCCCAAGGGTTATAAGAGTTGGGCATGGGTCCAATTTGGTCCCCAAATAGATCCATTCCCCTTTAAATTTTATTTCCTAAGATGGGATAAATTCAACTCATAACAATTAAATGAAGGGGTAAATATTAAGACACTCAAAGACTCAAAACAAGAATAAATGAGAGCTCTTGGATCAAAGGTCCCTCCACCATAGGATCTTAAGGCATCTAAGGATGCCCTAATTTCCATATAACCTCTATTCAAATTCATTTTTATTTTATTTTCATCCTCATTTGGTTGGAAACTCTTGGTTGCAGAGTACGTGGAAGGGGAGGAGAATCTCATGGAGTCAATTACACATGGATTGTTATTCATTTGTTTTATTGTTTCAATTTCAATGGAAACTCCGTTTAGGGTTCAATTTTCACGGTTTCTTGTTTGTAGATCTACCATTCTTTAGTATAATTCATTTGATCAAAAACTTATTTTGAAAACAAGTAGGGCTATTATGGGGATTTTGAATTCTTCCAAAATGAATTTAGAACAACTCAAGGTTTAGATCTCTTAAAATAAAATAAATATATATATATGTTTAAATTTTTTACCCCATTTTTATATTTATATAAGTCTCAATATATATTTGTATATATATATATATATATATTTAAAATGATACATGCCCGAATGGGCACATAAGGAAGTGATATAGCCAAGCGGCGGGGCCATAGGGCCATATTCAAAGCGTGGGCGCGGGGCTCGATTTATGCCACATACGTGGAATGACCACGACTTAGTGTGGTCAAGGTTGGAAACCGTAACAAAGCCATAGCCGTGTGTACAATGTGGGACGGTCGGTCGTTTGACCCTCCCCAAAACCATATTAAAACGCTTTCCCTTTTTTAACACACACACACACACACACCATGGAATTTTTCGAGTATGGTTTTTTGGTTTTTCTTTCATAGTAACAAGTAGTTTATTTAGATTTCAAGAAATATTTTAATGACATATTTTATAAAGTTATAAGGTTAATATATTTCCATTATAACCACACACACATAAAGATAGAGGGGGTTTTCGATCTCTTGTTCTTGTTAAAGTTATTAACTAGTTCATAGTTAAAACATTAAGATAGTATATCCCAAAAACATAAATACAACTCTAATTTCGAGGTAAACTAAGTTTATTTAATAAGATTTTTGGATACAAAAAAAAAAAGATGACTCCACTTTAGCGATAAAGATAAATCCATTTTCAAGGTTTCTTGACACAAAACAATAATAAGGCAACTCCATTTTCGAGAGAAGAGAAATCTTGGATAAGTATAAGCAATTATTATTTTTAATTTCTTTTTGGAAAAGAAGTAAATTAAACCATTCCGTTTTAGCAAAGGTAAGGGAAACTTGTACATTTTAGTTTTACTTTGTAAATAACATAACCATTTATTTCTTCCTATTCTAATTATTTCACTTTCATTTTTAAAAGAAAGAACTAAAGGAGTACGAGAAAGTATTTACAGTTCAATTTACATTTATTTAATAAAATGAAAACTCTCTTTCATAATTAAATCAGAACTTAACAAAACAACACTATATCCTTGAATAAGAGATTTAAACACTCTTTTAAACCTAAAAAATGCAGATTTAAAAGCATCATTTCTTACATTCAACCATAACCATATGAAAGAAAGACTATACTTAAAATGAAAGTACAAAATCCCTACATAAAGTGGAGATAACATGGCAAAATTTTTACATATTTTTCCAACTTCAAACAACTTCAAAAACCTGTAACTTTCTCCAAGTTTCCAACTTCACTCCATGCTCCAAATTCATCACAAAAGATCCCAAAATCCACAAGAGATAGCTTGGATTAACCACCCAACCAATTGGCATCATTACATGCCTCAAAGAGAACAATAAGAACATGTTAGCCTCCCCTAAGCCCATGAGAGAGAGGAAAGACATGTCTCTAACCAACACAACGGATAAGGAAAGACAAACAAGAATGCAAGACTTTCAATTTAAAAAAAAAGAGCCAAAATACAAAGATTTGTCACAATACATGAGAAGTTCCAATATTTTTCTAATGGGGAAGAGGGGATGAAGATATCCCAATTTTGTCAAACCATAGTAACCAAGAATCCCAAAACTAAGCCTCCAAATCTACTTATCTCTCCATTTTTCTCCCCTTATCTCTCCATGCCCCTCTCCACCAAGGGTTTTCAAACCTTATATGTTTCCTTAGGTGAAGATAGGAGGTGATTTCTAAGCCAAATGGAAATAAAATTCTATGACAAACCAAATGTAGGGGTAAGCAAGACATCAAGCTTGTCCATCAAATAACTAGGGTAAAAAATGAAAGGGATTCCTCCCTCTTCCCAACACACTCTCAAATCCACTCCCCTCAAGGGTGGATAGAGAAAACATAAAACAAAACACAATTACATTGCTTTCAAACACAACAATTTCACCATGAAAGTAACACAATTCCATAATCAAAACAATAAGCAAATAGGAATAAGATCCTACCTCACAAACAATAACACAATCCCAAATCCAATCTTGTCTACAATTTCCTTATTCTTTCTCCAAAGCTCCCAAAGTAACTCCAACTAAAAATGAGCCAAAATAACCCCAATCCCTTCAACATGAGGGATCATATAGAAGAGAGCCAAAAACACAAGAAAATGGGAAGGTGACAAGTGTCACCCTCCACCCAAGATTCAACCAAACAAAACTTTCCAAAATTGCACCAAAATTAAAAAAGAAGAAAAGAAAAGAAATCAAAGCACTCATGAAAATCTCCATATTCCAAAACAAACCCCAAAACCAAGAACCATCATTAAGAGTGGTTGAAAGAGAGGTAAAAGGGGAAATGAGCTCAATTTTCCTTGAAAAGAGTCAACCCACCCATAGTTATAGGGCCTAGGGTCTCTTTTCAAGGGAAATTTATTCATTTGCTTGCATTCTACTCCTAAATGTCACCTTTTTCCCAAATCCAAGTTCGAGAGAGAGATGACATTTAGGAGGGGTAATTGGGTTTACCTAATCAAATATTAGGTGCCCCAAATCCCCTATCAGCATAAACAAACAATCCATAAACCATTCCCAAAAATGGGATGAAATTAACACTAAACAACTAAATCAAACACTAAGAACAAAAGGGGTTAAAGTTAATAATTTTGAAAAGATATCAAAGGAGATGTGCACAACCATAAGAGTATAGAAATAAGGTGATACATGCAAAAAGGATTATAATTCCACATTTAAACCAAATTCAAAACAAGAAGAACCAAATACAAAATTTAACCAAGGAAAGGAAATTTGGCCCCTCAAGGCCTATTGTGCTAGTTAGAGATGTCATTCATGAGTCCCACGTTTCTCATATGGCAAGACCTATCACTTGCACACTCGATTCAAACATCATACTTGTCCAATATCAATAACTGAAAAATATGATATCATACATGTATCATGATGATTATCCAAACAAAATCAACAACTAGCTAAAACAAGTAAATAAAATTATGATCAATCATCCAATGTAGCAAGAAGAGATTACGACAATGCAACTAAGATGTATCAATAATATAATCATGAGATCACAACCCAAATCAAACGTGACATCATATCGGTGCCGATAAAATGATAAAGATACATTGACATCGCATGCCCCATCCATATCATGTAAAAAATGAGTTAGCATTATAATGTTAATAAATATTCATATGCTATAACAACATCGGTACCAAAATGATATTAGCACAATAATAATGTCTTTGTCGAATAATACATTGATACAATAAGCGAACACAATCGAAAATGGATGTGAAAAATAGGTGGGCACTACATCTTTAGGATGAAGAAAAATATGCCAAAAACCACTTTTGAGGTCAAACTTGCTATAGACTTTTAATGCCTTCAAACTATTGAGAAAATCATCTTTAGCAGGAATAAGGTGCTTTGGATTACTTGGATATATATTTTTATTGGTTTGCAATCAACCACTAATAATTTCTTTCCTCTTTGATGCTCATTTTTCTTATTTACATAGAATGCAACACATGCCCATGGTGAATTGGATTCTTGAATGAATCCTCCTTGCAGAAATTTCTTGATTTCTTCCTCACATTCAATGTGATACTTATGATTCATTCCTTTATGATGGGCCTTAAACTTAAGAATAACTTATTTTCCATCTTTCGATTTAAGAACAAATTCTATTTTACAAAAATACTTTTTTCTATGAATGAATACATGTGGATTTTGGGAACATAGAAATTAATTGCGAGTAATGGATTTATGAATCCATTTAGTATTAATTTCCTTCTCAGTTTTGACAATCAAAGGAATAACTCATTCTATAAGCATAAATTATTGGAATTTGAACTGTTGGATTAAATAAGGTTATAGTATCTTTATTAAGGCTAAAGGTTCCACATTCTAATAAGGCATCCATTCCTATCGTAGCCAAATGACTACATATCATGTTGGTAAAACCTAACGGTTCTTTGGAATCCTACTATGTTGACTAAGACATAGGATAGGTGTAACGACCCATAATTTCATACACAAACAACATAGTAAAATACAGGATAATTTTTTTTTTTGACACAGGCCACGACACGACATGCCACCACCGAGGTCACAACTAACTCCGTGGATAACTCAATACAAGGATGACCACAAAGGTAGCACGGAAATGTTCACACCCACCAAGGATGGTTTACTTTTCTATTTGACAAAACAACATAAGAAGCCACCACATAACACACCTACAGATAGGGCAAGCCACAATGAGGAAATTATTGATGGTTATTTATTTTTATGTAACCTCTTTCGATCCTTAACTTCAGTTTGCTAAGACTCTAGATATGATTTGTACAATGCTTCTTACAATGCTAAGTTCTTACTTTTACTTTGAAGAGAAATTTGTTCTAATTCTTCTCTATTATGGCCTTTATTTGCTTAATTCGTTTATCAAGAAAAAGGAGTATTTAAATTCCACAAGGCCATCTGTTCACCACTAACGCTACTAAGACTTGTTCTTGCCCACAAGACAACATGGTTTTAAGATCAACACACTTAAGAGAAGAAATACAAGGTGCCTTGGAAAAAGGTTAGAGGGAGAAGGTCGAGATGAAAACATCTTTAGGACCTCATTAGTTATTGCCAGTATTTAATTGAAGCTAGAGCTCTTAACCAGAATTATCAACGATTTTACTTAGGCTTCGCTAAATGAGTATTACCAAGGAGCAAAATTTACTTTCCAAATGGCGGTGAGAAAGATTGTGAGATCTCCAATTTGTTTTCTCTGGCTTATTAAATCTTATCATCTTCTAACAACTAACAGTTCATTTCACCTTAGGGTCATTTTACAAATTTCACCATAAAAGGAATAATGTTCACTAGAGGAGCTAGGGTTATCATGTTATATAATTCTTACTCACAATGATAGTCTCGCCTATGATTACTTCAGGAATCTCTTGTTCTCAAGTAAGTCATCTCTACATTAATTTATCTGAATATATATATTTAGCTAACTTCTATAAGGGTTAACCACTCCATTTAATTTTACTTATATCACATCATTACAAGGTGTCGGAGAGTTTTGACTGAACACTTTATTCTCAAAATCAAGGTTTTACAATACTTATGCCAATGTAATGATTGAATATCATTTCTCACCAAGGTAAGTTACTAGTCTAACAACAAAAGGGAAAGAACACTTCACCACGTAGTTTTCCGAACATACCGAGACAAGAGATCTTCTAAACTCCTTGCAAGCAATGTTACAAAATTTACAACGCATTGAACTTTCTACAAAGAACTTCATAGTTTGAACTGATGAAACTTTTACACTCTTTTCCTTTAATCTACTCGCATAATCCATCTGCACAAATATTTACTAGAGTCAGTTCGCTAGAACTGAGCATGATAAGATATAAACCTCACCTAATAACTTATGCCATCTAGCATTTAAATAAATGAAAGTTTGCAATACTCCCTATCAAATAATTCCTAATCATGTATTCAAATCTTAACTGCACATCTCATGATAATACATTTCATACCCATTATTGTTCACTTCCCTAAAATCTGCTTACATATGAACAAAAATTCCAAGTGGAGAGATATGCAACCTTAACCTTGCATTTAATCATAATTAAATTACAGTAGTAATAATAACGCTCACCTAATACCCTCAACCTACTTCACATATATAAGTGTCCAACAATATTATCTTTCAATTAAATAAAAGCACCAACGACATTAAGTTTATATAATAAGTACAAGTATCAACCTTATATTATTCATCGATATTACCCAAGTATCGAACCTTAATAGATAATCAATGATATGTAAGTATAATTTTGATATTTATCCCGCAATTTTAAGAGTATATTTACGTTAACAAAGATTTCGCCAATCAACAAGTTCATGTATTATTTAAATATCCTTTTGGTTGCTTATTACCATGTCTTATATATTTCTTCTAGTAAAAGAGTCCAACTCATAAGAATGAGTTATGATCGACAATACTATCATCTGTTGGTAATATGCCAAAGATACATTTGACTAGCTAAGATATGTAAGCGTGGTCCAAGCCACTATAAATACAAGTATCAACATTACCTCAACTCCCGATTGAGATGCAAGTATCAATTTTTAGCTAACATAATAATCATCGTAAATGCCGGAAAATATTCCACTCGTTAACCACGTATTGAAATAACATATTTATCCTTACTGGTTACCTGATAACAAAATATTTCATATTATATAATTCAACCTCCACTTGCATATCTCAATTTATGGGTATTAATCATTGTCCTATATAATGAAGTTAAATAATTTCAGGTCGACTTCTATCCTTACTGTCATATATGGTATGTACAGTCCCATTATGGTAGTTGTCACCTTTACTTAAGGCTGTGTATGAATCCATTTTAGGGTAGTTCTCATAACTTCCCTATTCATCTGTTTTCCTACCAAAAAGCATTTCAACAAGCTTTGAAGTCAAAGTATAGGATAAATTTAAAATCTCATATTTCAAGCATTGTCTGAATTCATATGCCTGAGGGCCATCACATGTCAATCAAACTTGAAGAATGTACACATTCATGAGAGTTCGATGTATCCAATATTACTTTAACTGATTCGAAGATCTAAGTAGTGCCTCAAACTTAAGCCATATAGTTATCCACACAAACTAACGTCTTGAGTGCTTACCGTATTCAAAAAGGTCACAAAATAGAAACCCCATTAACACATGCTTCAGGAGCGTTCCAATCTAAAAATAAGCTCATAGTAATAATAATAGTAGAGGGCCTGGTGAGGGGTTTTCAATAATCCCCAAAGTAAACGATAATCAAAGGAGTCGATAGTATCTAGAAAGGACCAGTAAAACCAGTACGACTCTCCCCAAATAGAAGCCTCCAATCCTAATGGGGGGTTTATATTATTATCAATCCACATTAATAGACAAACACAGTCTTCCAAGAAAATTCCCGTTTTCAAGCCATGTTCTACATAATAAAAACAATACAAGAAATATTCTAAAACTCATTCACACACCACAATATTTTCTACAGAGACCACTGTTCACAGGATAAAACATGGCAAAAAGATAAACCAACTTTATAAGATCGCTAAGCAAGAATCACTGGAGAGAGATTTCTTCTTGTCAAAAAGGTAATTAAGATAAACTGTAAAGGGGGAGAGAGATCAGCTCATGCAATTATGATTATAAGTCATCCGAAACCCATCTCTACAGAATTCAAACAAAAATTACAGAGGTTGATTTATCCAAATACTAAAGGAAATAAATCATTAAGAGAGAGGGTTAGTCTTATCATGCCTTTAATGCGCTTCCCAAGACAAGGGCACGCTGAAACAGGCCCTGCAACAGCAAATTGTGCTTCATGAATATTCTGATATGAAACAGATCCACCTCTATGAGATTCTCTTCCATGAGTTACATCGTAAAAACAAGTATAGAGAATCTTTGTAATAAATTTCATCAGGTCTCCTGGTAACACTCTTACTGTCACTTAATCGATTTTGATAAAAATATCTTGAAGGAGAATCCCAAATTTTAGGATGCATTCGATACTGAACAGATAACAACATAGTTGGACAACCTACTTGTTGGAAGCACTCAAAAAGATTTCTACTATCTTTAACATGCCTGCCGCTGCTAAATATTGTTGCAGGCCGTTCTGTGGATCCCGACAAGAACACACCTCGCAGCACCCAAAGAAAGTGGAGGTAGCACGCCTACTTCACTAGCTTGTAGCTTCATCTATAACCACCATATCAAACCCACGCGGCCAGTAGGGAAGGCGCCCAAGGTTCTGTGCATTTAGAAAACCTCCCACCACGTTTTTTCAAAAGTCTGACCAGTACCAGGCGTGAGCAGGCTTCATGGCGGCCAGGGAAGATGAATAAAACAAAAGAAAAATGAACTAGACAAAGGGCAGGCGCGCAACAAAAAGGAGAGAGAATTTTTCCAACGTTTTTCACCATTCCACAGTCAATCCGCCCAAGAAGATCCCACGCCGCCAGAGCAGGAAGTTGCAGGTTTATAGAAAGGAGAGAAGTGCGGCCAGCAAAGTTAGGGCCAGTTGGGGATGGCCACGCAGCAAGGAAAGAAGAAAAATCTGCACAGAAAGATCCCACACACAGCCCAAAAAAAAGTGCGGCCAGGAGAAGGAGGCGTCCCTTTCCAGCTAAGAGGTCAAATCATGATTTCAATAAAGCTGACAAAGAACAATTTAGGTGGCCCAAAGCAAATTTACACTTCCTCCACCAACAAGTCAGGCAAAATTACATATCCACAAAATGAAATAAATTTAATTGGTCACAATTTCATTTTAAAATTTGGTTAGATCGACAAATTGATGGCAGTATACAGCTGCCAAGTCCAGGGAACCGACAAAATTCACATATTTTAGTTAATGATAATTCTTAATAATTGAAAATGTGCAATCCTATTGGTCAGCGTATTTATCCGACAATATACATAATACATTTACGTGAACAAAACATCTTTTATTTATCTCTGCAAAGAAAACCATGTCTCCATGCCAAGTATGAGGATAAATTGATGATAGAAATTTACCAGCTGGTGGATGAGACACCTCAACTAAACAATAACTCGCAGTAAGGCATGCGCACGGCCCGAAAAGGCTTAATTAATTCAAAAATGAAATTTTATCATCTATATACACATAAGAATATAACTGATAATGTTCCTTTACTATTCATTAAAAAGTCATTTAGGACCTAACACGATAGTGACAACAAATAAAAATAATAATAATAATAATAATTTAATCGAGGGGTCGAGCACGAGAGTGATCAATACTATGGCAAAAATATCTTGCAAGCAATTAAACAACAATCAACATGAGGTTTGATATAGCAAGAATAAGGTTTTCTTTTAATAGGATAATCGCGAGGGACGCTGGGGGAAAGCAACCAAAACATCGACACCGACGCAAGCAGGCAAGCTCAACAAGACGACGACACCAACGTTTCAAAGGGAACACAACGGCGTTCAGCCCTTAGAAGCACGGTCGCCACAGAATAACAGAGCAATGATGAATGGGGGCATTACAATAGGAAATTTGAGACAACTAGATTGTTATCAAAGGTAATGTTTAGATAATTTTGTTTCCAACAATCTCATGAGAATGGCCTTAGCTCTAAGTAGAGTAATATATACACTTGTATCTATCATTACATCTAAGGAATATTGTCTAATATTAGATACAAAAAGTGATGGTAATAAAAGGGTTCTAGGAACTTTTGAGGTACTAACCTCCTGGATTGGTTCTTATTCATTTGGAGTTTGGATGAACTAGTGTAAGCTTGTTCTAGTGCTTCTTGAGATTCCTCAAGATGTTCTTTATTTTGTTCATCTTCTTCAACCAATCTCTAAAATTCTTTAGTAGCATTTTTATGACTTTCGGAGAAAATCATTCCATTGGTTCGTCATTGTTTTTGGATACAAGAGAAAATTAAATATTTTGAGATGCCTTTCCTAGTTCTACTAACACTTCTTCTAGGACTAAGAAAGAAAATTCCTTTCTCCGCCTCTCTGCCATGTCCACCGGATTGCTTCTAATTCTACCTCCTCTGGGTTGTCTTAGTGGTGTAGCTATGGGAAAAATTCTCAAGACAGTTGACCATACGGATAATATAAATCTTCATCAATTAGATATTCTAGATTAGGTATTTGTGTATCTTATTAATGCTTGAGAAGTGCTTGTCTTTCTTATTCTTTCTACTTTTGCTGGAGTTCAACATTAAGTTGGGTTTGGTGTCTAATTTGGAGATTGGTCATTCTTTGATACAGATAAGACCTTCTCGTTGTATCCCAAGGAGGAAACATATCATATTCATTTTGGGCTATATACAACTGTTGAGCAAGGAAATATGAATTTGTTGGATTAATCGTCATTGATGTCAAAAGAATATGCTATTAAAAGAAATCATTATTTGATTGTTGAAGGCTAAAGGCCACTAATTGTTGTAAAAAAAAAATCAATTTCGAATCTCCATTATTCAAGGGAAGATCGTACCATTACAAGACATTAAAGACAAGTTTATGGAATGGTGGATGACCCCCTCTATTTTGGTTTTTATATTTAAATTATGGGCCGACCATATCTAGCACTTAAGAAAATAAAGAGTGTCCCTAGGGAGAAATCACACCCCTTCAAAATGTCATGAGAAGGTATAAAAGGAGATGTAGTTGAAAATAAATTATGTGAGATATATCATTCAAAATCAAGCATATTTATAAAGGAGAGAAAAATAAAAAATTACTTAAGGTAGATTTTTGTGAAGGAGATCTATTTAATTGTCATCCATTAAAGAAGTTCATTTGGAGGTCGGTGCTTCCTAAGAGAATAGATTGGTGTCTTTTACTAAGTTGGTGCTTAGAAGTGGAGATTGGTGTCTCCAATAGGTTAGTGCCTACAAATTGCTTAGTGGTGGGGATTGGTGTCTCTAGTGGGTTGGTGCCTACAAATTTTTGTAAGAGACTTTTATTATTTTATGACTAGATTTGGACAGTAGATCCAAATAGTATTTTCTCCATGGTTTTCTCCTAAAAGGGTTTCCACGTAAATCTTATGTTTTATAATTGTTAGATCTTGTGTGATTTTTGTTATTGCGGTTATTAATTTTTTCAATAAGTAAAATATTATCTTATTCTGATTCACCTCCCTAAGTATAAATGCATGTTCATCAGAATCTCGAGGGAACAAAAGGATGTGAAAACTTTGACAACATATTAATATTTGAAAATAAAGGTAGGGAATCATACCTGAATCAAAAATGTTAGATTCAACAATAGTTTTTGAATTATCAACCATGTTGTTCTTCTGGATTTCTTCATCAGAGCTATATAGAATATATGAGCTTTCATAGTCATATCCATAAGTAAAATAGTAATTATCTTCATCAATATTTTTTTCCTTAAATAAATTCACCTTAGCCTTGGCTTTATCAATATTTCTCTGTGGACAATTATTTGCATAGTGATATCCTTTACATATAAAAAAATCAATCTTCTTTCTTCTATTACCAATGTATTTTTGTTTTATGAAAAATGAACTAATTTTTTTGGGAGGATAAAAGTACCTGTTATATGACTTATTTTTATGCCACAATCCTTTCCACTTTTTGAAAAAAAGAAGAGCATCCTGAATAAGGCTTGTGCTTTGTGTGATGCTTGTGAAGCAAAAAAAGCTTGCATATAAAAGGATCATTTTCTTGGAGTTGGAAAAATTTAACACGTAAATCCTTTTGCACCTTAGAAATTTATTTTTGGTCAAACTTTTCTTGACATAGATGAGCATTAGTCTCGTCAATGATTTGATTTATAGCGCTAAAGCTGACTTGTTCTGCAAGACAATGCTGTAGTGCCATTTTATACTTAGTAGAAAAAAATGTTGGAAAAGATTCTATATATCTTAACTTCATTGTAGGATCATTGATCCTACCATAATTATAATACATATTTTGCATTTAAAATTGACACTTCTTGACTTGTGTCATGTCATAGATTCTAGATTTTAAGAACAAAACAATATTCTTAAGCTTATCATTTTCTATTGTGCCTATGCATTCATTAATTAGTGCGATAGTTAATGTAAAAGTACCTTGATTTAGAATAATAGTTTGATCTCGAGATAGGTAATGAGTACCACCATTATTTAATAATTCCAAAAAAATCCATTGACAATAGATACGGATGTAGAATGGGGATCTTTATGCCATTAGGTTATCTGAGTTTTGACCAAACTAACATACCATGAACCATTTCTTTAATCTGCATCAAGGATTATTGTACTCAATCTTGTACCAACTCGGTTGAAGAGTTTGAGTACAAACAATGTTATGTAGTGGTTCAATATTATGAGATTATTCTCCAAGAGTATAGATGATTTCAACATCTCCGGGAGTTATTTTTTCCATTGAGATACTTTTGGAAGAAGAAGGAAGGCTTGGACTAGACTCATTTAATTTTATGACAACATCTGACCATGAAACCATTTTAGACCAGTTAAAGGGATTATGAGATCGAGATGGTTTTGTGTAAGAATGGATATAATCTATTTTGTCGGATGTAACAAGGATTGAATCAACAAAGGATTGAATGATGGAAAGCTTAGTACTTTATCCAAGAGATTTCTCGTGACCTGATTGGATCTAGTTTGAAAGGTGATTATGAAAAGTAGAAAGATTTGATCTTATCTCTTTACGGGTATCATCAATAATTTTGATAATAGGATTAGGATTTTCAACTACAAATTTATAAATTTCTAAAGAAAGATTAGGGATCTTAAAGCGACATGCTAGACCATAATATTAACAAAATAAGAAATCTTTTGTATAGAGGAATGAATATTATCAACTTTATCATCCATAATAGAGATCACAGATTTAATTTCACCTTTATTGTAGACATATAAAGCTTTGAGTGTTTTTTTCCATTTCAAGAAGAGAAACACCGTGTGTTTTTGGAGGTCTCATGAGCGACTTCGACTTATTTGTTTGTCCAATTGGGAATCTTTGACGAATCAAGGCTCAATCTCTTTGTTGATTGTTCTTTAGTACCCGTAAGCAAATTTTTACTTTCCATCAATATATATGATCTCTGTATATTCAAGAGGAGGAAGATATGAAAATATATATTTCCATATTGATTATGTTAATCATATTAATCACTAGGCCATTGAATGGAATATTTTTTTGTCTAATAATTTTCTCACGAGTCTTGATACCATAAATAATCAATATTAGGATAAAGTATACGACTATCATGATTGTAGACAAAATTTTTTTTTTCTTTTTATGTTCCTTTGGAGGTTCAATGGAAAAATAAGAAGTGGATTTGTGAGAAGAAATTCAAGATAGAGAAGATAAAGTCTCTTTATTTCTAAAATGAGAGTTGACCTTTTTCTAGATTTTTCTTGGACAATGTCCACTCGTTAGAGACTTTTATGTTAGACCATGGAATTAACTCGGGCTCAATCTTATGAGATTATGTGCTAACATGACTCACCATGTTATTTCCTTTGTTAGACCATTCTTTACAATAGGATGTAAAGTAATGACTAATCTATAAATGACATTTTAATGTATAACAAATGTGCATGAACTTAACTTCATATTTATTCCAAAGGTTGCAGAAGATGTTGTTGGTGTGAGGTATTTTCCTTGTCATCTCAAGGCATTTTCCACCTCACTTGGTGAGTCATCTCACTTAGGTGAGATCATAGGTCTTAGGTGTCTTTAGGAGCTATGACAGATTCCATCATAGAATATGTCATATGCATCAGTGTGCGTCAGTGCATCATACATGAGTTACTTTCCATTTCTAGAACGTAACTCCTTTCTCCTTGTGGAGGTATGATGGGTCTTGCATTGGGAGTTACACAACACTTCTATTTGTACCTTCTTTTTTTTGATCTATGAGAATGAGTAGACCCTTTTCTTTTGCATGCACATTTCATGGTGGTTGAATGCTTGCTTACTACATATAACTCCCGACACTTCGCTATTCGAGTGTAACTCAATTGATGTGAGTGTCCTCCCGATTGATTCTCACTCTCACATTCAATCACATAGTATCGAGATAATTTTTTGGGACCCGCATCACTCATTTGTCATCCGTTGCCTACTACTCTTGGTTTCGTGGTTTTACTAGTTTCTTATGCAAGCTTCATATTCCATTTTCATTTTGTGCTTTACTTGCATTAATTGGGTTCATCTCAATTTTCATTGAGTATGTTGATTTGGGTATTGTTTTGGTGTATGTGTAGGTTAATTTTGGATTTTGGAGTCTTTCGAAGTTTCATCACCAAATCTAGTTGTCTATGACCATCTTTGGCAAAAATTTATTGGTTAGGAGGTATTTATGGTTTTTTGTTTTATTGGAAATATTTTTAGTTTTGAAATTTTTTTCTAGTTTTTCCTAAAACCTTCCTCCTTCATCCTTCTTCTCCTTCCCTACTCACCCCCTACACCTCTCCACCCCCTCGTCCAACTCCTCGCTCATGCCGAGCTCCTCCCAGCTAAGTCGAGCCCATCCTTAATTTTGTGAGCTCCTCCATAGCTCTATAGTGAGCTCTCCCGATAATTTGGTTTCATGTTGGCGAGTTTTGCATTGGGTTTTTGGGCTCGGTCTACCTTGCCTTAGATTTGGGATCTTTACTAGGTGATTTATGCTTTTCCTTGGGTTTTGTCTTTTGTTTGGCTTGATGAGCCCTCTTATTCACTCATATGTGTTTATTTGTTTGGGATTGGACAATTTACCCTACTCTATCGAGTCACCTTGGAGCTTGTCACTCCACCCTCACGTACCTCCATGTGTCTTACTGTGGTCACCGTCAAGCTCCCCTATCCGCTGCTCCTATGGTTTTTACCATTGGAACCCTGTTGATCTCACTACTTGGCTCGGTTTCGTATGTCATATAGATCCCTGCTCGAGTCTCGACGTCTTCCCCTGCATGCATACCCTGACCTCACCTTTTCCTGGTCTTCTCATCGTTCTTGCTCGGCCGTATGTGCCCACCTGACTGATTGTCCTTTGGTTACATCGACCCCTGGCCCGTGTCATTCCCTATCTTGCATATGATTAAACAACCAAATCCGGACCTGTGCCATCTAAAATTGACTTCCCACAGTCATTTCTAGTGAGTCCTACCTTGGCCAGACCCTCCTCTGCTCTGCGCAAGCATTACCCTTTTCACCTCGAGTCTAAGTGCTCCTCGAGCCCTCTCCTGCTAAGCTTTTCTCTCGGATGGTCACTTGCCTCCTTGAACCGAGCTCCCTCCATGTGGAGGCCTCCTTCTATTGATTTGACCGACCCTATACCATTTCTCTCCTTCGCAAATTTGAAATAGGCCCCTGTTAGCCTTGTTAATTTAACTTAAGTTCAATTTAATTCTTAGTTAATTAAAGTAAAAATTAGGTTAATTTTTAACATATCTTTTAATTATTTTGGGCCGAATTAATTTTTTAAAGGAAGGGTTATTATATTTAAGTAGTTATCCAATTTTTTAATTGGAGATCATTTGTCAGTGACTTGGTTTTAATTTTTCCAATCCCCATTTTTTATTTTTCTATTTCGAAATAATTAAATTGGGAAAAATTATTTCAAAACTAGGGTCATTGAGATTTTTTTCCACCGACATTTGTGGGAGTGTGTAGCATTTTATGAGGTGTGTTGGTCTCGTCGTATTTTTTGGATCTTTTAGGTGGTTTGTTGCACGTTTTAGAGGTTTATTTTGCATTTTTGGGAGCCCTTTTGGCATTTTGGGGGTTTTTTGACTCGTTTTGGAGTCGTTCATCATGGTAGTGCTCTTCTTCACTTACATGCTAGTATACAAAGTGAGACATTTTTTATCACACTTGACTTTGTTTTTCCCTTTTGTTCCTTGCTTTTTCCCTTTTGTGCTTATTTACGGTGTCATTTTTCTCTTCCTGATTTGAAACTTACTATAGCTTCCACTCTTGTGTGATTTTTCACCTATTATAAGGTGAGTGGTCAATTGTTTCACGTCACATGAACACACCTTATTATAACCAACACATTGTTTATAAAGTGTCACAAACAAGGGGTTATCATTGTTCTTGGGTGTTGTAATTGCATGTAGACACATTCTCGAGATAAGTCCAATGTATTGCAACCTTGTATGTGTTCTTTCACCCTTCGTTTCTTGCATTCTTGACATATTTTTGACTAATTTTGATGTCCATTTGAGCACATATTTGTCATCCATGACTCTTCTGCACTGATTTCTCTTTTTGTAGATGCACCATGGAGGATGTTCTTTCCAAAATCGAGCTTCATAAGATTAATTCTCAACCTTCACTCTTATTCTTGGTAGAGATAATTATACATCATGGCGTGCTTGCATGGAACATTACCTTACTCAAAAAGGCATTTATCCCTTTCATATAGAAAAGTTCCTGCACCCACTGATCCTTATCATCTTGAAGATTGGCTCAATACTTGTGATCAAGTTTATGATCACTTGTTGACTCATGTTTCCAAGCCTCTCCACCATCATGTGGTACACACAAAGTTTCCTCGCACAATTTGGAGCATTCTTCAGTCCTTATTTGGAGACCCTTTAGAGATTGTCATTGCTTTACTTCTTCTAGTGATACAATTATTTCCTCTCATACTTCTTGTGATGATAGTTCTGCTGACACATATTTTCCTACCCGTATTCCTGATGATGAGGTTTGTTCTTCTAGTTCTAATGATGAGAGTATTGATGAGGATTCCTCTCTTCCTTCTCTTGGC
Organism: Taxus wallichiana var. yunnanensis; assembly: GCA_018340775.1. Classification (NCBI taxonomy): domain Eukaryota; kingdom Viridiplantae; phylum Streptophyta; class Pinopsida; order Cupressales; family Taxaceae; genus Taxus; species Taxus wallichiana. Next base: position 70,666,509 of record CM031242.1, read on the forward strand.
CACATTTTATAGAATTTTGAACCTACTCTTTACCCATCGGACATCAGAATTCATGTTCCTAACCCCATACTCTCATTGCATCTTCCTCCATTCCACATCTAGTGTACGAGGCTTCTTCCATTCCCCCTTCTTCATATGTCGATGATTCATACCTGCTAGACATTTCTCTTCTGTTTCTTGAGTAACCCTTTTGGGATGAATATATTCTGGGCCCTAGTTATCTCTTCACAGTTCCTACTTATGTTGCAGTATAGGGAGTTTCTCTTCCTTCTACAGGTTTTTCAGAGGAGTCCTTCATCTCCTTTGTTGGGAGTGCCCCTTCTGGGACTTTCATCACTTCCACTATTTTAGAGACCATCATTGATCCACCTCTTCTTGTGGATCCTCTTTCTATAGTTGTGGGGTTTGTACCTTCACTTCATATGGACATTCTCTCGGGAATGTTCTATTCCCATAATCTAAAAAATTATACTTTCTTGGCATTACCTTCGGTTCATTTGCACATGTTTTCTAGAGTGTCTCATATTTCAATGGATTAGATTCATAGTTCTTCGTGCATCCGCTTCTTCGGTTTCCTTCACATAGTGGGCAAACTTCCAATACTCCATTTCTATTCTTCCTAAGGGAAGAAACATTTTTCAATGTGGATGGAATTTATTTAATCTACAAGCGGAAGACCACATTATCGACATTCTTCCCGGAGACTTCATAGAGCTACAAATTTCAGATCTGGTTGCAAGCTTCTTTACCAAACCCTTCACTAAGGCCAAGTATGGAATTACGTATGCTCTTGTCTTGGGTGAGGTCCACCATGAGTTTACATATTCTTTGGTATCTCTAGTCTCCTTCCTCTCTTCTCTTGCTTTCTAAAAATATTACAGTTTGTACATGGGTACCTCATTAGGCCTTTAGTTGCAGGGATCCATTTGATGCATCTTTCTTAGGTTGTTTAGGGAGTCTTTTATTTTTTGTAACTAGACTTTTTTTCCATTGGGTTTTCTCCATTACTTGAGATCCTTGTTGTACATGGGTACCTCATCAGGCGTAGCTATCGGGACCCATTTCTCATTTTTGACTTGCCATGCCTCATCCTAAGCTACAATGAAGGGGGCATGTTGGTGTGAGGTATTTGACTTATCATCTTGGGTAATTGTCCACATCACTAGGTAAATCATCTCTCTTAGGTGAGATCATAGGTATTAGGTGTCTTTAGGAGCTATAAAAAATTCCATCATAGAATCTTTCACACGCATCAATGTGTGTCAGTGCGTCATACAAGAGTTAATTTCCATTGCTGGAACATAACTCATTTCTCCCTTATGGAGGTATGATGGGTATTGCATTGGGAGTTACACAACACTCCTATTTTTACCTTCTTTTTTATTTATGAGAATGAGTAGACCCTTTTCTTTTGCATGCACATTTCATGGTGGTTGAATACTTGCTTATTACATGGAACTCCATCATGTTTCCGTTCGAGTGCAACTCGATTGATGTGTGTGCCATCCCACTTGATCCTTTGTCTCACATTCTCTCACAAATGTAAATGCGAGACATTTTTAAGGATTTTATCATGATGAATGTTGAATAGGTAGTTGGGAAGACTTTAAAGGAGACTATACCATTATGCAAACCAATTTATACAACATCTAACAAATAATATTTAAAACTATGATGACGTCATCTAAAAGACAACACAATACGGATGCATTTAAACCATGCCCAAAGAGAGGAGTGATCCCTATTTGAACACAACCTATATGCACAAACTTATAAAACTTATGACTCTGAAGGAAATTGATATCTTTTGGATCTATCAAGGGAATATCATACTCATTATTATCTCGTTCGAGATTCTTGTATGGAAGATTATCTAGTTTTGAAAGCAAAAGCAACAAAAAATGAAAAGGAGACAACTTATCATAAACCTGGTCATATGAGATCTTTGGGAGCTTCCATTCCAAAAGGGGCTCTGTTTCTTCTTGTAAATATGTAGAGAAATTTATAGCAAACATATCAACAAGGCTAACAAGGTCTTCTTGACTTTATCTTTTTGCGGAAAAAGTTGGTCTATTTGCTTCATTATTATAGTCCTGGTCCCGATTTCAACTTATGGTATCAACCAAAAACTACGTTCAACACAATGAATTACAAATGACACACCTCTTTGCAATAAGAGTCACCTAGTAAAGATAATGAACACTACCAATAAAGATAATGAACACAAGAGAAAAACTAGTACTGAGCGTGATAAAGAGAACAAATATTGTTAAAACAAAAGGATAAAAAAACACTAAAACTAGATGTTTTATATTATTTTTGAAATTTTACAACTTTATAACCGAGGATCGAGATACCAACCACCAGAGTATGAAGGAATCATAGAAAAAGAATCATAGCATATGTACCATAACTACCAGAGTACATATGAATCATATAAAAATAATCATAACATATACCATGATATTCACTATGAAAAGAAGGAAAAATTGTGGGCCCTTTGATATTTTTATTCTCGATAAGATAAAGTTTGGGATTGAGTGGTAGATTTAGAGGTGGTAAATTTAAAATGGAAGGGTGGTAAAAAGATACATGGTGGTACATGCACAATGAAATGGGCACTTAAAGATACATTTGAAAAAATCTCTCTAGTATGTTAAATGTCCTCTCCATAGTTTGAATCCATGTGCAATTTAAATTTACTATTCAAGTATACTCGTTTTCCTTTTCATTCCTTACATTTAATTAGAATTTTTAGTCTTTTCAACAAACCGAATTTGCATATATATTTAGATAGCTAAATAAATACATTGAAGGATTTAAAACCAACAATCACATGTGTATAGTGCAATGTGAATGCAAAACGGTATAAGTTATTTGATTCGAGAGGGATCCTTAATTGTATTGTTGATAATGGGTTGATAAGAGGTGTGATTGGTAGTGGAAGAGTAGGAATATAGATTAAACATTACATTGAAAGGTTTTATTTGTATATTTCAAATTTGTTACAAATTCATATATATACATTTGCAAATCTTATAAATTACAGGTTTTTAACAACCATTAAAAAAGCTATAAATGTGTGTCCAACAATAGTACAATGATTGGCACAATAGCATAAAAGCTAAAAAGTTAGCTCTCTACTCGATTAAACAATATATATGATAAATTGTAAAATCCCACTTCTTGCAGTCTCATATCCCTAGGTCTCGGTCTTATAACTAAGTTGGAATCAATGTCGAATCTAAAAATTTATGAGCTTTAGTAGTCTTAGTCTTAACCTTTTTGAAAAATATATCATCTTTTTAGAAAGAAGCGAGTTGCAGAATGTTGAACATGACATAAATGACAAGACATTGAGAAGTGCATAATATATTGAACATTCAAAATGTTGAACATGACATAAATTATAGCAAATGAAGCATCAACATTCAGAAGTAAATAATATGTTTCGCAAGGATTGCTACGTTTGGAATTGTTGCAATAAAGAAATACAATTTGATATAAATCTTATCTTTTTACATAAATAGGTCGGAGTAGTATCTATTAAACAATAAAATGTTGAAGAGGGAAAGGACTTGATAAGTATACACCTACAGATTTTGAGAGAAACAAAGACTCCATTATACTTACTCCTCATAAATATGATCAATGGGACAGAGTAATTAGTGTTTGTACCCCATTCCTAGTCTCAAGAGATAATCTAAGAACCCTTAATTGAAACAAGTTTTAACAATCATCTAAGACCATGTAATATGTCGTTATTTATAAATTGGAAGAAATCTAGAGATTATAGTATCAATAAAAGGGAGAACATAATTACAGGGTGTCTGATGTCCTTAAAAATTTAATACAAGGCACATAAGACCCCAGTTTTGTAGAGGATAATCTATTCTAAAATAGATAGATTACATCAATCAAGATCCACTTTGACATATAATTTAATTTCTATATGTAACTGAACTCAAGGTAATCATAGGAAGTCCCCATTAGTGGCATTTATACATAATCATCAAATAGATGTAGTAAATGAAGATAGTACTCATAGTAGTTATTGCAAAATGCCAAATTGTCACTGGTTCACAACACATCAACCTATCCTCATCAGATGAGGAAGGATATATGGCCTCCAAAGAGTTTACTCATCACAGGGAGAAAATAGTTATTCATGGGTAATATGATCTAACAAGAAACCTTGTTCACACAAATAGGTCTAACTCCATATGATTGTAACAGAGAATTACACAAAATATTCATTAGCAATAATTGATACAACAAGGTCTTTGAAAATTGAACAAAGTCCAACATTACTATTACTCATTCAGATAACTTTAACTTTGCTTGATAGAAGGCCTTCATTTACCTAAAAAACTGACTGCATACATAGTTTTCAAGCAAACTATAGTGGGCCAATCTCTTCAAGGTAGTAAATCCATAAACCCCCATTTACTTATAAATCCAATTGCAGAATAAGAGCTTGTATAAATCTCTATAAGGAATTAGCAGGAAATAGGAATTGGCAGTTGTTTGAGTACCACTTTTGCCAAAATATTGTATGATTAAACTCAATTTCCTTAGTGTAGATTCCCTTTATGTCAAAATGCAATTGATCAAAACCCCGCATTGTACATAGCATAACATAGCTTTCGTATGGATATACACTGTACCAAAACAAGAACATTGAATTCCATATGAGCATCACAATTTAGTGCTCTTGGAAAATAATGGTACTGGGAATGGTGACCTCTAGGAAACCCTGGTGTTGCACCCTTTTGCACATTGACATAACACCCAATTGTGTGGGGGCGAACTCTCTTGCGAGGTACTGATGCAGGGTTTATATACAAAACATACTTTCAACATTTACTTTGTCAAGTTTACAAGCTTCCTCTACGACTTCCCATATACTTGCTAGGAAAACTTGTAAACTTATTTTGATATGGAAGTTAGGTGTCTCTGCGTTCTATTAATATCATCAATGTTATATGCTTCTTATGCACAAGCTTTCTAATCTTTATTCACTTAGACTAATTCTTAGTCATAAATTCTTGAATTTACTAGACTAAGTCCTTTCCTTTTAAACTGATTTCTTTTCTTCTAGATGTAAATTTTTCCTTAATGACCACTTTCTAAAGTTGTAACAAGCTTTTCAGATCCTTCTTGATGTCTCACAACACTAAAAATCCCTAATGAGCATTCAAAAATCAGATTTCTTTCAAAACTGTATAAGCTAACTTGAAGGCCTATTAGACCTACAAGTCTACAACTCAAGGATATATCTAAAAAAGGTCTGATTGAAGTTTAAAAATGCTTATAGATGTTTAGAGGCATTCTAAAGAAGATTATCTAACAAATCTAGGCCTTCACCCTTCTTGAAAACCCATGAAAATGCAAATCTTGTAAGAAATTAGGCCTCATTAGGTCTCTGTTTGCACTACAGCAGGACTGTCAAAGATTTCTTCTTCTATACGAGACTCAAAACCCTAAAACCTCCAAAATCTCTTGAAAAACTCCTCAATACACTTGTGTTTCAAATTTGGCTAAAAACCCTTTTTGGACATGATACAAAAACATTCTTGAGCCATGTCCATCCTGCCATCTTTGCACAGTCCATCAATAATTGCATTAAATGTCACTTCGTTCAGAAAAGGACCAAATTCCACCATTTGTACAAACAAATTGTAGGCTTAATCTGTTTTTCCAGCCTTGCAAAAGCCATCTATCAAGCTACTAGAAAAGTAAAAAACATGAAAATAGCCATCTTGTATCATTTTAGCTATCAATCCTAGAGCTTCATCTACTCTTTCTACTTTGCAGAGACCGTCAATTAGAGTGTTATATGTAACAATATTAGGAGAACAATGAGAATGTCTCATTCTAGCTACCAACATTAGAGCTTCAACTTCTCTATCAACCTGGCAGAGACCATTAATTAGGGTACTATATGTAATAATATCAAGAGAAGACCCATCTTGTATCATGTTAGCTACTAATACTAGAGCTTCATCTACTCTTTCTACTTTGCAGATACCATCAATCAGGGTGTTATATGTAACAATATTTGGAGAACAATCAACATGTTTCATTGTAGCTACTAACCTTAGAGCTTTGTCTTCCATACCCACTTTGCAAAGACCATTGATCAGTGTACTATATGTAATAATACCGGGAAAGAAACCATCTTGTATCATATCAGCTGTTAATACCAAAGCTTCATCTACCCTGTCTTTCTTGTAGGCTCCATTAATAAGGGTGTTGTATGCAACAATATTTGGAAAACAATAAGTATGTCTCATTTTGTACAAGAGCTCGCGCGCTTCCTCAATTCGACCCCACTTACATAAAGCCTTTAGCAACTGATTATAAGTGATGACATCCGGATGAATTCCCATCTCTTTCATCTCGGAAAGAAGGGAGTTGATTCTAGAGAATTTGCCATCATTCCCAAGACCGCCCAGAAGCATGTTGAAGGTTATGACGTTGAGAGAAAGGTGTTTCGTTTTTGCAAAATGAAAAAGGTCCCAAGCCTTGTTTGTGTTGCCATTGGATGTCTATGAGAGCATTCCCCATAGAAACATCCAAACCATTTCTTTCTGATTATGGTGTTGTGAATTTCCTTACCCTGTTGCAGGGCTGATAAATGGGCACATGCCAAGAGAACACTCAACAAGGTGACCGAGTCATGTTTAAAGAACTTAAAAATCATAAATTAGAGTGGTGCAATCAGAAGATAAACTTACTTCTTTAACTCTTGTCATAAGATTAAAAATCCCTTCACCTGTCAGGCTTCACAGAGAACCTCCAAACCTAACTTGGCTTGGGATAACATTGTGTGCATTCCCACCTTCAATAAATCCTATTGAGAGCGCCTTCATTGTAGAAAAACACTATATCAATAAGAATCCATCTTCTGAATATGCAATGATGCGTTCTCTGTCTAGCTAGAACATATTTTTTCCATTTTAGTTGCATATTTTTCTCTTTTCGAGGTAGGTTTCATCTTTACATATATTATGAAAGCAGTGATTAAATTTCATAAATTGTCAATCCCCTTGTTACAAGTAGCTCACCAAGTTGTTCTACAATCAGCTGGGATAAAAACATTTAGATAACTATTTGCCATCCAATATTCTTATCATATTTTATTTATCAATTCAAAAGATTTTAAAAATAAGTCATTAAATCTATTATTATTTTCAAATATAATTAAATATATTCAAACAAAACTAATTTCTATAAATTACCCTCCAAAATTTATATTTATATATATTTTTGTTTGAGATACTTAGGAGAGGGCCTTAACCCTTGTGGCATCATGATCCCACACCGTCCGTGGAACCATCCAAGGATGGTAGTTTAAGCTCTCTGTTTAGTGGCATTCAAACTAGCGGTAGTGGACCATCTTGTCATGGAGCCGAGATTTGAACTTTGGACTTCACAATTTCTAAGAAGCCCAAGAACCATTACACCACTACCCATTGGATCCAAAATTTATATTTACGTCGAAGCGTTCCCCTATGGGAATGGCCTTCAGTCGCTTTCGCGACTATGGTAAATTTGATGGCCACTTGGGCGTTTTTACTTTTCAAAGCTGTTTTTAAGTTGTATTCGTTGTTTTTCGCGAAGTTGCATGTTTTCCGTTCGTGCACCCGTTTCATTATCGTTCTTTAGAGGATGCGGGGTGGAAGACTACGCTTGGTAGTTTGGGATTTTTGTATTTAGGGTTTTTTTGTTGTGGGTATTGCAGGAGGATTTGAAAGTTGTTTTCCTTGGAAATTTTTAGTTTCCAACCTTCCTCTGCAAAATTTGTGATTTGGATTCAATGATAGCGGCGGAAGTTTCTAGAGGTGTTGCGAAGAGAGGACCAGGACCCAAACAGATGACTATTTTTAAAGGTGCGGATCCAAAGTTACCTCTTTGTATACATCTCATGCTTCTCTCTCATAATCATAGAATTCAGGTGTAGTAATATATAATATTTATTATTCTGTACTGGTGCAGGAGCTTATCAACTATGAATCGAAAGGAACTCTACCTAGCGATATAGGCTCTCTAATTGACCTCCAATCACTGTAAGTCATGAATTTTACATGTCGTTCATGCGTACATTAAAAAGCTAACTTTCACCATTAAATCCTCTTGATCCATTTAGGTAATACAAATAAAAATATACATATGGTAGAACACCTTAGTATCAAACATCCATCTGAATTCTGTATTACATGGTAATCGCTAAAACAGAGTAAAGAATATAAACACTTGAAGAGTTGTATTGTGCAGAAACCCCTTGGCAAGATCATTAAGTCAAAAAATTTAAACAAACATAATAGAAATATCTTAAAGGGATCAAATCATCAAGTCTACTAGGAGCTACATTGGAGTATCATTAGGAACGCAGAGGAATGCAAACAGTTCTTGTAGGCCCACACTTCTCATGTGAAGAGAAACAGAAGACAAGGAGATGAAGATGTTGAACTCTTCAGGAAGGAGCATGGAGGGTCAAGTCAAATTGTTGATTACCAATGAGCAACAATCCCTTGTGGCTCAAGCATGTTGCTATCAACTTTAGAGTGTGCTGCATTTTGGCCTGTGGGTGCTAGCATTTTAGACTTCCTATTGTTAACATTTGATTTTATTTCTTACAATTTGCAGGAAATGAGTGTTGTGATCGATTGAAACACTATGGCATCAATATAAATTTGGTGACTTATTTGACTACAATATTACATCAGGGGAATGTAACTGCAGCAAAAAATGTAACTACCTTGTCAGGCACATGCTATCTCACACCACTTTTGGGGGCAAGTTTTGGCTGATGCATAAAGGGGACGATACTGACTATAGATGTTTTCTCAACAATTTATTTTGTGGTATGAATACACCTTACCTGGTATTTATTTCTTTTTCTTTTATCATTGGATCCTTCAAGAAACAACCCACATCCATATTCTTTAGCTTAGATAGCAGGTATGAAGGTCTCGAGTTTATCTATTGTACCAAAGTCCCCCAGGACTTTCCCCAGGTCTCATCCCTTTGAATCATGTGTCATTTGTGTGGGGAAAACTTGAGTTGAAATTGGAACCCTGGAAAACAACACGAAACTCAGCCAAGCTCACAAGTGAATAAAAAGTTGTGCATATCCAATTATTCTTTTATAAGTCTGATTCACTAAGTCCTCTATTTTCAAATTTTTCCTATGGCCATTTGGATCTTATTGGCCATTTTTTAATTAGTGGGCATGTTTCCTAGAATAATCAACTGACAATTGCTACCAAAATTTTACAGGGAATGGCTACTTTAACTGTTTCAGCCTCTATTTCTGCCTTACAACCTTCATCCTCTACATGCAATGTATGTCCAACAACAACTACACTTCAATCTACTTTATTTTTTCTTGGGATTTACCTGATTGCATTAGGAACAGGAGGCATCAAGCCTTGTGTTTCTTCTTTTGGGGCAGACCAATTTGATGACACTGATCCAACATAAAGGACGAAAAAGGGGTCTTTCTTCAATTGGTTTTATTTCTCAGTCAATGTTGATGCACTTGTTTCAAGCAACGCTTCTTGTATGGGTTCAGGAAAATGTTGGGTGGGGATGGGGATTTGGAATTCCAACAACATTTATGGCTATAGCCATAGGGAGTTTTCTTTTTTGGGACACCACTGTATAGATTCTAAAAACCTGGAGGCAGTCCATTGACGTAGGTATGCCAAGTTGTGGTTGCATCACTACGTAAATTGCAAAACAAAGTTCCTCAAGAAAGCTCACTCCTCTATGAGGTGAAAGACAAGCATTCCACAATTCAAGGAAGTCGAAAGTTGGAGCATACAAATGAATTTCAGTATGTCTCTTGACCATGTTACCATAGTTATTGTGTACCCTTCATATTTTGCAATGGAGTTGATTGGTATTTCTTTATCCTTTGTATTTTTGTCATTCAACACAACATCAAAAGGATTAAGCTAGAATTAATTCTTCAAATTTTTCTTGATTCTTTGTATATGTCATTTATCGGTATCAACTTGTCAGTGTCTTTGTTAAAAATCACTATCTCTCCTACATATAATATGGATTATGAGCTATCCTAGACAAGTTGTTTCCTATATTTAGCATTGTTTAACTGTTTATGAGTATTATTATCTACTGCATTTTGTGACATAGAGATTTATCCTACAACAAAGAGTTAACTGGCCAGATCCCAAAATCCATCGGTCAATTGCTTCACCTCGATACATTGTAAGCCTATAAAATTTATTCTTTTTGCATGGGTTTAACATCTCACTTCAAAACTAAGAAACACATCTGATAGGTGCTCTTTTCAGGATCCTGATGGGATGTGATTTTATGGGATCCATTCCCATCGAGTTAAGCAATTTGTGAAATCTGATTTTTTTAAAGATAGTTATTGCAGTGTGGGAAATCTATCCTTTATGTAAGATAATTATTGCAATTTCCTCCCCACATAAGCTTTCTAAAGACTCTTCTTTGGCTCTGATAACTCTCTTAGTGTAGGTATCAAGAATGATATAACTCTTGAGCTCTGTTTTCCATTAGTATAAGTAATGTTTGTTGTGTCATTCTCAAATTTATCAAATGGATCGAGGTCATGTTGACATGAAAAAGCATAAATGTAGGTCCAATATTAATCTTGTGATGAACTTCCACCTGGTTGGAGGATTGATTAATGTAAATTTGGAAGGACAAGTTCCCCTATTTTTTAATTTTTGAAGTAAAAATGACAAAGTAGTTAGGGATTGAAGTGAAATTTGAACTAAACTTATTAGTACTCAAACAGAAGTGTAACTAGCCTCATGGGTGTTAAAAGTTCTTCTTAGTTGTAAGTTGAATGTTTTTTTAGTGTGGGTATATATATTAACTTGAATCAAGATTCTTTTGTTCCAAATGGATCGAGGTCATTGCATTTCTGTTAATGCAAAATGAATACATAAATATATATTTTCACATGTACGATCTGTATTTTATCTATCATTCTCTGAAAATGGTATTATGTGCTAAGTATATAATATCATATAGACATCCTTGAGAAAACATCCCTCACAATGGTTTGTACATAGAGATATATGAAAGGCATAGAGTAACATATCATTACGGGAAATGTCTTATTGAATGGTTTTCCATTAGGATGGTTATGAGGAGCACATGTATTATCTCAATGTTTCAGGGTAGCTTTAGTTCAGTCATGTGGAGTAGTTATTATCTAATTTTCATCTTGCTTTAACATTTTGTTCAGTAAGTTATAAATTTTAGTGTTTAAGTTATAATTTTTCATTGTATAGGTTTCTTTTATAGATATCATGTATAATGGGCATCATAAATATACATTTTTGTTTCATAGGTTATACTTGATGATTTTATCACTCACTGCTCGTGTATGAGTTAGTTGAAATGGAAAATTAGAGCATGGATCATGGAGATGTGGGATCTTTCAAAACATCCAAATGGTAATCCATCACAATAATAATATATAGGATTTGTATTTGTAGTACACATATCAACATAAGGCTTCACATTTGCAGCAATGTATGTTGTTGACAACAATGTGGGAAATCCATCTGATTTATGATCATGAATGTTGTTACAGGCTAGCATATCTACATGAGGGGTTAGAGCCCAAGGTGGTTCATAGAGAGATAAAATCAAGAAACATTCTTCTGGACAGAAACAATGAAATTCCAAAGTTTCTGATTTTGGGTTGGCCAAGCTTCTGGGAATAGAGAAGAGCTATGTTACAACTAGGGTAATGGGACTTTTGGGTGAGTACTTATCCCAATCCTGCTTTATGGCTAATTCTATAATTCAAATCCCTCACCTTTGTAAATGTGCTAAATCATAAAACTAGTAGCATGGAAAATTTCTTTCCATGAGAAGAATTCCAACACATAAAATCAAGTGGCTCATTGGGCATCCCAACCTTATTATCAGACCATGGAAAAACTTTGATTGGAATGTTGGGATGGAAAATCACTTTCCATCAAAAGAATTTTAACACAAAAAATGAAGTGGCTTATTGGGCATCCCAACCTATATCACCATGGAAAAAATTTGATTGGGATGTTGGGCATTTGGGATCTCTCTTGATGGAATTTTTTTTGGTGGTTGGTCTTTCCTGTCCAGGTATGTGGCACATGAGTATGCCAACACTGAATGTTGAATGAGAGAAGCGCGTGTATAGTTTTGGAGTACTTATAATGGAGATAATTTAAGGAAGAAACCATGTCGATTATGGAGAATGAGGTATTTAAATTCACAAATCCTTTCACTCCCATGTTTATGATGTTTTTCATACCCTGAATTTACAATAGCAAATGACTTAAGTTAGATAAACAAATTTTTGTATTAAATCTATTATCCTGTAGAAATCTAAACTGTTATTTTTGTAAAGTGTAATCTTTATCTATTTTGTCACATTCTCCATGTTGGGGTGAGCTCTTTTTTTCCATTCTATTATTCTACTTTATTTTATGGTTCATTGGAACATATGAGTGTTCCCTTTCTCAATTCTAAGATGGTTGTAGTTTTTTATTTATAGTCAACAATGTGGGGAAATCCATCTAATTTATGATCATGAATGTTCCACATTACTCATTCTGATGATGGGCCATGAGGAGTAAACAATTTTTCTATGTAGGGGTTTTCTTGACATGATCATTTTTTTGTTTTTTTTGCTTAATTTGGTGGGTTGAAATGATGGTGGGAAAGAGAGGTCAAGACAACATTACTGGAAGAGAAACCCTCATCTAGAGCTTTGAAATGCCATTGTTTATCCCTTCATTTTGGTTGGCCTAAGATGGGGCATGTTATACACATGCTAGAAGTAGATAAGATCCCATTTCACGATGTATATATATGTGTGTAACTTTATATATATGTTTTTGCTTCTATTTCTGTCTATGAAACCTAAATTATAAGACTGTGACTTCATGTGAATAGGACCATCGAATAGGGTGCGAGGCTGCTAATGCTCATCATGAGAATGTGGGAGAAAATTCTAAACCAAATGGAAAAGGAACATACGAGAGCGATGGTGAAATAGCAGCCCCAATCGCAGGACTAGGTGGAGATAGATTTATTATGGTTTGTGTGATTTTCATCAATTTCATGTGCCCCTGCCTGGTGTGTGTGGTAGATACCTCATATATATATAATCATACATATGATTTTTCTTGTTATGTTTGGAAGGCATGTAACATATGATTGAATCCAAGTGGGGTTCATTTTGATGTTGTTTCTGGAATTTTTATAGCTTTTTACAAAGAAGAATCTATTCATTTTTTTCCCTTGAGAATTTTTTGAGAGCAGTATGTTTTGTTAATGGCTACTTGTTCCATTTATGGTTATTTCATTAACAGGCAATCAAGTCCGTAAAATAGTTGTGTTGTATAGTTTCAAGTTGGTTTAATGGTGAAGAACTTGTGTTTTTGAAAGGGAGGTTACAATTTTGAATCCTATACGGCATGAGATAGATGTTTTTGGACAAAAATATCTTAAACAAATGAATCGAGAAGAATATCATTCATAGATTTATTTTATTGATATGATTTTATTATTGATTTTAAGATGCATTCATTTGCCCAAAAATAAGGTGGTTGTATCTGAAACTCCATAAATGTTTTTTATATCAGAGAATGCTCAAAGAATACAATAACAAAAAAATGAGATCCCTATATGAAGAAATCCTTATAGAAGCCAACAAAAAAACAGGTTGTTGAGCATAACAACATAACCAAAACTAAACAAAAAGCAATCCAAAAAAATTCAATAATGCTACCAATGTTACATGTCATGCGGATGGATAAACTATGACATTCAATGTTTTCTCTAGATTACTAAATATTAAGGCTAAATCTCCATATAAAGGCCTTTCTGGTCCTTTTAAGCCTTAATTTAAATTCTTCTCCTTTTCCCTATCATCTACAGTACAAGATGTACAAGTTATGAATGTGGGCATGTGCCTCTTGCATGTGAAAAATAATTAGAGGCACCATATTTTAATTCTTTTTACAAATACCAATTTTGAGAAAGAATTGGAACAAAAGAAAAAATCTGCTAGGGGCATGCTTTTGAGAAAACACCATGCGCTTCCTTATTACACAAGATATTTATAAGGGCCCCGATATTGGAAACTTACAAGATGAAATCATAGATTCACTCATTTGTTATACTTTGCATAGAACAACTGTCGACATTGGAACCATTGAAAGGCAAGGTCTGACATTCACAACTTTCTCCAGAGTTCCCTCTCTTAACAATCTACGCATTTCCCCTCCTTTTTCATTTGAAAGGTACTCAAAAATTACGCATGTATCTAGACTTAGAGGTGACTTAGAGCAAGAAGAATAGAGGATTCAAGACTAATTTCACTTAACCAAAACAACCCATTGTAAATACTAGGCTCTACTTTGATAGCACCTCCACTACTACCATACTCAACACTACTTGTATCCAAAGCGGAAGTGTCGTTCAAGGGGTAGCAAATGTATTCATGTTTTATTGCGAATAAAATTTATTCATGTTTAGTGCAAATAAAAATGCCCACAAAAGGCTACCACTCTATGATATAAAATTTGCAAATATATGGAAGTCTTCATGTATTCATGTTTAGTTCAAATAAAATAGTCCACAAAAGGCTACCACTCATGATATATGATTTGCAAATGTATAGTATGAATTTGTAACAAATTGAAAAAGTACTGATAGAACCTTTCAATGTAATGTTTCATCTATATTCCAACACTTCCACTATCAATCACACCCCTTATCAACATGTTATCGACAATACAAAAAAACTTTTACAACAAAAAACAACCAAACAATCAATGCAACCACCTTCTCAAACACGTTGCAACACTAACAAATTCCCCCAAATAATTACAAACCACATCAACTATAAAAGTAATTAATTATCCAAAGCGGTATCAAATGTATTCATGTTCAGTGCCAAAAAAATTAATGGCAACAAAAGGCTACCACTCATGATATAAAATCTGCAAATGTATGGAAGACTTCATGTATTCATGATTAATTCAAATAAAATATTCCGCAAAACGCTACCACTCATGATATAAGATTTGCAAATGTATATTTACGAATTTGTAACAAATTTGAAATGTAGAGATAAAACCTTTAAATATTAATAAAAAAATTATATAATATAAT
Organism: Taxus wallichiana var. yunnanensis; assembly: GCA_018340775.1. Classification (NCBI taxonomy): domain Eukaryota; kingdom Viridiplantae; phylum Streptophyta; class Pinopsida; order Cupressales; family Taxaceae; genus Taxus; species Taxus wallichiana. Next base: position 70,681,689 of record CM031242.1, read on the forward strand.
AATAATATCTAATATGAAATATAATATAATAAACTTGAACATAGAGCAAAGATTTATGTAAATGGTAGTGCTTTCATAATTTTTTTTTCAGAATAATTGTATCATTTTATCTTTCGTAATATAAATGCTATTTTCATATTAAAAAAATAATAATAACGGAGGTAAATATTTTCAAATCATTCTACCAGCAAAGATAAACAAATTTAACATGTTATATTTTATTTTATGGATTGTTAGATTTGCATCCAGTTTATTTTCTGAGATTATAAACTGCCAACAAGAATCATATCTAAAGAGGGATTAAAAATATGAAATCTAAACCGATTTGTTGTTAAGAGTACATACATTCCAAAACTGAATTTATCATGTTGGAAACATGAAAATATACAACAAAATACAGGTGTTTGGGCGAGGCGAGCAAATGAATACCTAAATATTTTTCTTTTCCAAGCTGTAAACTTCAACACTTATCGAAAACTCATAGTAAGATTTATTTCTAAAATAAAAAATCCTTACAAAATATGAAATCTAGAAATGGATTCATATTTTTTTGTTAGTAAATGTTGTCGTGCTTGTATTCCTCATTAAAATCAAAGATGAAAAAGAATATGCATTTACCTATTGATCAACTAGTTTGATAACTAACTAGTAGTTGCACTAATTGTTGCAAAGATATTCCTTTATGAAGAAATATTTTTGTAAAAAGCGAGATAAGTGAGTCATAATATCAGTGTATCTTTAATGTTAAGTAGGTTTATTTCATACCACAATGATGAATAATTCTATTATTTATCCTCAAAATTCTTCTTGATTTGCCTCAATCTAACTACATCATTGTGTTGGATTATTTAATTACTATTAATTAATAATTTATATATAATATAATGTTTACAATAATTAAATTTTATTGCATAAATAATTTTCATGAGACTATTATTTAAGGTTTAATTTGGAATTTATATATATTAGACAATAAGTAATAATTTGCTAGGAAATATTATTCACGGTTTAATTTAGAATAACAATAAGTAATAATTTGTTAGGAAATCAAAACCTTAATAATATTTACAATAATGAAATTTTGTTTTAAAAATAGCTTTCACATACAATAACATCGACTACTTTAAATTAATTACTTACATTAAATAGCTTTCACATACAACAACTTTGAATTTTGTTGGAAAAATGATTGTTATGGGACTATTATTGAGGGTGATTGTCATTTAGTTTTGAATTTACAATTCTAAATAATATTTATGATATTTTTTTACAAATTATCTTTTTAGTTTTATATTAATATCGACAAGCCTTTAGAAATCCATATTTTAGGGTTCATTTTTGCTATCATGTCTATCTTACCTTGTATTGAACTAATATTAGTTTTATTATAAATAACACTTTTGTTTGACTTAAAGATATGTTTTGAGCATGTGTCTTGGTTATTTTATATCTTTTATATGCCTTCTTGAATTGTTGATATAAATTGATTTTGGTGCTAACATATGTGAATGGAAGAAGTCACATAGCCAAGTACAGGATTGACACGGTCAGAACACAAGACTCACATAGTCGAGCATAGGGCTCACATAGTCGAGTGCATGACTCACCCGATCGGCACAAGATTCACACAATTCGTGGAACTGCCTAATTAGCATAAAAACCACGGTTTTCTTAGGTGGCAACCACTTCTTTTGACATAAATATCATTCAAGTTGGCATGGTTTGGTTCACATTAAAAATCTAGCGCAAGTAACTAGTCATTGTTTCATTGAATCCTCCACTTTACGAGGAATGTCATTACTTGAGTTTGTCTAGATTTCCAAATATCTCCAAATCCAGTCAAGTACTATTTACAAAACTCCTCCATCAAGAAGACAAGTTCGACCAAAAATCTAAATGCACAACCATACATTGACTTGAGAATTACCAGTTATATGATTCTTTTGTTATAAATCTGTTTAATTAACCCCTACATGTAATCCAAAATAATAAGTTCTATTAAAAAGAGAACAGAACTTCACCTAGAATATATAAGGCGTGATCATTATAGAATAAATGTTTGATTTTCTTGAAGAAAGATAGTAAGTGCATTGTAAGACAAACCATTGATAAATAAAGAACATGATTATAAAACCAACTATGTTTTCTTGAGTAAGACATTGCAACCGGATCAGAGGGAAGGAGCAAGGGCCATTCCTCCCCAATGTGAAGGGAAGTTCTTTCATTTCTTGTTCATCTATTTTAGTTTGTTTTACTTCTAACATTACTGTGTTTCAATTATTCAAACTGTAATTTCATTTCCGTATGTTTCAGTTCTTCATGGTTATAAAATTAGAAGTATTTTACTCTATTTCTTTATCAGTTCCAATAAGTTCAGGTTAGATCCTTTACTTATAGTAGTTGTTTATCTCTCACTTGATTAAGTCACATGCTCAATATGTTCCAAACCATTTCTTTGTTACAAATAGCCTTGGACACCACCCTGGTATTGACAAAATACAAATTATTAAAATGAGAGTATCAACGATGTTCATCATTATCCTTATGGAAAATGATGAATCAAGGTATTAGATTCGTTAAACAACATACTTCGTTGGAATAGTATAAACTGAGAAACTCTACTTGCAAAACAATAATTTTTCAGGACTTGTTTCCTATGATGTTGGTTGGTGTTCATTGCAGATACCCTTGGATTCGACCAATAACTTGTTTTTGAGAACTTTTCCCAAATCTTTACAAGCTTTGACTTTGTTGATATATCTTAATCTAGAAATGAATTAGTTAGTAGGAAATATTCCTTCATGGATCAAGAATCTAACTAGCATTGAACATATGGATTTGTCCTGCAATAAATTGGATAACATTGGTAGGTTAGAATATCTAGTACTTCTCAATGTGTCCAACAATGCTTTCTCTAGAGCCTTTCCCGAGATCATTGGTGCGATATAATAGCCGACCTTATATAGATTTAACTAATAATATTTTCTCTTAAGTCATTCTAGAGGAGTTGTTTGAGTTGGGGTCGAGCATGTGGATTTATCTTCCGACAATCTCATTAGAATCATATCCCATAGTTTGTTACATTTATATGATTTTTACACGAAAATTAGATTTGTTAAATAACACGTTGAGTGGAGTTATACAATTTCATATCAGTTTGCAGTTTAATTTATATTTCTTGTACATATCAATAAATTTTATGGAGTTAATATTTCCTCCAAAGTTTAGTGATTGGTTTGTGAAAGTTTTGGATCTGAGCTACAATAGGCTACATATAACTATTCTATGGAATTTGTTTGATTCTTTTGTCCTATTGTTGTTGCAATTAATTGGCAATGTACTCAATAGGTAGATTCCTGTAAAGATTAGAAACTACTCTTCTTCCCCTCTGCCCTCAAGCACACTAGTTTTGAATAACTGCATTTCTTTGTTTATGGAGTGGATGCTTTCATTGAACTACACGAATGTAACAATTTCTTGTAGTATAAGACACTAGTAGTAGGTCACCGTTCAATGTAATTGTTGTGTCCCTTCATCCAAATTATCTTAATGTTATATGTACCCTTAGTGTGGTCCAATGCATTGGGACACAATTTTTGGTTATGGAATGAGTTTCTCCTCCCTCCTCCGGATTTTTGAGTATTCTAATTTCAGATATAAGCTTTATGTGTTGAAATTAATCTATTATACTCTGCAAGATCCTAGCACAAAATCATTTGGATGGATCTATACTAGCAAAAATAAACAATCTACATCATCTTGCAATCTTGAACTTATCTAACAACCACCACCTGATAGGGGTGTTACACAAAGCACTAGAGAACCTTTCAAATTTACTTGCTCTCAATGTTTATTGTAATACACTCAAGGGTACAATCCCAATGGAAAGTTTGTTCAAGAGATTGAATAGAACATCATTTGAGGGAAATGCTGTGTTATGTGGATACAATTTGAATAAAATATGTCAAATGGATTTACCTGACGAAATGGGGACTGGCAGGGTTTGTTTAGGAGTAATTGAAAGCAAACATAAAAAAATTGTGCCAAGTGATTTAGTGATTATTTCAATATATGTAGTTTTTGTGATTTCCTGTGGTGTTTTTGTTGTGACAACTTTGAACATCAGGGCTCAAAATCATCCTGACTCAACATTGATCATTCCCCATTGAAAAAATTTCTAGATCTTCACACACTCATTTTCCATCAGGAAAGTTAGAGATGCTTTCTCTCAATGCAAATCCTAGAACTAAAGATTGAATAACTAGTGCTTATGATTTACTGAACAAAAACCATGAAATTGGAAAAGGAGGATTCGAAACTGTATATAAAATGGTTGTAGTGAATTGTTAATGTCTCTGTTGCCCTTTGTTTTAAATAATATAAAAGAATATACATAACATTACCTGTTTACCATTTCATCAGCTATATGCATTACTTATCAGTTAAAAGAATCTAGTTGCATCCACCTTGTATGTTGGCCTAACATCTATTCAGGAAACTATTACACATTTTTTCTTTTTTTTCGTTTTGCAATATAATCATTTAGCTGTGTGGAAAGGGTTGCATTTACGAAAGCATTGATCTATGCGTCTGGCTCAACATGCATTTTTTTATTGTCAAGCACTATTGAATGTACATCCTTGCAATAATGATGCATATGGAATGACCATATTGGAAGAAGCTGTATTTGAAGCTCCTTGTATTGTGCATGTTGGCTTAGGCGCTACAGTTGGAGCTGCAGAAGTTTTGTATCCTAAGAAAGGTTAAAAGACCAAACCGAAATATTTGGCAAGGTGTTCACTTTCATTGAATTTTTCCAAAGCACACGTACGTGAACTTGGCGAGGTTTATAGGTTACTTCATTTAAGAACCAAGAGCAATACTGGGATAAAAAAATAATACCATATCACTTTATCTATGTGAAGGAATTTGCAGATATGTATATGAGGTATTGATAGGAGAAATACTCTCAATAAATTATTTGCTCCATATGACAAGTTTGGTAGCCACAAAGAATCTTTGGTATGGAGTAAATATTTAGTCCCTAAAATGGATATCTTCAAGGCTTGATTTTCATACAAAATTTATTCATTTATCTATTCAGGACTGTAAAAGTAAGTTGTGTGTAGTGATGACACTTCTGAAATTAAATTCATAATTGGGAGACTACCTGTATTTTTTAAACAGTGAGACATGCTGCTATATCCTGCATGGCTCTCTCTTCCCACCTTGCTACTGAGTATTCCAATCTCAATTCTCGAATCAGCTATTTGGGTGGCTATGAATTACTAAACAATATGATTTTCTCTTGAAGAAAAGAGGTAGATGTGTTGATTGTATTAACATTGAGCATTGATGCACTTTGAACACTTCTCTATTTTTTGTTTGTTTATTAATATATTTTTGAAAATATATTCTTAGATAAGTGCCATAGATTTCCATGAGAATAGTCCAATGATTTATGAAAGAATGTCAGGTTAAATCAGAATGGATTATTCAGATTTTTACTTTATTCCTCTGTGATTTTTATCTACTTGCTAGATCTTTCTTTTTTGTGCACTGAAATTAGAGAGGTCTTAAGCATTAACTTCAAAAATTTGACCAACTAGATTTCAGTCCCCAGAAAAATCTAATTCTCTTAAGGATTTTATTATTTGATTGTTCTTTCTTTCAGTTGAACAATGCCAATAATAATGCAGACTCTTCATACAATTCCTTCTTCTATTTCTTCTGCATCAAATGTCATCTTCCATGTTCATATTGTTAGCAGGGGTTTGTAGAACAATCACAGTAGCTAATACGAGATGATCACTCACTTTGATTTTTATTTTCGTGCTTGGAGGATTTTTTTACCCTTCTTATTCATTCTTCAACGTTTAAATTAGAGGAAGTTTGTTTAACTTAGCCTAGTTTGGGTATGGGGTTACTGGTGCTTGCTGTTAGTGTATGGAGAAAATGCCATAGTTAGAGTGAAATGATCGTTCCTCGATGGAATAAAGTAAGCCTTAATCCCTAAGAATTAGTGAAATGAATGGTAAATGTTGTGGTAGTTCAGTTCTAAAGTTAGATTTGTTTGAGAGCTTAGACAAATGAATATCTTGAAAGGATAACTTAAGTACTTGGATGCACTCTGGAATTGTTCCTTTATCTTGGATTGATATTGTGTTACAGATTACAAATACTTAATCAAAATTTTCTCTTGATATACTCTGGAGATGTAGCATCAAACAAATAGGACACTGGCATTGGATATGAGTTGCTACTTTATTGGGATACTTAGCGCTATTCAACTTTTTAATCATAATTGCTCTTGCATATCTAAACTACGAGTATTCTCCAATCTTCACACATTCATTTTATACATATTTCATTCACTTGAAAAATTGTGCCTCTCTACATTCTGAAAATGGTCTTCATCCTGAGAAGATCTTGGCAAGGATCATGCTATAATTTCAGAAGAAAAGTTGGCAGAACAATGGACCGCATCTGAAACCCAATTCCTTCTATCAAAAGATGGAAACAATAGAGATAAGAATGGTTTTACTTATATCCAGTCTGTATGCATTCCTTCATTGTAAAATTCAATACCTGAAGATTTTGAATGGACTAGTCTCTGAATTATAGGTAGTCTTTATATGAGAAAAATAGTAACCAAGGAATGCTTATTTTCTAGAAAAAATATTCTGCGGTAAATAATAGCCAAGTAAATCTTCCAAAATTAATGAAATCTTACTTATCATGAATTGTTTGGTTATGCGATAGAAATGCAGGTCCATCACATGAGATCAATCAAACCAAAAATAAATTAAGAAGATTTGGAAGCAGCACCTGGTATTTTTACAAAGCATTGAATGATTCTTCCATTCACACCTTTGTCAATGTCTTTTGATGGTGTAAATTACTTTATTAACAAATAGGGTGCCTAGTGTGAGTATCTCCCATAGACCCTTTGGACATAGGCTTGATACAATAAGGGTTGCTATAGACCACCATTACCAATCACATAGATTCAGTTTTATGCTAGGGCAAGGCTATATTCTAGTTAGGTTTAATGGAGTATTTACATCAGCATACTTGCAAAATTTCTCCTTTCCTGCAAAATTGTATGGCAATTATGACATATAGTGCAAGGCCCAAAGCTTTTATTAAATAGCTGTATTTTTTACCTGATCAATATGACATCATTAACTTTACCTCCTCCATTCACACCAGATTCTGTATACTGCCCATGAAATTTTCCAGACTCCAGATCCAATCCATCAATCAATACAACTATATAAATATACAACATCGCAATTTGAACTTTTGCATATTAGGATTCATGTGTAACAAATTCCTCACCAAATTTTAGTACGTCAACAACTGCATCTTCAGGAGTAGGGGTATTAACCGAGTCATGGTAAGAGACAAGGTACCTGCGGGTCGGGGAGCCCAATTTCACCCATTTCTCAGTTTTTTGGCCTCTGGATCTTATTTTACCCCACAGTTCGCAAAATACTAATTTCCTCCCTTTCATATTTTTCCTTTGTTTTCCTTCATATTTCGGGCGTTTTAGATATTGCGGGCCCTGAGGGTACAGATGGAACTGAACCGGTTGAGCCTTGCGGGCCCGTATTGTTCCGTGCGACGCTTCCATCTCCGCATTGAATTGCGGCGCCCCCTTCACTTTGCAGAAATATTGGCTCTGCGGGGAACTTGTTCCGTTTGGGCCTCACGTGCCTGCATCTCCCGCCGCGCTCGCAACGAACTACCCCGTCGTGTATTGCGGCTCGCTTGCCCCGCTGAAGAACCTCCACCCGATGGGAACTCGGTGCCCGAGTTCTGCCAAACCTCCGTATCTCCACAAAACAAAGGATCCCGCTTTGATGCCAACTCGCCCAACTATCCTTCTAGCTCGCTTCCAACTCGGTTCCATGAAGGGAGGTTCCACCCGCACCACTGTTATTCGCAATACACTGAAAACACTCCATTTTCACCATTTTATCCAGTTTCATCCATTTTCTCTAAGTACTTGGATTTTCTTAGACTAAGGGTTAGGCAAAGAGTAAAGGAGTGTCCCCAAAGCCGTTTTTTCCTATTTTTTACTATTTTTACCTGTCTGAATCCAAAAGGAATTATGCCAGTTATCAAATTACTTTGGGGGAAAATTTTGGATAAGAGTAATCTTTTCTATATGAAAGGATTTACAATCTATAAATCAACTATGATGATTTAGACTAGCAGGGCAACAAGGATAAAAACGTATGCCAAGGTGAAGATTATGACTACATGATAAACTACTTGTCATAATTTAGATCTTAGTTTCCTCAAGGACAAGTATATACATGAAGTCTTATAGGAGTTCATGGAGTCTTTTATAAAACAAGGATCTTCCATAACCAATGCTTCACTAGGTTTTACAAGTAAACTGACGTAATGTGATCATTTACATAAGTATCACTTACAATAAACTTTTATAATGAAATTTTACAATATAATAAGTACACAATATTTACAACAAGGCCATTAGGAGTTGGAATTATCATGCACACTCCTCAATAGAAGATCTGAAAGGCCTAACATTATATGAAATTTGCAAAATTTTACAGCACAAAGCGACATCATGAATATATTTGCAACTCGATCATCTATAGGAAAAATTTGAAGATCAATGCCACGACCGAGGACTTTCTCATGAATAATATATATATATGAATTTTGATATGCTTTATTTTTTGATCTTTGGATTGGATTATTTGCGAAGAATGATAAAACTCTGGTTGTTACATACAAGAGGTGTACTTCCTTTGACTCCCATATGAAGTTCTTCCAATGCTTTTAGCCACATGGCTTCTTTAGCTACTTCCATATGACTTATCTACTTAGCTTCCGTAAAAGAGATGAACACTTTTGGTTGCTTCTTTCTACTCAAAGTGACAACACTTGCACCAAACATGAAAACATATATAGAAGTAGGATTTCTATCTAAAACATCACGAGCATGTCAAGAATCAAAATAACCATATAATTTTGCATCATTATTAAAATTATAATAAAAACCACAATTGATTGTACCTTCAAACTATTTTAAAATTATTTTAGACATTTTTGATGATCATCATATGGATCCTACATAAATCTAGAAGAAACACCTATTGCATAGGAAATATTGGGTCTAGTAATAGTTAAATTGATCAAACTACCGGTAAAGCTTCCCGTATAAAATAGGATTTGCTTTTGCTAATACAACTTTAGGATCAAGTTTAATACCAAATTCTATAGGAATGGCCACAGGTTTACAATCAATCATATTAAATATTTTAAGAAAATTATTATCATATTGAGATTGAGATACAACAATAAAGTTTTGATCCTAGAATATAACCATGCCAAAGAAATGATGCAAAAAGCCTAGATAAAACATTTCAAAATACTGTTTCAACTTAGTTTTAAGTTTAACAATTAAACTAGTATCATTGTTGGAAATAAGGTGGTCATCAACATCTAAAAACATTATTATAACAATACTACAAAATGTGCAAATAGTGTTATATTTTGGCTCATTTTTGCATCATAAGTTGACCTTTTTGGGTGTTTTGGCATGCTTCTTGCAAGAAATTACATCAATTTGTGTGGCGCAAAAGTGACACGACTATAAAATTTTAGTTGCAAGCATTTACTTTATGCCATTTGCACAATTTTTGCATCAAAACTATATCTACTTTGTGCCATCTTAAAACTACATAGGACTTGCATCATTAACACCGAGGGTAGCACAAATGTGATGGAAAAATTGTTGGATAATTTTTTTGAAAAAGAAATATAATTAATTGTAATTATAAATTCAATATAATTACAAATAATTATATTATTATTTTTGCTTATTTACAAGTATTAGACCTCATATACTAAAATATTATTTACATTGTATTGTCTCTAAGAAATAATATACTAAGAAGAATTTGTAAAGTATCCAAATATTATTATTAATAATAAAAGAAGACATTGTTTCAATTCAAAATGTGATTTACAATAATATATAACAATGTAATATCGAGGGAATATTAAAGGGTCCCTTCCAATTTTTTTTTAAAAAAGATATAAAACTACATCCCAAATATTCCAGCGATTGGTCTTGTTGTCCTTATCATGATCCTCACAATCTTCTTGCTCTTCTTGAACCTAATCCTCCTTATCATCCTCATCATCCTCTTCATCATGCTCCTCATAATTCTCTTCATCATCGATATAATCTTCATGTGCAAATTTCACTAACGCCTCGAGGTTTTCGTGTATCGGTTTGTTACATTTGGTATCGATCCTTCACCCATGTTCGAATCCCACTCGGTTGGTTACACCATACATCCAGGGCTCATGGGGTGCCTAAATGTTGGTGAAGCAGGATCACATGTATGGGAGTGTGGGCACAGACCTAACTTTGAGGTTGGGCTCTCTGAAAGCGTGGTGGGATGATATTATCCTCATGTGCGGAAGTCACCAACGCTTTAAGGTTTTGGTGTAGAAATTCATTACATCCTCCTCCTCATCCTCACCCTTCTCTAAATCCTCTTCATCCTTCCAATTTATTTTACCCTGACAAAATTTAATGATAAAATGTAAAAAGTGTTTAATTTTAACTTATAATTTGCATGTACAAGAAATTGAACAGTACATGTCTTACTGGTACAAATTGATTATCTTAGCGCATTGATTAAAAGATTTTGTGTTTCATCCCATGTCTTTTAATGCCACACACACTTTCTTTTTGTACGCTTCTTATAGCACTCTTCCCTTGAATTCAAGTGTATGACAAAATTATATCTATTAATATTTTATTTTAAAAAGCATAAAAACAAAACAACGTAACTCTATAAATAACTTATGTATAACTTACAAATTTATTAGCGACATCTTATAAGTTTGTCGGCCCAAATGATGAGTCATCAACAACCCTTTTCAAACTCGGCTTCATACCCCTTGAGTGCATTACTTTTGATACCTGCATCAATTACAATATGTATTACTTTTTAATTGATCACCATTGTATATAATTATCTTTTTACATTTTGATCGTAGACCATATTTTTCTTTTATAAGATATGAATGAAAACCGAAAAACATAAAATATCAAATTAAATAATTTTTTTATCAACCACAATGCTTAAATAGTCCTCTTGATAGCGTAAATGTCAACATATATTATTTCTTTTGTTAACTAACCTGCAACCCTATTAGTGTCATCTATTAGCCACTTGTCACACAAACCGAACCAAGCATATTTCTCTATTTCGGTGTCTAATATCTATCCTCTCGTCGTATGTGTTTCCTTGGTAGTGAAGTTACAAATTTTAAATATAAAAAAATATTTTAAAACTATATATTGTTTTATTAAAAAAATTATTTATGCAACGTAATTACCCTCAAATTCCTCTTTATTCTCATAAACCCTTATGATGTAAATTTTCCAATTAGCTTTGGTTTGTAATTGGTCCTCCCGAACTCGATGAAAGTTGCATAAATTAGACTTCTCCATGTCTCAAGTGGGATTTACACCCACTATAGATGACAATATGAATGAATCACTTTTTGTGTTTGGCTAACTATTCATTTTTTAAAATACATGCAACCACAAATATAGAAATCACTAAAAATGACACATAAAATAAATTGAAAAAAACTTAAACTAATACAATGATAAATTATTCTAGCTTAAATAAAATATATTAAAATACTTACTTTCCCTAAATATCCATTAATATCATCATGTTATCATTTACATAGAGGTCCATTTTGAGGTTCCCTTGCACCGGTGTTTATAATTACTATGAACAAGATGAGAGGGTTTATTAACGTTTGTTCTTGGAGGGAGCGCAAAATGCATTGTCATCCCCCCTTAATCCACTCGGAAGCGGTGTCTTTCATAATTTTTGGTGTAGTATCTTGCCATATCTTTTATTTATTTATTTTTATTTCTAATAGGTGAGAGGACCTACCTTTGACGAGGATCTGCAAAAAACGTAGAATCATTATAAAAGAATTAAGTAAAATAATTTTAATAAATGAATACGTTATACCTCTGCACATATGATTCCCTCATCCTATGACTCCCCTCATCCTCATGCCAATTTATATGAGATGTAGACCTGTTATAACGAAGTTATATTATAATTGTTCAATTAAGATTTTTTTATATCAACAAATAAACTGTAAATTTATACCTTTGTGCACGGGGACACACACTAAGAGAAGAGGAACTTGATGTGTTCTCATTTCACCATCATCACCCTCCCATCAGTCTATATGGGAAGTAGACATGTGATACATAAGTGGTATTATTGTTCAGTAAAATTAAATAATTTTTAATTGAAAATCAATTATAAACATATACCTCTATGTCAATTCCTAGAGTTTGAGTGACACCCAAACATACAAATATCATGAAAATTGCTAGATAGATCCTATAGGTATTTATAAGTAGTATACCTATTATTAGGAAGATATATAATTATAATTTTAAATATGAAAATGTTATTAAATTCCAAAATATACTATAAACGTATACCTACATGTGGTGGGTGTTGGTTCCCAATCTAAAACCTCACATAGACTTGAAGATCGAAGTGCATGAAATAAGGGGCAAGGAAGAATGATGGATATGTTAATTTGTCTTTTGTAGCTCGATCGATGGATCTATATTCCTCTCATGGCCTAGTCTATGGAGATGATATGGAAGCACCTAACTAAGGGTGTGGTTGTCCACCTACTTCTTTATGGATCTTCCTGAACCAAGGTGAGAGGACCTACAGAGTGGATTGAAAGGGGGCTAAAGATATTATGTTTCAAACCCTCATACTTATTATAATCTCAATTTGAGATCAAATGTAACCAAAAATGCAATTCTCATTCAAAATAATGCTCACACAAGCATTGTAAACACTTGATACATTAGACACAAGCCACTAAAGATAGATTTAGGGTGATCAAAAGCATCATTTTGAAGGAATTTGTTGAAAAATTGGAATGAAATGATGTTGGAGATGCTAATCTTCATAAATCATATAAAAATCACTCAAAATATGTACATGATGTTGAGTTTGTAGGCAAATATCAAGTTAAATTAGCAATAAGTGATGAAATATGTAGGGATAGGGAAATGAGTAGTGTAAGATTAGATGAAAGGGGTGGAAATGGGGGATAGGGACTTGTGAGAGGAAGTAATTGCATTAACCATTTTTTCTCGACAATTCTTCATGCATTTGAACTTGAAATCAAAGGAAAATCACCCTTCAAAGGTTATTTACCCTCATGGACATCCAAGTAAGGTAATTAATACAAAATAACTCTTGAAACCCTAACAAAAACACCTAGAGAATGAAGTCTCATGCACTCATCACACCAAATTTCCAACACCAAAGGACACCCTAAGGCAAACATGTATGCATTTTCATAAATTGTAGAAAGGAGATTTATAATTGAAGCCAATGATGCAATTAACACGCCAATGGGGTCAGGTTGAGTGGTTAAGATGGATGGTTGTATCCAATCCACCTAGGTTCAAATCCCACTTAGGCATGATCCCCATTTAGGTTGGGAATTTCCGAGGTGGTGAGGTGTGGACTTATTTAACAGAGGTGAATTCTAGTTCAAGATTTCTGCGCTAGAAGTGTGTCTAAGTTTGGTTGATTTGGTTTGCTAATTGTTAAGCCTAAAATGATATATATTGGATGAATGTACTCTAGTTCATAGCTCCGTCAAAAGTGTTTATATATCTAAAAATGATGTAATTAACACTATAATGCAATAAACCTTCATCACTCAATGAAAAATCAATTAAAAAATTCTTCTCTATAATTCTTTGGCATGATCAACACATAATTATAGAGGAGAATGGAAATTTATTGATTTCAGATTTGTTTACAAGAAGGAACATCAAAATTGTACATGTCGAAGGGTTTTGTGTGTCCATTTGCAAAGGAGGAAAGAGAAACATGTAAGAATGAGTCTCAAAGCATGCTAATGGCTATACAACAACAACCACCTTAGCATGAACATGCAAATGACAAGCACAAGTCACCAATTCTCTGCAAAGTTGCTCCACAAACAAAAACCCGCACTTCAAGTAGAAACCCCATAAATTCCAACTGTCCTTTTAGTAAAGAAAAGCCTTCACTTTTTGTACAAAAAAATTCCCAACTCTAAAAGAATATCCCATATATGTTAATCCAAGGATTACAACCATAATAATTGGTGATCCATGTGCTCAAGGAGAAAATCAATGGAAAACTATATAATTAGGAAGAATGACAAATTTGTTTTTGCCAAATGTCCATTCCACATCAC